>JAWWEW010000078.1:54742392-54754908 GCA_035583185.1 Anabacerthia variegaticeps | reverse complement strand
TAGAGGGGGTAGAATACATAGCTTTGATCACCCCCCACACAGTGATAACCGGTCCCACCTGCTGAACTAGGACAATCCATTAATAAGAAAAGTAAAACATTGTCCTTATAAACAGGAAGTTCCTAGTAAAAAAAAATATGAGATAAGAGGAAATGTACTTTTCAGTTTTGTTGGAAAAAGAAGCTGCATTTTGGGATCTTAAGAAATGTTAATTTAGTAGAGTTTGACAGGTTTTAAAAAGTACCAAAATAACGAAAATGAAGTATTTAACACAATGAAAACTTTAGATTGTGTTGAATATTGTACAGAGACTATATTCTGTAAACTGAGTGGCTTAACTGGGCTATTTAAACATTATTTGTAGTCTACAGAAAATAGAAAGACATATTCTTAGATGGTGTAAATATGCAGCATTTCACTGCTAATTTCCATAAGTTAGGTATCTGACTCCCACAGTGAATAAATAGATATATTTCTTTGGAGATGTTCACTGCAACCTTTTCATTTAAAATCAGTTAAATCATCCCCTATATTCCTTTTCAAAGCTAATGGAAAATAGTTATATAATCTTTAAACATATATCTACTTTAAACACTGCAACTGAAACCTCTATTCAGATACAGAAACAAATCACAGTAATAATATTATATTGCAAATTTCAGAATAAAGGACATAAAATTTTATATGCTTTTTTTTGGTCAAAAAAATGGTCAACAAACACATTTTTGTGGGTTTGCCCATGAATTGCTCAAGATAGCTAATAATTTAACATAAAAACTAAAATAAATATCCACAAACCAGGATAATTTGTATGGCTATAGTATGTTTTCCTTTCCCCATTAACAATTGCTTTGAGTTGATGAGACCACCCACAGTGAGATCATACTGGGAAGTCAGGAGGCAAAAGCAGACAAATGTAAACTAGAAACATATCTGGGAATATCTGGTTTTAAGGACAGGATAAATGGAAGACACACCCATTGTTGCAGATGAAAGCTTTCCCTAACAGACCAAAATTCACTTAACCTTGGAGAAAAATTCATGATTTTCCCAGCTGCACTTAGTTTGGGTTTGCCACCTAGACATTTTGTGTGACCATAGGGCTATTTTTCTCTTCTAAACTTATCTAGAGCAATGATTTATGATTTCTTAGAAAAATAGACTCCCAAAAATGATTTCTCTAATTCTTTCTACCTGCCTCTTCCATATCCAGAGTATGCACACCTCAGTGTTGGGCAGTGGTTCAGTGAAATTCAAACGTCACTAGAAGATACAGAAACCACTTTCCTGACCCACAAAGTTTTGAAATTTAAAAAATACCCACTTGGGTTCTGGAGTGAGAAAGCAGTGAAAAGAGATCCTTGCTTTCCAGGGAAACCAGTCTTGTTTTTCAGAAAGCCATCACCATAAACTTGTGCATTGCAAGCACAAAGTATGTTTGAAGATTTCACTTGCAGGAATCCAAATCCCATAATTTAGAGAAACTTTTTAGTATTTCCCTCACTTCTGGAAATGAGACTTTGATTCCTAAGTAACTTTGGAAAATATTTCTCATGCTGGCCTGTATTTCTGCTTCTAAGAAGTAACTATATAAACTTGTTTGTGCAACTCATCCTTTTGTCTCCCAAGGGTATGTGCATAATTTCAGCACGTGAGGTTTTCAGCCACAGACCAGTTGGGTTTGTGGACTCTGAGCAGTATGTAGCAAAATTGCTAGCACTCTTAAATATTTTTTTTAAAAAAATAAATCCATAAGGGCAAGTATTACACCAATTATTGAAGAAATAAAGAGATGTAAATGACATAATGGAGAACTTTAAATGTTGAATATTTTCATACCCACAGATTTTTCTCATGTTTCCTTTTGATTTCTTGATCACACCCCTCATGCTGTAACTGCTATGTGGCATCCCTGCCCAGAGGGAGCTTACATGTCTTACAGGTTTAACTAATATTTTGAGGTCTTTCATGTATGATCTATTGTGCATTGTTGCAAGGATGATTTCATTCTTTTTAACATTAAAATTTTACTGTTTTCTTAATAGCATTTCTAAGATGATGTAGAGACAAGACTTTCTAGTTTCTTACGTGGGAGGAACACACCAACCAAGTCCCTGAATGTGTGGCATTGTATAGAAGATAAAATGTGAGCAAGGAAATAAACCTTACAATAAAACTTGCAGCATAAAGTATATGAGGCACTTCACCATGATTTTGAAATAAAATATTTTTGATTCGGCCAAAATATTTTGCTTAAAGCATTAATACTTTATGCCTAGATCTGTTTTTTCTTCTACTTCATGCAGCTTTGTAAACTCTCACAGGAAAGGTAGAGAATTCCATTGGATTTTATCAACCTTGGATTTTATTACAATGTTCCTATAATTATCCTTCTACTCAAACTCAGATAAAGTCTAAATTGCTAACTGCAAGACAGGCAGAAAGGAAAAAAAAAAAAGGAATAAAAGGGAAAAAGAAAAAAGCTTGATTTTTCATCTGAGAAGGCAGTAGTTAAAGTCCAAATTGAAACTGTCAGCTGTCACAAGTGGCATTCCTCAGGGACTGAAATTTAGGCTGACAGTGTTTGACATCTTCATCAACAACCTGGAAATGAGACAGAATGTATCCTCAGAAAGTTTGTGGATGGTACCAAATTGGAAGAGTTGTTTGATATCCCAGAGTGCAAGACTGCCATCCAGGGGACAGGCTTTTAGTATTGAACCAAAAGGAAATTAATTAAGTTCAACAAAGACTTGAACCTACAACATAAACACCCTATGCAACAATTATCAGCAGAGGAGTGACTGGAGAGAAAGGAACTTTGCAGAAAAGGACTTGATTGCCCTGACACTCTTGAGGAACATCAATATACAATGTGCCATTGTTGCTGTGCACATCAACAAGAGCGTAACCATCATATGAAGGAAACTGCTTAACCTCCTTTATCTAGCCCCAAGTCTCATCTGAACGAAATGTCTTGTTTAGGGCTGGAATTCTGAGCTGGGATAAGGAAAAAAAATTCACCATGACCATGATTAAGCTCAGAGATGCTGTGGACACTCCGTCTTTGCTTGTTTTCAAAATTCAACAAGATAAGACCCTGAGGAAGATTTTTTTAAAAAAAAACTTTACATGAACCCTCCTTTGAGGGGAAGGTTAAACTAGATGATCTCCAAAAATCTCTTCAAACGCAAGTGATTCCCATATACAGAAAATTATCAAATCCTTTCCTGACCTACGTTAGGAAAAGCAGAATATTAAGAGCTTTGTAACTCTCAAACTACAGTTAGCCATATTTCATCTGGATCAGAGTCTTGATGACTCTGTGACTCACATTCACAAGCGCTGCTCCTCATGGGAAATTTCCAGCACTCTGATGTCTGTTGGAGGGGCAACACAGCCAGGCACAAGAAATCCGAGATGTACCTGGAATAGATTGATGATAGCTTCCTTCTCCAAGTAATAGAGGAGCCAACAAGGAGAGGTGCTATGCTGGACCTCTTCCTCACCAACAAGAAGAATAAAAGACTTTCTCTGGTGGGGAAGGCAGATCAAGGACAGCCTTGGCTACAGTGACCCTGAAGCAGCAGGGGTAGGAGGGCACACAGCAAGCTTGCTACTCTGGACTTCAGGAGAGAAGACTTTGGCTTCTTCAGAGATTTACTTGGTAGACTACCATGGGATAAAGTACCGGAAAGAAGAGGATCCCAATAAACCTGGTTAATATCCAAGCACCACTTGCCCTCTTGGGAGCAATATAGCAACAATGTCAAAGTATGCAGGGATGCAATGAGGAAGGCATGCATTTGGAATTAAATCTGGCGAGGAATGTCAAAGACAACAAAATAGCAAAAGGAAGACTAGTGAAAATGTGTGCCTTCTGCTGACTGAAGTGGGTGCCCTGGTGATGAAGGACACAGAGCAGGCAGAGATGCTGAATACCATCTTCACTTCAGTCTTTATGGCTAAGGCCAGCCCTCAGGAATCCCAGACCATGGAGGTAAAAATGAAAGAAAATCTAGAGAGAGGAAGACTTTCTTGTGGTTAAGGAGGACTGTTTTAGAGATCATTTAGGCAAACCTGACACACAGAAATCCACAAGCCCTGATGTGATATACCCACAAATGCTATTGATGTTATTGCTAAGCCACTCTCCTTCATCTTTCAAAGGTCGTGGAGACAGGAAAGGCATCTAAGGACTGAAGGAAAGCCAGTGTCACTCCAAGGAAGGAGAAACCAGAAAACCTACAAGCCAGTCAACCTCTCCTCCATCTCTGGAAAGGAGATGGAACAACTGATTCTGGATGTCATCTCCAAGCCTGTGGAGGCAAAGGTTATCTGGAGTAGTCAATATAGATTCACTGAAGGGTAATTGTGCTTAACCACCCTGAAAGCCTTCTGTGATGGAATGACTGACTGGATAGACGAGGAGAGAGCAGTGGTTGTTGCCTGCCTGGACTTCAGCAAGCCTTTTTACACTGTCTCCCATGGCATCCCGACAGGAAATGTGGGTTAGGTGAGGGGACAGTGAGGTGCATTGAGAACTGAATGCATGGAATGTCTCAGACATTGTAAACAGTGGTACAGAACCTAGTCAGGGGCCTGTAGCTAGTGATGTCTCCCGGAAGTCAGTACTGGGTCCAGTCTTGTTCAGCTTCTTCACTAATGGCCTGGATGAAGGGACAAAGTATATCCTCAGCAAGTAACCTGCAGAAGAAGTGACTGCGAGGGGATCTTATCAATGCATACAAATACCTTAAGGGCCTGTATCAAAAGGATGAAGTCAGATTTTTTTCAGTGGACAGGAAAAGGGATGAGGTACAAAAACCGAAACACAGAATTTTCCACCTGAGCAGGAGGGAGGGAGGCAGGAGAGACAGTGGAGAGGAAGGTGTAGGATCCGGGCATGACGTAGATGGTATAGAAAAAGGGGGTGCACAAAGTCCTGTTTCTGACCAGGACAGTGTATATTTTTTGCAGTAGGCAGGAGGGGGCATGGCTGGGACCTGGAGGTTATTCTGTACCACCTCGTGCCATTGATGGGGGTGGGGGAAGGGAGTCTCTTGTGGGGAGAAAGGGTTCCTTCCAGTTGAGGAAGCATGGTGGAAGGAGTTGTCTGGCATTGTCTATTGTCAGGGAGATTTTTCCATGTGGATCATTTCTTTTCTTGTACCCTCATCATTATTGCTGCTACTGTTTGTTTGTTTGTTTTTTTATCTCATGGCTGTTCCCAGTTCATTGTTCTTATCTCAACCCATGATATTTGCATTTTGTGCCTTCAATTCTCCTCTCCAGCCCGCCACAGTGGGGAAGAGGAGGCGAAAATGGGTGAGTGAGAGTTAGAGAAAACATGTTTTCCTAATGCAAAACCACCTTGAATTGATTTTTTTCCATCAGCCATAAAGTCAACCAAATATATACTCAAAATTACATGTCAGTATTTAAACAATGGATATTTGATTCCATTAGATACTAAGAATTATGCAAGCAGATTTCTCCATATTTGGAACAAACTGATAAAATGTCAGAAGCAACTGAAAAAAATCTCATAGGATTGGAAATTGTATTAAATCAATGTCATTAACTTGTTTTATTTACAGTAAGCATGCATGACAAAGTACACAACCTCACAGTACTCCAGAGAAGATAGCAGTGACAGCCTTTTAGAAGCCTCAGGGCACAAGCTTTACTTGCAAAAAGAATTGCTGCTCCCTGTCAAAGTCTGTCTCACATTTACTGCACAGTGCTACGAAGAGATCAAGCATAACTACTATGAGCCAACACCTTCAGTGCTGTGAGTCACAGATCAGAGTACAGACAAGGCCAACTGTAACATGTTACTGAAAACAGTATATCAAATCTGGTCCACAGGTTAGACCTAGGCCAACACACCTAACGAAAAATATACGGAATATTAGTGGAATATTACTGTGTGTAAAGCTTCAAAGCATGAAGAAGAAATTAGGAGAGAATTATGAAAAAAAAATAAGTTACTAGTGTGAGTTCTCACTGGTGAAAATAGATTAAATGAAAACTCAGCAACCGCAGCACTCCAAGTAACAACCACTTACAGCTACACAGAGCTGTGTTGTAAGTATAAGGCTATATAAGACAACTTAAGAAAGGAGCTTAGCTGACTTATTATGATGTTGTGAGATGTTGACATGTTTCTCAAATGAAAACACAGCACACCTAGGACAGTTTTTTCCAATATATTAATGGGTCTATTTAAATCTAGTGCCAGATTCTGGGCTCTGCAGTGTTAATCTATGTTATTGTAAGACCATGCTCTTAAAGAGTAGTGTGTCCACAATGAAAATCAGACTGATTGTGCTTTGTGGTATAGATCTTCATAGCAAAATTTAGTGTTAGAGAACATACTGGCAAACAGTTCATTTCAATGAGGCAACAAACATGGCAGAAGAATTAACAAAACATCTTATTGCATTCCTTTTCTCTCTTAGAAGAGAGATGCTTGTGTGCTGGGTGTTGCTCAGTTACTTCTTTTACAAATACTTGTTTTAGCAAATAAATTCCCTGCCTGGTCAAACATTTAATCTTGGTATGGTCTTATTTTGTTACACTTCTGTGGTGTCCCAGTGTCTCCATATTTTGAAGACACACTGATGCTGTTAGATTAACATTATATTAGAAGATACCATTAAATGACAGTTTTCAGGCTATCTTAGGTTGGTATTACTGCAATGATGGATTAGATGCAAACATTATTAAAACAGTAGGAAAAAAATTCCTGCAACTGTTTTCATTACTTTTACTAGCATTCCTTCTTGCAATTTATTTCAAAGATGCTCAGAAATCTTGTTGGGCACTGCTTGAATTTAAATTTTGAAATCTTACTACTGTTTATGACATATTTAGGACAGTTTAATATCAGCTACCATTTATCCACACTCAAGAAAGGTCAGACACCATCAGTGATAGAGTGTGATTCCAGTATTCTTCTCCAAAAGAGCATCTGCAATGGCTCAATAAGCAAAGTATTCTAAGATGTTTGGGACAAAGCAAAATTTTTTATTCTCTGCACTAGTCTGTTTATGAGAGGAGCTCCAAAAACATTGAGAAAACATTTGTGGATCTTTAATCCCTGTATGGATCTACCACTTGATCTAGCAGGTGGTGTCTGAGAAAAACCTTTACTAAGTTGCAGTGACCTCCAGAGTCACTAAGCAGCCTACAGACAAAACAAAAATAGTATCTGCTGTGGTCTTTGAAAACTGATAATCAAATATTGCACTGCTGTAGGCAGATATGAAATGGATCATTATCATAACTAGGGGAAAAGTGATCAGCTAAATATATATTTTGATCAATAAATAAACAGTTCAGAGTCCAAAATTTCCTACAGAAATCTGTGTTACTTCTATTTAAAAACAACAAGATACATGTATTTTGAATTACATGCCAGAGGATTAATAAAGCTGCTGTCATGCTAAATGATGTCTGTTTCCAAAGCCTTCTAAGAAAAAAAAAAAAAAAATCCTTGTCCCCAAGTCAAATAAGGTCCATATGCAGATAGAATTTGTGTACATACATTCCCAACAGAGCTCAATATACTCTGCCACACATTTACCATAGTGGTATTCAAATCATTTTGCATTAAACCTTGTGTTAAATTCATATGCTATTATTATTGCTTACTCAGAATGAACATGAGTCCACTATTTTTATCTTGTTTACTGCATTCATGATACATTTTCATGCCCCTGTATGTGCAATAATTACATGACCAAGTTACAAGAATGAAAAATATCATTTCCTGGAAAAAGAAAGGATGGAACAAATAAGATTATGTCATCAGTGCCTATGATTTTCTGCTTCCATTTAACTTTTCTGGAAGCACACAAAGCTTAGGTGGTCATTATTTAAGGGCTAAGGGTATGTCCTTCCTAAAATAATTCTACCATCATCTTTCCTTATGTTTTTTTATTCCTAGAGTCAGATATTCTAGTGCCTGAAAGAAATTTGTAATCAATTTCATAAAAATAAGTCTTCTACACCTATAAAATGTTGTATCAATTCAATTATGGTGTTGTAATCTTGAAAAACTAATATATACAGTGTATTCACCTTAATTTCTTGTCTAGTTCATCATGAAACTTCTTCAGCATTAGAAACTGCTAGACAAGTCTATCAATAAAGTTCAAGGTGATTACAATAGCCTGTAAATATGAGGAAGGTTGTGTGCAAATATTAATCATTTACACTAAGTTGCACAATAGTTTGAAAAACATTATTTTTAGTGATCTAAGATTAAACTAATAAAATAGGAATTATGTAGAGTATTGGGACACCTAACTTGTAACTGATCTGTTATATTGGAAAATAAAGCCCAAAGTCAGGTGTCCAGATTCTTTACAAAATGTGGAAGATCAGCTGGGAGTCAGAGAACGGAATTCACAAAGTCCAGTACACTGTGTGCAAAGTCTACAGCTGAATTAGCAGGAGACCTCTGTCAACCACTCCACCTTCATATCTGCAGAACACACAGTCTTAAACATGTATTAAAATTATATCTACCCTAGCTCAAGAAAACAAACAATTTGAAGAGAGAAAATGGTACTCTTTCTTCAGTCTCATTTTACACCCAGTGTCAGAGTGCTTCGCATACCCAGATGAAATGTGATACCTATGATCTAAAATCCCTCTTCTCTCTTCTTTAATGTTCATTGGTCACAAACGTGCTAGAACTATGGGGCTTTTATAAACTTTCTTGTTACTGAAGAAATTGAATTTTGTATAAAATAATGACAATATTTCCTAATTTATAAAAGGAATTAAAATGAATGGACAAACTAGTTGCTAGGGTATTCCCCTGGGACTCTCAAGGTCCAGACTCTCTAAGAAAAGGTACAGTACAGAGATGTCAAAACACAGATTTTGATGTCTTTTTACATGGAGCAATTTGCACCAGCACTGACCAATTTGGTGGTTCTCAATTTACTCAAAGCTGAAATCAGGGTGCCTAGGTGACTCAGATTGTTACAATTTAGACATTTCCATTGTTAAACTGCAGCTGAACAGGTGACAAACTGTACCTAAAAGTGATATCTACAAACCTAGTCCCTTTGAAGACAACGGTCCTTGGCTTTGTCTAATGTAAAGTATGTATTTCTTACTACATACATTTCTGCAGTCTACAAATTCAAACATCACTCAAACTTACTAAATCTCTACCAAAAAAAAAAAATCATCTAGACAGGCTGTTCATTGTGAATTAATATATTCCTGGTTATACTAATTGTAAGAACAAATCCTTGTAAGACTTTTTGCCAACTAGCATTTTCCCAAACAAATCCAAGCAATCATATGGCAGATGGGAAATATTCCCAATGGATAGTTTGCATATAGTCAGCCTGTTTTGGAAGCTAAGAGTTCTTACAATATAGACATGGACCTCCATGTGAGAAAACAGTCCACTCAACTTTAATTTACTAAATTTAAATATAAATAAATGTGACCTATGAATACAAATTAGTTACATGGATTAACTGCAGATTGAGTTGTAGGATTGATTTCATGGCATTGTGGCCATGCCTTTAATGTATGCAGACCACAGTGCTGCAATGGACCTTTGTTGTATAGCAGCTGTTGAAAGTTCTGGCATTCCTCTCAGATCTTTGGTCCACATTCCCTTCTCTCCTTTGCACCAAGCCTGTTGTTCTTATTTCTTCTTATAGTACTATCTGCAAAAATTTATCCTCCAAAGAATGTCTAGCAGGCAAATTTTCCAGACAAGAATTAGGTTTATTTATCTTAGATGTGCAGATATACAGCAGAATTGGTAAAGGGTAAGCTGATTAACTGAAGTACTGTGAGAAATCAATAGCAAAAACGACATGCAAAAATATAAAGCGCCTAAAATGAAGTTGCTGGGAGCTGATACGCATTCCCACTTCTAAAAATTACTCTCTTATACAACAGAAAATTGTGGTTCCTTTGAAGTCTTGTGACATCAGTTTCATCACGGCTAGTTGAAGAAAAATGTGATGAATTTTCAAGTTTGGCTGATGTTATCAAAATTTCCTGGTAAGTCAATACGATACCATACATAGAAACTGATCCTTATAGCACAAAACTATCCTGTCTTGGAAGATCCTTTGCCAATTTCAATATGTGGTTTATAGTATTACACTGGAATGCATTGATTTGCTTTACATCATAATCTCTGACATTTAGACATCTGTTTTCCATATGCCTTGCAGCAGCTCTCAAAGGAGAGACATGGTCAAGGTCTATGTCTATATATGTCTATATATATGAACAGAATTCCATACAAAAGTACTGTTTCTGAACACTACTGTAAGTAGTGCTGGTAAATGCAAATTTTAAGATGAGAAAATTGATTTATGTAAGATTTGTTTGTTGTTAAGAGTTAATTCCATGTTTATCTCTGTTGAAAAGTGTATTTGTAAGCTTTTCTCTACAGTTTAGTATATGTCTATGGTAAAATACATTTTTACACCAGATTTTTAATGTTACAGTGTTCTAGAACTATATCAAGACTTTAAATATCATTTTCATCACAGGGGATAATATGGTGCTGTAAAAATAAGGCTATAATGATGTGTTTTACTAGTGCTCATGCAAAGTAATTATGTGTTTGTATCAGCAGTTATAAATTACATTTCTACTTGTAATGTATCTAGAGATTTAATTGGATGCCTAATACCAGGTATCTAACTGAACACAGTGTGAAAAGGAATGTCTTTTATCTGAATAACACACAGAGAAGTAAACTAGCATTTTCATATTCTACCACTGTAAGCTAAGATTAACCTAGAACGTATGTAGCTGTAATACAAGCAATCCATATATCACAGAATCACAGAATATGTTGAGTTGGAAGGGACCCACAATGATCATCGAGTACAACCTCTACCCCTGCACAGGACCATCCCCAAGAGTCACACAAAAGATTTTTGTACCTGAGAGCATCGCTCAAATGTTTCATGAACTCTGTCAGGCCCGGTGCTGTGACCACTGCCCTGGGGAACCTGTTCAGTGTCCAACCACCCTCAGCAGGAAGAACCTTTTGCTAATATCCAACCTAAACCTCCCCTGACACAACTTTAGGCCATTCCCTGGGGTTCTGTCACTGGTCCCCACAGAGAAGAGATCAGTGCCTGCCCCTGCTCTTCCCTTCACAAGAAAGTCGTAACTGCAATGAGATCTCCCCTCAGTCTCCTCCAGGCTGAACAGACCAAGTGTCCTCAGCCACTTCTCATGTGGCTTCCCCTCAAGGCCCTTCCCCATCTTCATTGGCCTTCTTTGGGCACTCTCTAATAGCTTAGTGTCTTTCTTATATTGCAGTGACCAAAACTGGACACAATATTCCAGGTGAGGCCACTCCAGTGCAGAGCAGAGCAGGACTCAATATAGCAAAGCTGTGGCTCTGAGGAATTCTTCTGGACAAAACATGAGTGTTAAGCTACAGTGAGGACAATCTGCTGGGTTTGCATGCAGCATGCAGAAGTTCACTCAGAAAAACTGGTGGACTTCAGAGAGTCAGAGTACTTCATCTTACACAGATTATGAGGGAGACTGACAAAGGGTTATGTGTTGGTATCTATCAAATTTATTAAGCCAGTTTTCTTCTATTGATAACATTGCAGGCAGTCAGAAAGATTAACCTCTAGGCTGTGTCAATTAATTGCAATTAGGTCAGGACATCCTAGGCTCTTTTGGAACCTGGAGCTGCATGACCTGATTTACCCATAGACTGACCCTGAAAGCTCAGGGCAAGGGAAACTCAGAATTTCTCTTCTAATAATTTTTCTTAGTCTAAAGACAAAACGAAAAGATCTCATAAATCAGAAACAATTATCTCAGGAATGCAAAAGTAAAATAACATTACTACCAAATCGGATTTCAAATTCATATTAAAGAAAATACTGTCAAAAGCATTCAGTAACATTTTGTGTGGAAAAATATTTCAAATGGGCATTTTCTGATGGAAAAGTATGTTGGGAAATACTGTGACTGCGCCATTCAGAAACTAAATGCACACTTTAATTCAGCAATTTTTTCTTACCACTTATCTTCAGCTTTTGATGCATTACCAATGATGGACTAAGGATTAAATTTCAATTAGTATTCATTGGAGCTTCATAAATGGAGAACAAAAGCAAAGGTATGAGGCACTTAACACTTGTATTTTTAATTGTCTTTATTACTACTCCAAATTCATCTACTATTTTCTGTCGCACCAGTCCCTGGCAGGGATTTGCTGCCTCTGTGGTCTCTGTGCAGAGAAGCTCGGTTTGGGCACGGCTGGTTCTGGCAGCTCCAGCAGCCTCTGTGCAGAGCACAGTGCAGCCCTGCAGCCCCACAGCCCCACAGTCCCACAGCCCCACAGCCCCTCAGCCCCACAGCCCCACAGTCCCACAGCCCCACAGCCCCACAGTCCCACAGCCCCTCAGCCCCACAGCCTCACAGCCCCACAGCCTCACAACCCCACAGCCTCACAGCCCCACAGTCCCTCAGCCCCACAGCCCG
>JAWWEW010000078.1:54721642-54740929 GCA_035583185.1 Anabacerthia variegaticeps | reverse complement strand
AATCTCTCAGAAGTGCAGAAGGAGATAGACCTCAAACACAGGTCGTGGTTTAACCCCAGCCAGCAACTAAACCTCACACAGCCCCGCAGCCTCACAGCCCCACAGCCCCACAACCCCACAGTCCCACACTCCCACAAACCCACAGTCCCACAGTCCCACAACCCCACAGTCCCACAGCCCCACAGCCCCACAGTCCCACAGCCCCACAGCCCCACAGCCTCATAGCCCCACAGTCCCACAGCCCCACATAAGTTATTCGTAAGTTCAATTAAATATTTCCAAAATGCCAGGAATCTTTCTCAATAAAAATATTTGAAGTGGAGAAACTCTTTCATTTATATACAGAAAGCTGAAAGAGATATTACAATCTTAAAAACTTTGACAGAAAGCAGTGGATTTCCTCATCATATTCCTGTCTCTTTAAGAAACAAAATAAGCAGAAACATATGTAATATATTTTAATATATTCTGCTTTCCATCGGATTGCATGATCAGAATTCCAGATAGCTTTCTTTGGGCATGAAATAGAACAATTTGCTGTACTTGTTCTACTAACAGGATAATATCAGTGGGAGGTTGAAGCAAGAGGGAAACAACTGAAATATTGTAACTGCTGGGCTTATGTGACTCAATGTGAAAACAGAAGTAGATCAATAGAAGTGATAAAAGGCTACATTCAGCTTGGCAATAGGTAGTTTTTAAACACATCAATAGGTATTAACTTTGCAACCTATGTGATCTGCTCTGCATTTTTTGTCCCTACATGCAGTTTCCCATCAATCCCTTTTGTCATTTCCTGTTCTGGCAGGATCAGTGTATTGATTACATGTTTTTCAGAGAAAGAAAGCAAAGTGTTCATCTAGAAGCTTAGCCTTTTTGTCGATTAAGAAACAATATTATATGTAGATTTAATGTAAACCCAAATATAAACTCAGGGAGTGTTTTTTCCTACCACATAATAAACCATAATTCAAGAGAAGAATACATGGACAATTGTTTCATTTTATTCTTTAAACAGGGAATCTTTTCATTATAGCTCACCTATATGCTGCTGCAATCAGTGGCCCAAAGTAGCTGATATCACACATCTTGCTTAATGTTAATAATTGGCCAATGATATGAAATCATTATATTGTATATCAGAAGTCAACGTAATCTTTTAACACAGAGGTGCAAGTCCAATAATATTAAATATTAGACTCCAACATTACTCCTTCATTAATATTAACATGACAATAGCAATTTTGAGAAACAAAAAATACTCTCAAAACTCTATTTTGGTTTTAGGGCTCTGAGAACAATGATTAAAAATAAACATTTAAAAAAGCAATTTCAGTTTATGACAAGTAAAATATCAGAATAAGGAAAAAGTTCCAATAATGATCTTAGTGTATAGGCAAAGAGTTGGTTCTTTTAGGTACACCATCCCACTTCCCATTTAGCAAGATGATGAAAAACAAAACGATAAATGTATTTTCTTATGAACAAGTTCATGTTGGTGGTTAGCAGATTAGACAAAACCTTCAGTAACACTGCATGCTTATCTTTAGACTTTAAATTATCTGGAGCAACTTAGAGTAAGATTTAAAAAATATTAAAGCTAAATAAAGATTTGTTTGTTCTTCAGTATATGTCTGAGTTTGCACTGAAAGCAGATCATTGAATGTCTCATTTTAATTTTGGCAATTTTTTGCACACAGTATCTCTCCTTATCACTTCTTGCCTGACAAACATGAACATATTTCAGTATCCAGCCTGAGGAAGGCACATAAAAAAGGCGATGTAACTAACAGCTAACTATGGGAATATAGGCTTGGGATTTGGTTCTGTGATCACTACTGTGAAAGTTCTCTGTTCCCTACGTGCTGTCTCTAAGCATTGGATACTATCAGGAGTAGATTCCTAAGCTAAATATAACTTTGGTCCAGTGTGGAACAGGTGTTATGATATATATGCATTTATAAACACACACATACAGAAAGATGTTTAATTAAATAACAGGATTGATGTATAACATTAGGCAAACATTCTTTTCTGCTGTTAAAATATAACCACAAACATGATTGTAAGCTCAAAATACACAAAAAGGTGTATACAGCTTCTTGAGGAATAAGTGTTAAGATTTAGATTTTTCACAGACCAAATGTAAAATTCAAAAATGAACCTTTAAAAACCCAAAACAATGACAGAAATACAACAGCCAAATTGCCTCAGAATTTCAGCTATTTCCTGCTTAACATATTAGGGATTAACACATTCCATTGGAATTCTAATGAAGTTTCCCCTCTTATTCATCAAAATCATTCCTAGAAGTCATTCCACTTTCTCAAAACCCCTAGTAATGTCAACTCAAACTTGTCTGCCAGGCATGACTTCATATTTTCTTGACAACTGATGTAGACATTAGGTAAGTTGAACTAGGACTCCCTGAGTCTGAGAACCTGTGCTGCCAGGCTGTCCTGAAATACTCATTCTTTGCATCAAAAATGTTTTAAACTCTTCAAACGCATTTTTCTTCTGAATTTGGTTCAAATCTTATCCCTGTCCATTGTGTCTTGGGACATTCTGGTCTCAGTCATTAAATACAGAGTCACCAACTTCCACACTGAGCAGTGTGTACACAGGTGTTCTGGAGGGTTCAGCTCTCTCTGACCATTCTCATTTGGGGCCTTGCTGCCTGTCTTGCAACCCCTTTGCCCTACAAAGGAGTTTCCCATCTGCCTTCCATTCTTGCAATTTTTTTCTTTCTCAGCATGCCCATCCTGCCCCACCCCGATTTTCCTAGCACAGTGTGCTACATGCAGAGTTTCTGTATGAGCAATTATATAGAGCTTCATTAAACTTTAAAGCTTTAACTTAAGTTCATTAATTATCCCAAGCACAGATTGAAACTATGCAGGACAGTGAACTTTGTACCTTACTGGTGATGTGTGTTTTCAAATGCTTTACAAAAAAATCTCTATGATTTTTAGTACCTTACAGTCAGAAATCCTAAAGAGGAGAGTGGCTTGACTGCAGTATTCATTAGGACCAGAATTATATTGAGAATATAATAATAACTGATGTAAAAGATGTATAATAGTAATCAATACCAAAATATTCACAGAATATTTCCCAGAATAGTCTGGGTTGGAAGGGACCTACAAGAATCACTGAGTCCAGCTCTTAAGTGAACGACACATACAGGGGTCAAACCCATAACATTGGTCTCATTAGAATACAGAGAAAATAATGATGGCTGATTAGGGAAATTTCTAGTGTCTCAGTTATTTTTAAGCACAAAATTGGGAAACAAAAAAAAACAAGACTAAATGAATCTTTTTGGTTTTGCAAAACCTGTTGTAATAAAACAAAGTCCTCAAGTTGCATATAAAAATTTATTTATCTAAATAAAAATATAGATGTGCCAGGTAATGTAATACTATTAAGCATATATATTTCCATATCAGCAAAAGGTCTGAGAGTGTGTGTCTTTTTATGTGATAAGATTTCAGAAGTGTTTGGTAATTTATGACATGTCATTTTAGTATGGCTCTATACGGCAGTGTAAACAAGCACACTACTTTTGACAGTAAGTGATCACTCAAATACTTTTCATTCTTAGAATAATTAATCCCTTCTAGACCACAGGAATATGAGTTGATGACCAACTTAAAGACTTTTCAGCTCAGTGAAACTTTAACAACTTATCCTGTCTTCAGCCTTTTACTATTTAAAATTCTTTCAACAATGAAAAATAAGCACAGGGTCTGCTTTCTCTTGTTTCTTCCTCCCCATTCACTGCTGACAAACAAACTGACCCAATGAACTTGTTTAGCTGCTCAGTCTTTTCACTGCTTGTTAAGTGAGCTGGCAGGTGACTGACTTCTTTAGCAGAGATGGAGACAGATCTAGATGTACCTAATCCTCAGCTCTCATCCATCTGAAACAGCAAAACCAACGACCAAATAAGAATTGTTTCCAAAAAAAGTCTAAAAAGGGCTTGTATTGTTTAGAGTAAGGAAAGCTGCGGCAAACATTTACTTTGCTGAGGAATAGACCCTTGGAGATTCAAGACTTGAATGCAAATCTGTCATTTTTGTGAGTGGCTGGACTCCTGCTGAAGTTTCAGGGTCAGGAAATAATACAGAAAAAGGCATACAGGGAGAGAAAAAAGCCCCTCCAAGTTTAGCTGTCCTCTGACAGAGGAAGTATGAAATTGTAGCATGATAGCCAGATGTTAATTTAAATAACTGACTTTGCCTTGTGGAAAGGGATTAGAATAGAAAACAGGTAATGTGTATTTCATCATACTATAAATCATAGACCACACATGTTAGAACCAGTTCAGTCTTGAGCAGGTAACTCTGCATTGTTCAAGTGCTGTGGAAAGCTCTTAGCTTAATCCTGAGCACAATGTGGCTCCATCAGGGCAGTAATTGCAAAAGGGTTAATAACCTTCCTTCCTATTGCAGTGTCATCCTGGTATTGTATTTCCAGGTAACTGAATCACTTTGACAAGCTTCCATTATTATATCCATTTGTGAAGTGTGTGAATATGACCTTTCTTACATGGTCTGTCAATTGAACTCTTACTGAAAGAAAATATGCTGCTGCATTTACTCATCTTTTTCAATCTGTGTGCCCTGTCAATGAAATGTGTATCTTCCTTAATATATTAAGACTATACTTTCCAAAAAATTAGGCCTTTAAAGGATTTAATTAGGACTGTTGAGTGCGTTTTTTTAATATTTGTTTTTCATGAAATGTGTATTGCCCACTTTAAGTGCCTTGACAAGAACTCTGTGCAGCTTTGAGTGTACCCGTACAAAAACTTTCACTGGATTTCTAAAGATGTCATTATAACATTAACAATGAAAATCCAAAACATATACTGCTACCTTGTTATTTAAGTGAATGATGGAGAATAATGAGCAGGTAAGTGACATTTTAAAAGAAACTAAACTTTCAGCTGTCCATAAGATATTTTAAAAATTCATCTTGCTGAGGAGATTAAAATATTAGCAATAATGCATGAGTAAAAAATTCAGGTAACGTTATATCTAGTAACTGTCATTCTGATACACTTTGAAGGAAACAATGCTTTTTTTGTGTAATCAAATATTATTTGCAACTTAAAGAGAGAATATTCAGAATTAAAGATGATCTTGCCAGTCATCTAATAGTCTCCACCAAGAGTACATCACATTGCTGAAATGTATGCTTAATACATGTTTAGCATAGCCAGGATAATCATATTCTTCTTATAGAAATTTTAATTCTTAAATTTTCTTGTAAGAATTCCAGCGTTGTAACAGACTTGTCTTCATCAATGGAGTCAGTCATAGCTGTGATTTTAGACATCAGGGCTTGTGAAGAAAAATTCCATGCAGGTACCCCCAGATACCAAGCTGTGGAAAGATTCAAGAAAATTTATTTCCTAAAGCTGACAACTCTTACTTTATGGCAGTGAGCACTGGTGATCCCATGAGTCTGCAGCAGACAGAAGGAAAGCTTTATTGGTTCTTAGCCAGATTTCTTTGCATCTTAACGTGGATGCAATTGCAGCATCTGCACCAAATACGATATTCAGCTTAAAACTAATGTATGCAAATTTTAAAGATCTATCAATATTCACTTAATTTTTTAAATATCCATATCATTGACATTCCAGTATTGATGTGAACATGTCTCTGTGTGTGTGCAAGAAAATCTGGATTGATTTAAGCCCCCTTCTTAAAATTTACAGTGCCATAGCCCCACGTGTCAATTAAGATCTCCAGTGGACACACAGGACATTCCATGAGAAGTACAATAGCGGTGCAGTTACCTTGTTTTATGCACAAAAAACAAACACCAGCTTATGTCAGCAAGCACAGGTTTTGCTGGTAGAGCTGATACATCCATATGACACAGCCAAGTATTATACTGTGCTTCTTCACAGAATTTTCTCCTTACTTCTAGTGAAACATATTAGTGAAGACTGCTGTCTCTTATAATTCTCATTAAAAATCAAATCCTGGACCAGAGATTTCCAGTCTTGATAACATTGTTTCACTATAGACAACTGTCTTTGTCAGTCATTAGAAATTCTTAGTAGCAGCAATTTCAGCACCATCAAATGAGTGAAAAGTAAGATTTATTCTTCCTTGGGAATAAAATGCTGAAAAATAAACTAAATATATAACAATTTCTTCACTCAGTTCTGATGCAAATTTGATGAAAACTGCTAATTGTCAGAAACAATTTTAATATCCTGACTCAAGTTGTCCTAAGAGACTTTGCTTGCCACTGTCATTGCAAGCACTTGTTCCAGTAAGTACTTAAAGATCACTCAAAGTTTGTGCTGGACTTCATTGTAGGACATAATGCTGTCACAATAGCAGCAGCTTTTGGGATTTTCTTGATGATATACTGACACAATTCCACAACATTCAGTGATATTTTCTAATTTATACCACTTGAAGATCTATATTGCAGGGCCTTAAATTGAAATCAGATTTCACTTATGACTCTAATTAAACAAAAAGAGTCCTAAAAACCTGACAATTAAGTGAATTATTTTTCAGGCAAAAAAATGCAGTTTGGCATATAGGTAATCTATTTCACTGACTAAAACTAGGGGTGTTTCCAACATTTTGAAACAGCGATTAATTTTTTCTAACAATAACTTTATTTCTTTTTAAGAACACTTCAGATTTCAGGTCCCAGTGAAGCAGATTTTTAAAATTAAAGCCATCTATACTTATCTTTCCTATATAGTTTCACACTTCTTTTTGCTTTGAATTCCCACTGCTCACTGGAGTCAGGACAGATGAAATCTTGATGGATAGATTTGAACAAATCAATATATGCCCTAAGATATGCCATGAACCAGCAGCCATATATTTGTATCTTGAGTTGTAATTGCTCAAATTTCCCAAGTTCAATATCATGTTTTATATAACATTGTATTTTATTACACACAACATTTCAGGAACAAGTTAGGGAAAACATGTTTGGTTTAGCCATGCAGGTGAGCATCCACTGACATCCACTGGATCTTATGCACATGGTCAAGTAAATAATACCTAAGATAAAGTAAAAAAATAAAGTTGGAAAGTTCTGTCTTCCTTGCTTGGAGGAAAACCTATGCATTTTCAGACATTCTGTTGCTTCATATGCTCTGGGATTTTTCTCATTTCTCACAAAATGTTTTATTTCATCTAGAATAATTTATCCAAACTTTGGCAAGGAAGGATAGGATCAGAAGTGACCTTTACATGCAAAATTGAGAGGTTTGCCAAGTATTCCTGATAATGACTAATAATTCTGTTTCACCATTATCTGTTAAAACGTTTTCATAATCCGTATATTTCATGCTAACTGTGCTTTACCTCTGAAAGTGTGTTTAGGCACACTCTTCACAAATTCATAACCACTGTCATTATCTTGAAGTACACAGCTATTTGTGTGATAGATAGGTTTTTGAATTGCAGGACAAACTGTGTTTGGCCTAGCTCAGGATTCAGTATCTTGTTACTGATGATTACACTGATTTATAAGGTTCTGCTTATATACACTTTGCAGCAGTTGCTTCTACAATGGAAATATCACCGCTGAAAAATGGCAATTAACTCTTAAATAACCTAAAGTTGAATGTAAAAACTACTTCTATAGCAAGTGTTTAATTTACAAGTTTGTAAAGATATTTTTAGTTGCCTCTCATTCTTCAAACTCATACAGACATGCACCATTCAAATATAAAATACAAAACAATGTCAAAACTCTCATTTGAATGATGAGAAGACAGGACCAAATAAATGAATGAATGAATAGATAAACTACTGGGGTTGAAATGAGATTTTTTAGGAGATTTTCCTTTTTCAAAGAGTTTAATTATTAACAGCAGTAAACTCTGTTAGCCTGATTCTCCATACAGTGCTGCAATTCTTATTCTTGAGATCTACTTATTGTGTATTTTGCTAAAAATACTGTGTGCTGATATGAACAATCTCATCTGTTAAGAGTTGCCTGCTGGTAGTGTCATGTAAAATCAGAGAAATAATTTTTGAGTATAGAAAGGCAAAAAGCAGTTCTTTAATTGAGGCATCTTTAATGCACAAAAATATATTGTACCCACCAATGACATAGACTTTAACAAATTTATAGTAGCTTCTAATTACAATATTTGTACATAACTTCATCAGTTACACTCAACCCCTAAACCACCCCTCCAGTCACCCCCACACTCGCCATGCCTCCTGAATTTGAGTCAGTGGTCTCAAAATGACCACCCCTTCCTCTTCAGCTTCATCTTCCCTGTCATCTGTGTCCTCCTTGGAATGGCTTCAAGGGCTTCGAGTAGTTTTGACTGGTTATATCAAGGGGTGTCACCCTGTTATGTCTCATCCTGAGTACATTTCTGCAGATAAGGTGTTTTTTACCATGTTAAAGTCTTTATCCCCTGAAACTCTTAACAAGAAATGTTAAATATTTTAGAAATATTGTACAATGGTGTTTCCAAGCTAAAAGTGCAAAAAAACTATACTAAAAACTTTTATAATGCAGAATTTAAGGCATCAGTAGAGGATGCAATACTTAATTTCAGAGGAAAAAAAAATGTGAGAAACTTAAGTGTCAATAAACTCAAATATGGGTTTGATAATTTATTCAAATTAATGAAATATACAATTCTTCCTATAATATAATTTAATTTTTATTCTAGTTCAAATATTTGTAGCCTTTTCTTACTGGGACTGTATACTCGGTTTTCTGTCTTCAGTGTTATGAAGGAGTGACTTCAGGATGAAAGCTAACAGACAGAATGGTACTAGAGTGAGAAAGCTTGCCTTAACTCTATATATGATGATAGGGAAGAGACAGCCTTCAGAGTTCATCTGTGTTTTTGGAGTGTTCATTTCTTCCTGCCATAGCAGCTACATGTTCTGTTGTTCAGTATACAGAGTCTTCAGTATGGTTTTTCTAGTAAATTGCCTTCTCTTTAGTTTGCCTTCTGAATATTGTAAAACAGGACTGGTGAGGATACAGGTTGGACACAGAAGATTCAAATACTTCACATAATTCTGCAGAAGTAATAATAATTAACTCCCAACTAAGCCTGTTTTTGAAATAATTTCAATTTCGCTTAATGTAGTGTAAATAGATACAGAATATTTTCATGTTTCTATTTCAGCTCAAGCCAAGTACTAGGGTTCCTGCAAATATCTCCCTCCATTTCTTGGAGAAAGATTGTGACAATTCTCTTTGTGATACTCAATAGCACTCACGTAGCATGACTCATAGCAACATAGCATAATGATTTGATTGTCTGGAACTTGATGATTGTGCTGATATATTTGAGTGTTTGTGGGTAGGAATCAAGGGAAAGGCTAACAAGGCCTTGGTGGAAGCCCTAGAATATCTTGGTGGAAGTTTATTGCTATAGACCACCCAACCAGGATGAAGAGGCAAACAAGATATTCCATAAGCAGCCGGGAGAAGCCTCATGACCACTGGCTGTTGTTCTTGTGGGGACTCCAACTCACCATATGCCTGAAGGAAATGAAATACAGCAGAGAAGAAAGTTTAGAAGGTTCCCAGAGTGTGTGGAAGTACAACACAGCACAGAGAAAAGCATAGGGAGGGTACTGGAGTGTGTGGAAGGAAAATAACCTCCTGAGACAGTGGGTAAGGGAACTTTTTCCTCATCCACTAGGTGGGTCACTTTGTCATAAAAGGAGACCAAGGAGGTCAAGAAGGACCTTCCTTTTGCAAACTCAGGTTGGCTGGGGCTGATCGCCTGGTTGTCCTGCATGTGCTGTGTGTTGGCACTCCAGATGATCTGCTCCACGACCTTCCCAGGTGCCAAGGTGTCTTGCTTTAAGACAAATCCTGGGGTGGAGACTCCAGCAAATCAGCTCCCTCCCTTTTTAACCAATACAGAGTGAAAAATGAAAGGAGATGTAAGTGAAAAAGTAAGAGTTTACTGACAAAAAATACAGCAGCAACAACAGAAATACAAAGAGAATAATTCAAACCAACATCAGACAGAGATTACCTCTAGTCCCTCCCCCACTCCCTACCAAAATTCCAGGGACAAAAAGCAAAACCAAGGAAAAATCATTTGTTCACAAAAAAAAAGTAAAAAATGTTATACTATAACTCTGCTCAGTTCATGTCACCTTGCTAGGCTCGGGTCTCATTCAGCTCCCAGGAGGCAGGGCAGCAGCATGGGGACAGCCTGCTAATGTATCTTTAAGATTTCCTTCTGAAAGCACATTCAGCCTTCCTGGGCTTCTCTGACCCTTAGGACTGCCTCCCAAGGGACTCTCTCCATGAGCCCTGCCAACTCATGGGCTGTAATCCTTTTCCCCCTCTGAGACAGGCGGACCCCATCTGTTGTCAGCAGGCCTGATGCCATGTGAACTGCCCCATGGTCAAAAAAAAAAGAAAATTCCACCTATGACACCAGCCTCTAAGTCATGTATTAATCAGGCTAGCTCTCCTGTTCTTTTCAGTATTTGTCCCTGGTAATGAAAACATTGAGGAGAACACAACCTCTAGTGCACCTGACTCCTTCAACCAAATGTCCCAGTGTCCTGAATTCTCTTTGGATTGCCCTAGGAATTCTTCCTTCAGTTTCATCACTACCAACCTGGACAAATAGAGGGTAATAGTCTGAGGGCTGTACCACATCAGGGAGTTTCCTAGTAATGTGCCTTACCTGGGCCCCAGGCAGGCAGCAGACTTCCCTATGGGATGGGGCCTGTCAGCACACTGGGCTCTCTGTTCCCCTCTGAAGGGAGTTGCCTATAACAATTACCCTTCTTTTTTACTATGACAATTACCCTTCTTTTTTACTTTGTGGAGCTAGTTGTAATACATGGGGTTGACTGACTCTCCCTAGGCAACTCCCCAGGATGGTCCTTCAACTACCTCATCGTTTTCCTGGCCTTCAGTTTCCAGACTCTCCAACCTGCTCTGTAGGGCACTCTGAGAAGAGGAGGAAGGCCAGGAAAGAATTCACCAGCCACCCCAAGGAGGGACCTGACTTCATTTCTTCCCACTCTCTTAGGCTCCCCCCTGCCTGTGAGGCAGAGGATAGGGCATCCTTGTCTTCCTGAGGTGCTGGTACCCTGTCTGAGGCTTGGGAGAGAGCAGCTCCACCAGCCAATTTCCTCCTCAGACAAGCTCATACTGCTTAACTTTTCCACCTCCCCTGTAAGTTGTACCACCAGGCTGAGCAGACCATTGACCTGATTACGCGGGTGTTGTCTCTTCTGTCTCCTGATAGCAACACCAGGCTCTGGCACTCCTGGAGCCCGAGACCTGGACCTTTGTGTATTTCATTGGCAGGTCAATTTGTGTTGCCACGTTCTTTCTGACACGTGCAGAGGATAGAGCTCCTTGGCAAGTAGATATCTTTGCTAAGCTCACCTCTCGAGGTGATGGGTGTCTGCGCCCTTTCCTGCTCAAACTGCTGCATGAACCACCACGCCCTGGCTGCCGCACCCTGGGGGCAGTTTATCTATGGATGGGGATGGGAGCTGTCCCTGCTGCTGCCGCCCATGTTGAGTCAGAGCTGCCTCTGAGTCATGGCTCCACTGCTTCCCACTCGGGAGGAGAGCACTGGGGTGCCTCTTTCTATTTTGGTTTTGAGTTCTTGCCAGGTAGGAAAGCTCGCCTCACTCCTCCTGCATGATCCTTGGCTCAAGAGCACTCCTGTCTGTGCAGTACTCCTTACAGTCTGCTGAAATGGTGGTTAGGCCAGGTTTTGAATTTGCACTATCCCTGACCCCCTAAAACTTTATCAAATGTTTTAAATAAGTATCAATTTAAGGTTAGAAAGGGACAGAAGCTGGGCTATAGACCTAAAATATTCATAAAACTACATGAAAGTATTGCCAAAAATATGAAAATCTGTAACGTAAAATTTCTAATTTCTCCATCAGCAAAATTTGTCAGTACTTCAACTATCTTAGGCATGGTTTTCAAAACTAGAAGTATTCTATTTTAGATTCAATGCCAAATTGCAGCCACCATTCTACTTTTGTGTAGAGAGTAAGCAATATGAGGAGCTGCTGAGGCAGCTGTGATTGTTTAGTCTGGAGAAGAGGAGGCTCAGTGGAGACCTTATGGCTCTCTACAACTACCTGAAGGGAGGTTGTAACAAAGTGGGGGTCAGTCTCTTGTCCCAGGCAGCTCATGACAGGACAAGAGGAAATGGCCCCAAGCTGCACCAGAGGAGGTTCAGGTTGGACATCAGGAAGAATTTTTACACTGAAAGGGTGGTTAACCATTGGAATGGGCTCCCAAAAGAGGTGGTGGAGTCATGATCCCTGGAAGTGTTCAACAAATTACTGTATTTGACACTTAGTGCTATGATTTAGTTGTCATGGTGGTGTTAAGTCAAAGGTTGGACTTGGTGATCTTGAATGTCTTGTCCAACCTTAATGATTCTGTAATTCTATGACAGGGAAGAAACTTCTCTTCCCTGGCCTTCCTGGTCATACAAGATGACCACTCAAGAAGTGGGCCCACGGAAACCTCATGAGGTGCTAAATGCACGGTGCTGCACCTGGATCAGGGCAACCCCTGATATCAATACAGTCTGGACGATGATCAGATGGAGAGCAGCTGTGCCAAGAAGGATTTGTGGGTGCTGGTGGATGAGAGGCTGGACATAAGCTGGCAATGTGCACCTGAAGCCCAGAAAGCCAGATGTATCCTAGGCTGTATCAAAAGCAGCGTGGCCAGCAAGTCAAGTGAGGTGATTCTTCCCCTCTACTCTGCTCGGATGAGAACCCACCTAGAGCACTGCATCCAGCCCTGGGGTCCTCAGAACAGGAAGGACACTAACCTGCTGGAGTGAGGCAGAGTGGGGCCGCCAAGTTCATTAGAAGGATGAAGCACCTGAGGTAAGGTTGAAAGAATTTCCTTTGTTCAGCCTTGAAAACAGAAGGCTTAGGGGTGACTGAATTGCGACCTTCCAGTACCTGAAGGGATCCTGCAAGAAAGATGGAGAGAGACTATTTACAAGAGCATGTAGTGGCAGGTCAAGGGGGAATGGCTTCAAATGGAGAGTAGGTTTAGATTAGATTTTAGGAAGAAATTCTTTACTGTGAGGGTGGTGAGGCACTGAAACAGGTTGTCCAGAGAAGCAGTGGATGCCCCATGCCCAGAAATGTTCAAGGCCAGGTTGGATGGATCTCTGAGCAACCTGGTCTAGTGGAAGGTGTCCCTGCCCATGGCAGGGGTATTGGAACCAGGTGATCTTTAAGGTCCCTTCCCACTCGAACCATTCTATGATTTTATAAAATACAAGTCTTGAACCTGAATTGGGTCCACTCAATTGAAAAAGTATGTACAAAAGCTGACACATCTACTTGTACTATGAGTCACAGCACACTACCTCATTCAGTGAGATGAAACTCTTTAATTAGTCAGTGCCAACGAGTATGAATCAAGAAAGTAAAATCATTACCCAACTAATAAACTTAGTAGCTGAAACGAGAATGTTGCTTTGAGCTTTGCAAAAAGAAGCATGATGGTAAATTAGTTAAAAATTAAGTGATTTTATTCTTTTTTTTTTTATTTATAGCAATCCAAGGAACATTTTGCTTCAATTCAACTTGCTTTAGTCACAGTTTCTCTTGTCAGGAAGACAGTTCTGTGGACGTGTTTTTAGATGTTCTCAGACTTCATTTGCTAATAGGAGTTGCTTGTGGCTTATACAAAAAGGAAGATCAGATGCTTTTCAGATGCCGCTCTTACAGTGCTAAAAGTAAAGATAATTTATTCTGTCATTTGACTCCAGGTCCTTTCTTTGTACAACATCAGTATATACACTGAAATCAGTTAGCTGTCCCAAGAAATATTTTTTCCTCAGATTTGGCCAAAGTCAAAGCAGAAGGTCATGCATCATATGAGACATGTGGAACAGGTAGTATCTTGAGTAGAATGAACTGCAGCTAAATTAAAAGATTTTATCTTGGTTTTTTGAATCCATACATATCAAATCTAAACTAATCTTCTGTCTCCAGAAAATATTAAAATAATGTCTGAGAAAAATTGTACTTAAATACTTTTATCTGTGCTTGACAAGGTAAAAGAAACGTACCTCAAAAAAAGAGAAAAAAGAGAAAGAAGAGAAAAAAGAGGAAAAAATAATAAAATACAAATAAAAAAATTTAAAAAATGGAAAAAAGAGAATTTGAGAGAAAATTAAAAGGAAAGGAAAGAGAAGGAAGAAAAGAGACAAAAGGAAAAAGAAAAAAAGGAAGAAAAAGTCATGTACAGTTCAACACATGATTTATGGGCATGGTGAAAATACAAAGGAAGAAAAATTCCTAAATGTGAAGTTCACAATATCCTGAAGTTCACAAAAATCAGGTCATTGCTACAAGACTGCAAGCAGACTTTTTTACTGAAAGTGAAATGCTTGAAGCATTCTAATAGCTTTGTCTTCTTAAATACTTCTGTGTTAAATTTCCTTTTCCTTGTAACTAATTCAGAATTTCATTAATTCTATACAGAATCTCAGCTAGTATGACAAAAAATGGTTCTTTTCATTTCTGAACTGTTAAAATCTTTGATATATTATCTGATAACAACCACAGATCTACAATAGTATTTTCAAAATTACTGAGACTTGTCACAACATTTTTTTGCAAACAACTCTCTAAGTGGCTACTTCGTTATAGATTATAAAACATTTAGATTATAAAACAGTGTTTGCATTGTTTTCAATACCTTGCAAGGGACATCTATCTTATACCAGCAGTGTCTGGAAAAGATAATACCTAAAATGTAATAAATACTTTCTGTTGTTTCCGTATTTCTCAGCTATCATTACAATAATGGCCCCTGACTGATCAAAGTACCAGCAAAGAGACAAGCAGATGAAACTCGGCTGTAGTGTCAGCTGGGATGCTTGTGTGACTAATACTGAAGTCGATGGAAGATTTAGCTCAATCTCCATGACATTAACACATTGAAATCATAGAATCATTTAAAGTCTAGAATTAGAGTCTCTATCAGAACTGTAAAATTATTGTCTGATAAAGTATAAAAGAGAATTAAGGTTGTTCTATCCTCTATCTGCCCTTATCCTTTACTGACTTTTACAAGATCATATAAAGAAAATGTCAGGTGAAATGGCAGAGCGAGAATATTGACATGATGCTTAAAAGGACCATATGGTCCCTAAAGTTCATGACAGGAGTGTTCTTTCTGCTGGCCTTCTGAAGTTCTGTGATTACATCAGCTGTCTTACAAAGAAAAATACAAAGTGTTTCTGCCTTGTAGTTAGAAGACAAAAAAAATGACATAAGGCAATATTGAACCAAATACCAAAGGAACCCAGAATATTTAAAAATAAGTTTGGAATTGCTAAGATGGAGAACCCTGTGAATGTGATGGGGAAAATTAATTCTTAGATCATACTTTTCAAAGACTTATACCTCAGGCTGAACAATGAGGAGAAAATTTGACATATATAAAATTGCTCCTTGTTCGTTTAACTTTATCATTACTCATTTATTCTTAATCCTACTACCATGCATTCCAGAAACTTCACACCCTCGGGACTAAAAGTCTTTTGTCCAACTGTGGCAACTGTATCTACCTCACCAAAAACAAACACTGAGTAACGTTACTTGGCCCCTAAGAGTAGAGATGACTAGGTAACCTCCACATCACTAATTCATTCCAGAGTTAGATAGTCAGTTTGATTGCTTTGTACACTGACTGCTTAATGTGTAGATACATTCAAGCAAAGATATCCTGTGGGTAATATTATCAGAGATTCTTCCAAAGTAATTAAACTTTAGGACCTGCTTAGGTAAAGGTGTTGCTTTTAAATTCAGTGGAGATATTTTTTTTGTTTTCTGTCAGGAAATGAAAAGCATCAAGATAAATTCAGCATGTGGAACAAGCAGTCATAGCATTTGAAACAACTTAACAAGACCATAATTTTCAATGAAACATCAATATTTGTGGCTGAACACACGTCCATCCTTCTGAAATTTTTCATTAACTGATAGTTACTTTTGTTGGGCAGAAATAGCTCAAACCTCTATGAAATATTGTAGTTCTATAACAGCCTTAGAAGGTAGGTGACCACTAGTCACCATTTGAGCACAGGTAAACAAAAACACAGAAAGTTTTTATTTGACTTTTCAAAAAAATACTACATACTTAAAGTTTAAATTAAAGAAAAAATATGTTTTCTTCTGTTAAGTAAGCCAAGAGGGTATTTAAGGTAGTATAAAAGCTTAAGAGAAACACCATGTATTTAACTCTTATTTGGCTTCCTAATATTCCTCTGCCCTTCTGTGTGTCCACTAATGCTCTAACTATCCCCTGTGCCTCCCAGTCATTTCTGTCTGGTTTTAGCTATCTATTCCTCATTATATAACATGTCTTTGTGGTTCAGGTTTGTATCTTATGCTGGTTTCTCTAACCTAATGACCCCTGTTTCTTTCACCATTTCTCTCTAATTATTTCTGCCCGTTCTCCCCAGTTCATTATTCCTTCACTCTTGTTTAGAAGGATGATTAAGGTTTCCAATCATATTGTCACTTTATGGGATCTTCCTCTTTTTCTCTTACACAAATCTGTATCACTTACCCATTATGTCTTTCCCTTTATTTACCCTCTATCTTACACCTCATGCTCTTCTCAGTCCTCTCCTTTTTTCCTCCACATTATGAATCCAATGTCCAGAATGGATTCTTGTTTCATTTCCTAAATACCTGAGTTGCCTCCTCACTGAGAGGATGTGTTTCTCATCATAACTCCACTTAAAACCTTTTCTTACCTAGGTCTGACAAACTCCAGCTCATAACCACAAAATGGGTGTGTTATGTTGTAAAGAGATGAACAAGCATATCTTAGTTTATTAAGTACATTTGCCTACATTATGCTGCACATTACCAATTATTAAAATAAACTATAGACTTTTTTAGCCCATCTGTTTGTTAGCTCAGCTTTTTTTTTCCCTGCCAACACCAAATTCATAATCTAAAGCTCATGCTAAGAAAAACCCACAGGCACTGCTGGTTGCTTCTAATCTGTGTTTGTTTGTAATTTAAGATGCATGAAGTAAACTGAACCTTACACTTGCAAAGGCAAAGTGAATGCACTTTTTAATATGCAGATGTTTATTATTATTTTTCTGGTTTTGACAGTGAACTTTAAAAAAATGAAGTTATGGTTCATAAGAAGTCATAGACAGTACCGTTTTATGTAAATAAAATCTTTGGAACACTTGAAGAGGAATTTTGTGGCAAACTCCTAAATCCCTTTGAAGTGAAAGCTCTTTTTAAATTTAAGTATATTATTTTAAATTTTTAGTTTTTAAACATACAAATCAAACAAAGCCATTTATGAGAAATACTGGGTAACTCTCCAGATAGAAGAGATTTTCATGAGCTTTGTGCAAAGAATTTCCTATGTTTATCAGAATTAATAGATTGTTTTAGCTTTTCAGAATTGGGAATAAAGTGCCAGAAGATCAGGAAGCCTTGTCAGATTCTTGGTACTTCCTGTTTCCAACCAGTCTGTAAATAAGACAACAAAAGCATTTTAACTGTTATGTTTTGGCAAATTCTGTTCTATTTATGGAAGAAAACTAGAAAATATAAATCTTTTCTAGTTCTCAGGAAATAAGAGATACAGATTTCTCTGAGAAAGGCATGGAAATGAGGTAATTAACCTCAGTATTCTCCTTCCAGGAGACAAAAAGTCCTGTAGACTTAGTTAAGCAAAACTAGTCTTAACTGTGACCTTCTTTACAATCTATTACAGAATTTGAAGATGAAGATGATAAGAGAAAGGAGTAATTCATTAGTGTTTGAAACAGGTGGTGGGAAACAGCCTGACCAGAGGGGACAAGAGGTATATTGGAGATTCTGTTTATGACTGTTCATTTAACTTTATTCAGTGTTATGTTATGATTTATTGAGAGATGCCTCTACCCAAATTAAGGTCCAAAAGAGACCACCTGATGAAGTCAACAGGACAGATTTCATTTAACAGTAAAGTTTTTTCATAGAATCAGCTGGATTGGAAAAGACCTCCAAGATCATCAAGTCCAACCCTAAATGTGAGGTAAAGAGATAGAAAGAAATAGAAAAGAGACAAGAGAGAGAGTGAGAAAGAGGAAGATTAAGGAGAAGATGGTCACCTCCTGTGGATCCAGCAGCATCCTATTGGTCCTTGTTGGTGGTGAGGGTCCCGAGGTTGTTCAAAACTTTTCACTACATACAAATTTTAGCAAAGGAATTATTGCTCATTGGCTACATAGTTCTCTTATTCTATTGGTTAAATGATTCCTTCATTTCTAATGCTGGTTAGTCCCATGCTCAGTCTTTCTCTTCTTTTGCGTTGGTGGGTTTCTTTCATTCGGTGCATTGTGAACCATCTCCCCCTGCTGGAATTACCTTTTTCCTACTCAGGGCTGATTTCAGCACATATCCCCAGCTGGCTTTCCTTGTGGATTCCTTGTGTCCATTATCAGTGCTCCCCCTGGGCCTGAGATAATGCTCAGACAACAGTACCATATTTATCTTATCTCAAACTCCCATCAGGTAGTTTAACTTACAGTCCAAGTTCAGAAATCCACATCGGCATATTCAGGGCTGGGGGGAAGGAGGGTGGGGAGGGTGGGGCTTCAATGGTCACAGATGCCATCTCTCCCAAAACCTGAGGTGACATCAGTGATATGCTATGAGCAGCTTCTGCTCTGGAGAGTTTGTCACAGTGGGAACTCATTTCTGGATGCATTAACCCAGGATGTGCTAGCCAAACCTCACCAAGCTTAGAGCCAGCACCATCCTGCCTCTCCATTCTGTGCTTATCTCATGGCAAAGTCCTTCTGTGGTCTTAACAGTGTTTGAGACAGGCACTCAGCTCATACTGAGGCCTGATGTATCCTGGGAACAGCCCCACTAGGTGGAACCACAGCATCTCATAGGCAGAACGCGTGGTCAGACAAAGATAAAGAGCCAATTTGCAGCCATTGTCTCTTGTAAAGTTCCTGTTTTCAGTAGCTATCACCAATGTATATTGATTCTTTGGCAGTCAGAGTCTGCTAACTTGTGGAAATGGTATCGACCAAAACCTCAAGCTGGAAGATATAAAAATTCAGCCTAACCAGAGTTTTTGAAGTGGCCCCAGCTGCAGCTAGGTTTTTGTGCTTCCTGGTGGGACTCATTGATGCCTGCAGTATGATGAAGAAGGAATCATAGTGATGCCTAAGGATTTTATGTATTTTTTAGTGTGTATTTTATGGATTTTTAGAGCTTTAGGAGTAAGGATTTCTAA
>JAWWEW010000078.1:54634135-54721542 GCA_035583185.1 Anabacerthia variegaticeps | reverse complement strand
AAGGGTATAAAAACTGTAACTTTACGGGGCTCTGGGTCCTTCGTGCTCGGAGGATCAGAAGGGGTCCGGACCACAATGAAGGTATTTTCTATCTTATCTTCATTAACCTTGTGCAGAGTGTCTGTTTTGCAGGATTTCAGGCATCAATAGAATCACAGAATGTTAAGGGTTGGAAAGGACCTCAAAACTCATCCAGTCCCAACCCCCGCTGCCATAGGCAGGGACACCTCCTACTAGATCAGGTTACTCAAGGCTTTGTCCAACCTGCCCTTGAACACTGCCAGGGTTGGGGCATCCACACCCTCCCTGTGCAACTGTTCCAGTATTTCAATACCCTCAGAATAAAAATTTCTTCCTAATATCCAGCCTAAACTTCCACTCTTTCAATTTTTACCATTACTTCTTATCCTGCCATTACAGTTCCTGACAAAGATTCCCTCTCCAGCTTCTTTGTAGGCCCCCTTCAAATACTGGAAGGCTGCTGTGAGATCTCCAGACAATCTTCTCTTCTCCAAGCTGAACAGTCCCAGCTTTCTCAGCCTGTCTTTGTAAGGGAGGTGCTCCAGTCCCTTTATCAACTCTCTGGTCCTCCTCTGGACTTGCTCCATGTCCTTCATATATTGGGGGGCACCAGAACTGTACAGAGTACTCCTTGTGTCTTAGCATAGTTTCCATGAGAATCTGCTTCATGAAGGAAAGATAAATCATTCATAGTGTTTTGCTCATAGATACACAAGTTATAAATTAGAAAATGCACAAGTAGGAAACCTCATGACTTGAGTCATGAATTAGTAAATTCACATGAGAAGTTAATAGGAAAAGGCTACTATAGTCAGTCTGCTTGTCTAAGTTTAGGCGTTTTTTTTGTCATAATTTCCACTATAAACAGAGGAAAATCTAAGTGGAGAAGATAAAATGAAGACAATATTTGCTTTTTTATTTCTAAAGGTATAAATTTAAGTCAACATCACCTTCTGCTGAATTTAACAAACTGTTTTTGTTTTAGGAAAACCATTTTCTTTCAGCATCTGAATATTACATTAATTCTACAGTTTAGAAGTCTGTTTCTTTCAGTTTGTACCTACACTTATTTTTGAACAGCTAAATAAAAAACCCTCAGATACAAACAACTTGAAAGAAGCTGTTCTTTAATAGGACATGCAACAGCAGAATTACTATGCTCAAAGTCAAAACTTCCATTGATTCACTTCATCTGACCAAGTTAAAATACAGAAAGTAGAAGAAAGCCTCAGGTGGCAGATACATATACCATCACTTGGAAGTGATGCCAAGTAGTCATTCCTACCTCCTGTGTTTTACAGGATTACACTGTGAATTGAATATTTGAATTAATTTAATTTAAAATTTTTGCTGGGATTTTCAAGGAATTCTTTTCTGAACTTTTCTAAGGCCATTTTGATTCACAGTTTGGTTGACTGCATCACTCTTAAAAAAACTGGATATGCACAACAGTGGAATAATTTTAGGAATGAAAATTGAATAAAGACTCCAATTTTTTCTCAGTTTTAAGAATGAAATCATCTGACTTGTATTTTTAAAGATGTTGGAGAAGACAGCTTGAATAGAGACTATATCTGATTTTTTTTCTTACATTTTTTTTTCCTGAAGGTCTTTGCTTAAAAAGGAACTGTCTCCATAATTTCTCATTTTGGTTTGAATCATAGAATGGGTTAAGTCGGAAAAGACCCCTAAGCTTCTAATCAAGACCAATCTTTAACACAGCATTGCCAAGTCCAGCAGTAAAACATGTCCCTAAGCGCCACACCTACGTGTTTTTTTAAAGACATCCATGGATGATGACTCAAACACTTCCCTTGGCAGCTCATTCCAATGCTTGACCACTGTTTCAGTGAAAACATTTTTCTGAATACCCAATCTATACCTTACCTGGTGCAACTTGATGCTGTTTCCTCTTGCCCTATCCTCTTGCCTGACCTCACTACAACTTCCTTTCAGGCAGGTGTAGAGAGTGACAAAGTCCTCCCCAATGCTCCTCTTCTCCAGGCTAAACAACCCCAACACTCTCAAGCTGCTCCTCATCAGACTTGTGCTCCAGATCCTTCATCAGCTTTGTTACACTTCTCTGGACACATTCCAGCAATGTCTGCCTTGTAGTGAAGGGCAAAAATTGAACACACTACTTGAGGTACGACCTCAGTGCTGAGTACTGGGTTATGATCACCGCTCTAATCCTGTTGGTCACACTATTTCTGATATGAGCCAGGATGCTGTTGGCTGTCTTGAGCTAAAGAGTTATAAAAATGTAAATAAAATAGAGAGGGGAAAAAAAAAAAAAAAAGAAAAAAGAGAAAGAAAACACAAATACTTTAATTAAAATAGTACTTCTTTTTTGCATTTGAAACTTATTTTTGACACAATGTTCTCTGGGAGGACAAGCATATGGGTTTTATTTGGCTCATGTTCTGTGATCTTCAATTAAGCAACAAATGTATTCGCATTTTGTCGAGAAGAGTTTGGATTGTCCTCATAGCATCAATAAAGACATTCCATTCCCTGAAACAAATTTACACAATTACCCTTTTAAAATGTCAGATGTAGAAATGCACAAACAGTTATGAAATATGGGTCTGAGTTTGACAATTTCACCTCCACAATCAAAATAACTACAATACAGGTGAATGTTCTTAATTTATCCTTCACATACCGAGATAAAATTCACAGAATCATAGAATGGCCTGGGTTGGAAGGGAGCTTAGAGATCATCTATTTCCAACCTCCATGCTCTGGACAGGAGCACCTTGCACTAGGCTAGGTTGTTTAGAGTTTGTATTTGATAGTTTACTCACAAAGACTTTCAACATTTTCTAGTCCTTCACTCCAATACATGCATCACTGATGAAAATATATGAATTTTTTTTTAATTCAAGAGATTGCTTGAATTAGCATCAAATAAAATGTTGTCCGACATCTATTATAGTAGTTTCATAATCAGATGTTTTCTTCACTTTTCAGTTATAACAAAAATAGTGCAGAGTAAGATGCATGTATCTTCATAAATTAAACATTCTTATCTGCTAAATAATGTTTATCAAATAATATTTGAACAGATCTTGGTTGAGAAATACTGAACAGTTTTAAGATTTCACAAACAAAAAGTATTTTAAAAATCAGTAAAATTCATGGCAAAAGGCAATTTAAAAAGTAGTTTTCAGACCTTTCTTCCTAAAGTTCTTTATCAAAGTTATCTTTGAAAACCTATTGATGAATATTCTACTAAAATTAGCATATCAGCTTTTCAGTGTTGCCTAATGACAGGACAAGGGACAACAGACACAAACTGAAACACACGAAGATCCATCTGAATATGAAGAAAAACTTCTTTGCTTACAGGGCGACAGAGAACTAGCAAAGACTGCCCAGAGAGACTGTAGATATTCAAAACCTGCCTGGATGTGATCCTGTGCAGGTTACCTTGAGACAATGCACAGATCTTGTCCCCATCAGAAGGCACATTCGTCCTTCCCACGCTGTGGTGGAGCCATGCCTAGGCTGAGACGTGTATTCATTCAACCCCACCTGCAAGTGCAGGGCTGGGAAGATATGTCATCAGAGATTTCCTCAATATGTACTGCTAGGGAAACAACGAGTTAAGAGTAAGGATAAAATAATAATAGAATAGAGTAGAGTAGAGTAGAGTAGAATAGAATAGAATAGAATAGAATAGAATAGAATAGAATAGAATAGAATAGAATAGAATAGAAGTGCTCAGTTGAGGTGGAAGGGACCTGCAATGATCATTGACTCCAACTACTTGGCCACTTCATGGCTGACCAGTAATTAAAGTTAAAATAAATAGTTATTCTGGGTATTGTCCACATGCCACTTAAACACAGACACGCATCAAACACCTCTCCAGGAAGCCTGTTCCAGTGTTTGACCACCCTCTCAATACAAAAATGTTTCCTCATGTCAAGTCTGAATGTCCCCAACAGACACAGCTTTGAGCCATTCCCATATGTACTGGCACTGGGTACGAGGGAAAAAAGATCATCACCTGCCTCTCCACTTTTCCTCCTCCAAAAGTTGTAGAGAGTAATGAGTTCACCACTCAGACTTCTTTTTCTTCCCATAGGACATTCCTTCCAGGCCCTTCCCCAAATTTGTGCCATCCTTGAGACACATTCAATTACCTTACCATCCCTTTTAAATGATGGGGCCCAAAGCTCCACAAAATACTCAAGGTAAGGCTGTACCAGCAACAGATAGAGCAGGATAATCACTCCTTTTGACCAGCTGGTGATGCTGTGTTTGATGCACTCCAGGATGCACTTTGCCCTCTTGGCTGCCAGGTGAGTGACTTCTATTGAGCCGACTGCCAACCAGCACTCCCAGGCCCCTTTCTGCAAGGCTGTTGTCAACCACTCTTCTCCCAGTTCATACTTGTGTCCAGCATTACTCCATCCTAGGTGCAGAAACTGGCATTTGTTCAAGTTTATCCCATTATTCATTGCCCAATGCTCAAATCTATCCAGATCCCTCTGCAAGACTCTTGTCTCTCAAGAGTCAGCAGCACCTCCCAGTTTGGTATCAGCAAAGTTACTAATGGCACATTCAGCTCCTGTGTTCAGGTCACTGTCAAACACATTGGACAGTACTGGCCCCCACAGTTGATCCCTGAGGAGAACCTGTGGTGACTGCTCATCAGACAGATGTAGCCCTGTTCACAACCATTTGAGCCCTGCTTTTCAGCCAATTTGTCACACAGTGTACTGTGAAACAGCTCATCTCACAGGTTGACAACTCCAGAAGGATGCTGCAAGGATTCTTGTTGAATTCAAACTCCAAGCTAGAAACAATTTAATTCTGGATTACTTACACCCACTCACATCATTACAGGAGTAGGTTCTATGTATTCTTGAAATAAAAGCAGCCTAAATCACAACTAAACACAAGGTGAAAATTTTAAAAGGACAAGGATTCTCTCATGTCTGGTTCCTAGAATAAACACAGGTCTTTGTAGAACTGTAAAAATATTAGCACAGTATCTCAGAATCCTCTATAAGAAAATACCTCTTAGCATTATTTTATTTTGAAGCTCTTACAGAAATATATATTTAAATTATGGTTTGAGTATTGTTCTAAAAAGAAATTTTTCATATTATTAAGTACTGATATGAACTGCTTCATGCAATTTTTTTCAGAACATTAAGTTTTACCTCACAGAATATAACCTCGATCTGGCACACACTTGATATACATGGCTGTATCCTTGCCAGTATTTAGCATCTCCTCCAAACAAGACACATGCTTTGAAATAGCTTATTCTGGCAACCCTTTAAATAACCAGCTGTGTTTGAAAAAAAGCAAATGAAGTCTGCCATGTTTACGGATTCAAGAGCCATTCATGCTGTGGTCATTCATGTGTGTAATGGCAGTGACTGCCAGCTCGTAGGAGTTAAGCAAATAAGAACTGGTGACATAAAAGATTAGCCAGACTCTGTCTGTTTTTTTATGAGGGAAAACAAGATGTAAGGAAAGGTTCTCACTGGCAGCTCATATACTATTCAGACAAAGAATGAAAACTGTTACTCCAGGAATTTTCCCTAAACACTACTAAAATGGCAGACATCATAACAAGAAGAGAAATAGCAGAAATTGCCCCAGGATGTTCAGACAGTCTTCCTAGGCAATTCCATGGATCCAGCTTTTCACTTCTTTCTACAATTCCTGAAAATTCTTTGACATTACACTACTTACTTTGTTTTGTTTGTTGTTGTTTTCTTTTTTTCCCTTGTTTTCCTTTTTTTGGCCTAAGGGCTATCTTTATCACAGGTGTTTTTCATAAAGCCACCTACATTCTTGAGAAATCTTCACCAATATCTTCATAACCTTTGTTTAACAGAAAGTATTATCTTACCACTTTTATAGCAGGGAAATTTGACTTTAAGATGTAGCTGAAAATCACAACTGAGAAGCTACTGGTTTTTGAAAGGACTATGTGAATATAAGGTGGCTTTGACTTTCCAACTCCTCAGCATGGTTGCTAAGTTGTTGGAAAATTAGCTTAACTGGTTATTTGTCTAGTTCTGATTTATGACTACTCAGTGATACATGGATTTGCCTGACACTTAGTAGCAATGGGAACGCCTGAGTCCACGTGACTGCTTGACAAAAGCAGATTAATCTAATAAACATTTCAGTTTGACTTCAGCACACTATCTTGTCCTTCCTATTGATAAAAGTAAGACTTAATAATAAATGTTTCAATGATTATGTGTGAGCCATATAAAACTGTCAGACAAAATCTGCAAATCCTTTAATTAGATCCACCAAGGTGGATCCAATTTCTCTGTAAGTTTCTGTTCAAAATATTATAATGTGAACCTTCTTAGAAGGCAAAAAGATTTCTGACTTTCTTCCGTTTGATCACTCAGTACCAGGACACTGTTCATTGTTCACAGTCCTGAAAGGTACCTTAGAAGATCAATCAGTTCAGTGGTTTAAAACTGCAGACTCATAAGAACTTTTTAGATACAGTGAACTTAAGCCTGTCAGCATTAAAGTTACTGCTGGCGTGCTCTGTTCTTTCTGCGGAATAAGGCACAGAAATAAACACCATAATCTAGTACAACTCCTGCCCCTTTCTAAGTCCAAACGTGCAGTTATGATGTTTGGTGAAAACAGTGTTACCATTAATGCTATAAATGACATGGAGACTTCCCACTACCTCAAACTACCTCAAAAAGTATACGACTCAAACACTGACTACCTCAAGCATGATGTGTCATATAACTTCTTTTTTAAAATATTGTAATGCATCAGAAATTCTGTGACATAGCAGGACTCCTGCTTTATATGGTTTTTCTTCAGACAAAATGTGCTTTTTTACCTCTGTTTGCAAGTCAGTAATTAATGTATCATGCAATGAATATGTAGCCTTGAAAACAAAATGACCACTGTCTTACCAGCAGCTGCAGCAGTGGTCCAAGTGAACCAAAAGTCTCTTTGTTAACCACATTTACACTTTTAACATGAAACAATGCACGAATTTCTGCTGTCAAACTTATGATTGAAGCATGCAGCAATATAAAAGGTGCAAGTATTATGTATAAACCACAATGCATTCTGCTAACATGATTTTCCTTTTAAACACAAAGAATAAAGTTCAAAGTGGGAACAGCTTTCAAAACATGACATGCCACAAACTCAGTTAAACAAGTTATTTGTCCACTTTACAATGTGTGTGATGTGTTAGACTGCAACTAGGAAGGACTACCCAGAAAAAGAGAGTCAAATTATAAAGTGCATTAGCCTAACTCTTGTGGGAGGGACACAGAGTTTAAATATTAACTTTAGTCAACAAGAAAACTGAGACTTGCAAAATTCTGAAAAGAGCCAGACAATAGATATCAACAAATCCCACAGCCCACCTGCTTCTCCACTTCAGGCTTTAAAAAAAATAGATTGCATAAATCTGAGGATAATTAAAAATTCAGTTGCATCAGATCTGGGCACAGCAAGACAACTAATTGCCACAACTTCCCCATCTGCTGATCTAGCCCACAAATCTTCCCAGCTTGGCACTGCTCCAGTCAGTAAGAAGGAAAAGCAGACTATCATGTGTAAGTTCATTTTTTGCTAAGTCAGGAGGTAAGGATAAAGCCCTGCATTTACAAAAATCTTATATATGCCATTGTCTTACAGAAGGCAGAAAATATTTCTTCTGACTAAGAAGTTCCAACAGAAACTGTGTCAACATAGAAGCTTCTTTCTATCTTACTGTGCCTGCAGTTACCCAAAACTAGCAATTCTTCCAGCTAGTTTTCAGTCACATTTCTTCAGTTCAGCTTCTGCAGGAAAAACATTGCCAGCACTTACATACAGTTTCTTATCACTGTTCTGACAACTGATATAGAGTATTTCATGACAGGGCTGCAATTTAGGATCTGCACGGTGTGTTCAGAAACTACGAAGTTCTGGTTATGCTCCTGTGTGTTTTGTGGGAAGTGGTAGCAGGACAGCAAAGTGTCATTCAAATAATAAGCTCAGCTCTCTTCACAGTAGAGGTTTTGTTTTCATTGAAAGGGAAATCAACAGAAAGATGAGGAAATCGATGCTAGAAATTGTTATATAAATGTATGTTTGAAGGTAGGTCTGAATTTTGCTCAGCATTTCAACATACATGCAAGAGCTAAGAGGAACGCACATCTGTCCCCAAATTATTTTACTCAAGAAGTAGGGAAATGTAAGTTCATGTCATTAATATTGAGTTCCTTTCATTACAAACCACTCACTAAATGTCTTCATAGACTTTAGAATTAAGTGTTTCTCATTGAAAGGATGGACTGTGATGATGTATAGACAAAATATGAATCTCCTAGTTTCAAGAACATTACCCGATCTTACTCAAACTACTCAGTATCCAAAACATCCTAAAATCTTTTCTGTCTTCTCCAGAGTTTGCTTTATATATTAGAGATTGGTTTAAGGAAGAAGTCTTTGACTCCCTATCGAGACAAATTTCACGTGTCATTCTAGTCTAAGTTTAAAATTCTAATCTAACTTTGAAGTTGGATTTGGTCAGGAAAAATTAGCGCTGGTAACTTACATCAGAGTTTAGTCCAGACTGGTGATCTGAAAAGTGTGGAAAACACCTAATCCTAACCTATTTATACTGAAACTAACCGACCAAATTTGTTATTCTCTTTGAGAATTACAGTCAAGTCAAAATTACATGAAATCATACAAGAGGCCCTGCAATTCTTCATCTCATAGTAAGGTGACTTTTTGATGCATGACATTAAAAAGAAATATGACATTTGCCACGGTAAGCCCTTCCACAGTTAGAGAATGTTATTAAAACTGTATTACTGAGTTCTTTTGCACACATTGAAAACAAAAATAAATATCTCTCTGAAGTCACAATTGTAATGATTGTCTTTATGTCAGTGTAGAATTACTTGAGGTGTAGCTTTCTGACATGGAACAATGTCACACAGCACACTCCTCTTGAGTATCCTGTCATATCCTGATACCTCATATGAAGGAACTCTGGCAAGCAAGTGAGCGTCTTCAGTTCACTGAACTGATCTTAGGTATGTGCCCTGCAAACATCTGCAGCTGAATTGGTCCCTGCATTTTCTTTTCGCAGACGCTGGAGGTGCTTTTAAAGGTTGATGAAACCAACACCTCCTAGACAACTAGTCCATGAAACACTATTTTTCGTTTAAAAGAAAAAAAAATACAAAAATAAAACACACTAAAGCATCTTGATGGTTCACCCATTTCCATATAAAAAAAAAATAATTTGGCTGAAGAACAACTGAAATTGCAAAGACTTAGTAATCACAGAATTATATCCTAATGTCACAAGAAATCTAGTTTAATAGTAGATGACACAAAATGCCCAAATTTAGGTAGTTGTTGCTCAACTGTGCGTGTTAATACACTATGTCATCTCCATCCTTAACCACTTCATAGAGCCTGCAGGATATTTACTGGGAAAAATTGTATTTATGTATTGTGAAATACTATTTTTGTTATCAAATGAGCAGATAAAAAGCATGTAATAAAAAAAAAAAAACAAAACCCAAACAACAAACAAACCAGAGACAAGGACAGTCTGCACGGGCTCTCTATGCTGACTAATATATAAAATACGTGACCAAACACAAACATACTCATATTACTTCCCTCTACTGCTTTTATTTGCAAATAAAGCTCCCTGTCCATGACCTTTTGGTACACTGGCAAATCACCAAGGACTTTGCATGTCATTTTGTCAGCCTGTCGTGCTCACGTGTCACAGGCAGAACTGAGTGTTCTTCAAGGTTTTTTGAATTTCTTCATTTACCATAGCACCTTTTCTTTACCACGGGATATTGATCTTGTATTTCTGACTCCCTGTTAATGCAAGTCTATTTGAACTCCATGCAACTAATAGGCAAAGATATACTTACTTATGTAGGGGGGAGAAGGGAGGTTGAATATCAGGACATGATATTCCAGATGTGATCTGATAAATACTGAGTTAAAAGGAATAGTCACTTCTCTTGATCTATGGAGGATGTTCTTTGTAAAGGATAAATTAGACCATAAACCCAGCTAACAATCCTCTTCTACCTTAGGAGACACCAAAATAGAGGTGGTAGAAATTCCTCATACACAAGAGGAGCTGATGGTGCACAACTGTGAGGTGACAAAAGGCAATAAAAAGTGGGATTCACTCTATCTAAGTCAATGAACCTAATCAAAAGTGCACTAGCCAAATCACAAGGTAATATGATAAAGAAATTTTGCAAGGTAATGATGAAGATTAATTTTTTTGTTGTTCAGGGATTGCTGCTTTAAAAAACTGCATTGTTCCACAGCAACAGCGTTAGTGTATCCTTTTGTCATCTGATACATAAATGCTTTGACAGATGATATAAAACTCCATGGTCTATTCTCCCAGGATTATGCCTAAAATAACATATTGCACAAAGACAGGCAGTGAATACCCTTTTTGCTGGCTTTACATCACAACCAGATATTAACACAGCCTTAGCCTAGCAAGAGGAGAAAAATATAGAGAAAGTAAACAAAAAATCTTTAAAAGAAGTATATAAATTTAGAACACTGCAATGAATGCAGTTCATCCTCTCCCCTAATCTTGTTCCAAGAGCATAATAGCCTCCTTACCAGATTTTAAGGCATTATGTATGTGTTTCAATTTGCTCCCAGCACCCAGGGTGATTTGAGTTGAATGGAATCCCTAGATATGTACTATTTCTTTCAGCTGTGCATATGAACCTAAAATCTTGGATGTGGTATATTTCTCTTTGAAAACTTTGAAAAATAAATAACTAAAAGGTTTGTTTTTTTTCATGCATCAAACAAGTACACAGTGAAAGATTTTGAGTAATACTAGTTTTAAAGAAAAATAAAGCATCGTATGTTTAATAGTTATTAATAAGGCATATAAATGATTCACAAAAGCGAAGTGGAGAAAGAAACAGTGACTGGGGACAATTTTTGGAGCAGCCTGGAGTATTCATGTCTGTCCTCCCCCTTAGCCAGACTGTTAGGGTTCTACATGTTAGGTGGCAGTTTTCACAAAAGAGGGGCCAGTAGGCAATATTTGGGTATTGTACAGCCCATCAAACTGAAAGGAAACCTCAAGTTTACTGCAAAATTGATAAATTATCAAATCAATTCGTTTAGAAGACGAGAAGAATGAATGCAGGTTACCTGATGCTGATATTTCTAATGAAAGAAATGCAAAACCTTTAGGGAAATACATTTTTACTACTCTGTCTGGTATCTTGTCCAAAATAACCAAGCAATTGTAGACAGGTCTTAAAAATACTTACTGAAAATATTTAAAAGTGTGAAGTAGCATAGATTTAGAAAGCTAAGCAACTTTTGAGATATCAAGATTTACTAAAACTTTCCTGAAAACTATTCTGTGTAAAATAAAATTATTACATATAATCCAGGAGGCTGATTATTTTGTACAATACAGCAAAACAGTGCTTTATGTAATTAGGCTTTTTGTGATGAAACAGTTAATAAAATTGGATCATCATCATCATTATCATTTAGTCATTAAAATATATTATCTAGGAATTCATAGATAAGTATACTAGAATCTGCCTTCGAACAACACTTCTGAGTGCAGACAACTCTTAACACCAAGCACCTACTTAGGAACATTGATTATATAAACCATTTCAGAAATATTTCAACATCAAATGGAAAAGAAGTGAAAAGAATAGAGAAAGATTTTACTTCATTAAGATTTCTCTGTATACATACACATTATTTAAAACCCTTATAATCCTATAGCTGGGAAGATTAAGCAGGACTCTCCATTTGCAGAGCTGTTTGGTGAAGGAAGGTCATTGCTGTATTTAGGTGAGAGTGGCACTCCTTGAAGCTCTTTGGTTCAGTGCACTGTGTGTGCAGTTTCTGCACAAGCATAAACATTAGGTGGGGGAAACCAAAAAATGTGTATTTGCATACTTCTAAAGGCATGTGTGGGTTTGGTTTTGCTTTGTCTTTGAATTGAGTTTTTAAAGTATTGAGCTAAAACCAACTCCTACAAAACACTTTCCACAGGTACCCAGATAAATGTCTGTGTGCCCAACACAAGACATTCCTTTTGATAAAATGTAATCAAAGGTCCCAAAGATGAAATCAAATGAAATTGGGGGTTTATATGCTCTGTAGTCAATAATTACTTGTGGAACTCAAACAGCACACATATATGTTATAAAACCACATCTATATTAGTAACTCGTTAGTCTTCCAGGAAAAGTGAATTAAATTTCATGACCCTCCTTCAGTTTACTTCAGTAGCTCTCTGTTATCTCTGAATGTTTAAAAATTCCAGCTAGATCAATGAGATCCAATAAGGTTTATCTGTATAAAACTCTGTGTTTAAGTAATCAAACCTACTAAGTGTAGATATAGCCTGATTAAAGAAAAAATAAAGCATTCACAAAGGTTGGTCCTAAACCTTATTTAGGCTTATTGAATAGCTGCAAAAAACCAATAACAGACATCTCTGAAACAGTCAACACTCTAAATCATTAAAAAGCCTTGGTGAAGGTCATGTAATTTTACTTTTTGCACATTCATCAAAACACTGAGATCAGCAAAAAAATTGTTTTTATTATCATAGAACCATAGAATTGTCAAGGTTGCAAGAGACCTTTAAGATTATGAAGTCCAACCATCAATCCACCAGTGCCATTATAACCCTTAAACCACTAAACCACAAAACACAAGTCTAAGGATGTCAAAAGTAAATTCCAAGCCATATATTAACAATATATGCTGAAAAAATTAATTGCAAAAGCATTCATTATCTCAGAAAACACAGTGTGAACCCAGTTAATGTTTACAGCCATGACATGGGGAAACAGAAAGGTGAAAATTGTTTGCTAAGTTTTTCTGGCCTAAAGAGAGCAAGGAAAATTTACAGTCTCACCAAAAACTTCACAGCAGTAGCAAAAAAAAAAAAAAACAAAAAAGACAAAAAAACTCCAAGATTTCCAGGCAGTTCTAAATCTCAGTCCCTAATTACAAGAAACAAGATGATCTAGGTCCACAAATATCTTGACTTTTCTTAATAACAGGAATGCAGGAATCATATAAATTTTCCAGGAAAAAGACTAAACAACCTAGAAAAACAAAGGCAAGTTTGCATGGAAGTTAATCAAAAGATAACTTGTTAGGACACAGACAAGGTCAGAAGTGGATTATCTGGAAAAGTTATGAATTATTGTGAGGTATTTTTCCAGTATTCAGAACAGGAGCTATACTTTCATGCTGGTAATTTCCCTGAAGGCTGAATATCTTGTAGCTTTTCATCAGAAATTAACCTACTTCTCTTAACTAAGAGCACATATAACAACAAATGACATGATAAATGATGCCTAAATAGAGAATGTAACCCGGAAAAAGTACTATAGAATAGTCCTTTTTAAAAATCTGCAACAAAACAGATATAAACCTTGTTATAAACCTTCTCTTTAAACTAGAATGTCTATTGGGAAAAATCCTACAATTTGACCCAAAATTAACCAAAAGCTTTCATAACTTAGACATACTCAAGAATTTTCAAAAGGAAATTAGGATAAAATAGAAATAAATAAAACTAAAATTAAAGGAAAAACTTTTATATTTGTTTCCAAAGGTAATTCTATGGATTTTACACAGTGGGTTACACAGGAAATACTCAGTCCTTAATAAGACTACTACTTAATTGAACTGAAGGCACTCTTAAGTGAATATTTTCATTATAATCAAGTATGAAATCTGTACCATGTTTACTGATCATTTATTGAAATAAATAGAAATCATGAAACAATTTGATACAACAAAAAGCTAAACATCACTAGGTAGGATTTATATTGGGGTTTTGTTTTCTCCTTTTTACTCTCTTGTTACCAATGGTGATTTTTACTACTTTCTCTGCTGAGAATAATACTCAAAATCAGTATAGAAATGGTACAATAATATCATGTGTTTTTAAAAGAACAAAAGTATGTTTAATATGATGGCTCTGAAAAAATGAATACAATTCTGTTTAGTATCTAAGGATAGTGACCTTTGAAGAATTAGTATATTTATAGTGTTAGGAGCAGAATTTGGAGAAAATTACAGATTCACAGGGTTTAGAAGCTTCCAGTTAGCAGGTTTCTTTGTTGTTGGGGTTTTTTTTGTTTTGGTTGGTTGGTTTTGTTGTTGTCCAAAAGCAGTTCTATTTTTTATTATTTTTTTAATTTTAGTTTCTGTTTTAACTTAGTTAAATCACAATAAACCCTAGTAATTAGGCATTAGGATCACAGAAGAGAAAGTGATAACGTTTTGACTTAAGCAACTTTTTTATTATAATCTCAAACCCATCAACCCAAACTTCTGCAGTGAGAGGTAAAAGAAAGCTGCAGCAGAAAATTCCACCTGAAGTTTTTATCCTTTAATAGCTTTCATGAAGAAAATGTTCAGATTACTGTGTCTATGTCAATCTTTCATCTAATGTGCTGAAGGAATATTTTCATCCTATAGTTTACACACTGGTGAATATGCTTCCATACATTTCCCATGCCTTTTCATATGCTCTTTACTTCTAAATCTTCAAAGAATTCATTCCCGTGGCAATTTTTAGACTCTAAACTGCCATGCCAACACCATCATGATATAAACACATGCAAACTACACTGTCCACATTACTCAGAGTTTGAAGACTATTGGTGAGAATGTTGACACAACCTTTAAAGCCACAGCAAGGTCTTGGCACAGAGTAATCTTCCTTTACTCTATGGGGTTACACCGTAGGTCAACTGTCTAGAATCTTCTAACAGATGGAAAAATTATGCTCAACAGCATCAAAAATTACAATCTAAATTCAGATTGCCTGAGCACCTTTACTCCTTTGAAAATGTACATTTCAATGTGTACTGTGTGCAAATTACACATCTTTAAAATAAAATGTTAGACTAAAGGGTTAATTCATTTCCCTAAATTCTACCCTTCACAAAACTCTACATTTTTCCTTTGTAATTCCTAGCTGTTCAGTGAGCACTGAAATATTTTAACAGTGAAAGAAGAGCAAGTATTTTGACAAACAGAACTATTGCAAGTATTTTCTTTCTTTTCTCTGTATATGTTTTACTTGAATTATTTGCAGTAGTGGACACACAAACACAAAATGCCTAGGTACGCATACATATGTATATACATATGTATATTTACAAATACATGATTTTTTCTATTTATCCAACACATTTTAAAATCACATTATCATTTTCTCTCTGTAAAAATCTGTTTCCCATAGAAACAGAAGATCCTGGGTATATGGGAACATGAAAGAAAAGTATCGGATGTTATATAGTAAATGTTAGACTTTTATAATAACAGGTGTGATTTCTCATTTACAGGTGCTGAAGAATGGCTTGGATGCCATGACTTTTCAAGTATGGTGGAGAATGCCTTGACAAGCACCTCAGCCAATTCCCTCAGGACCATGTGATTCTTGTTATCAGACCCTGGGAACTTGTGTATGTTGAGGTTCCTCAGGTGGTCACAATCCCAGTCTTCACTTGTAATGGAAAGGACTTCATTCCCTAAGTTTTGGGAACTTGAGAAACGTAGGAAATGAGATTATTATTGAATGCTGTGGCCAAAAATGTTCCTCAGCCATCTATGGCTGTGTTTTAACCAGTTTTCTTATTGACCCAGCTGGGTTCATTTTCTTAATCTTCCTTTTCTGGCCAACATGCCTGTAAAGGCCTTGCTTGTGTGGTGGTTTAGGTTTCTTGAGTTTGGTCTAGGTTTTCCCTGGTAACAGAGTCATAACTAAGGAAGTATTCCACACCATTCCTTCACGTAATCAGGGGTGTATAAGATGGGGAGGAAGGTTTCCTCTCTCTCTCTCTCTTCCTTTTATGTGCTTGGAGGACATCAGGTCTCTGCCTCTTATCTCTATGAGCTGAGGCCTCTCTGAGAAGCTGGTGCCCCAGCCATACAGAGGTGGAGAAACTGCTTCTCTTGAGGGGAGTTTTGGTGAGAATTTATTGTATTAGTTACTTATTGAGCTTTGCCCTGAGTTTACACATGTGTGTATATGTTTTGTTTGGTGTTACCCATTTTTGTCCCATTTACCTTTTCCCCCCATTTCACTATTGGGGTTGCTTTGAGATTTAGTCTGTATATTCATAGCGTTTGATTGTATATAATTGTAATATATGTGAATATATATATATGTATATATATACTTTTACTACAATTATCTTTTGGTACTTTTTTCTTGTCTCTCTTGAGGGGGGACTCTATGTGGACAGCACCTGGGTTTGGCAGAGTCTCCTTTGCTACCTACTAATTAGATATGAGCAAAAGTTTGTCTAAGGTCCGTTGAAAATGCTTGCATGATGAATATAAGAAATTTTGGAACTAGATATGACAGTTAAGAATGCTTTATACAACAAAAACCACCTGTTTTTTTCAAATTAAAAGCATGAATAATTGAGAGATATCAAGAAAGGTTGAGAAAATAATGCAAGTAACATTGTAATGCCATGACATTTTTGAAGTATGCAATATTATTTCCTGGTTGCATTGCCTTATAAAATAATATAAAATCACAGAAAAATAAGTCATATTTTGTTTTAATGAAAAAAACTTTAACAAGTGCAAGGTAAAAGTAAAGTAACAAGTATTACCAACAAGGTCATTGATTTTATGTATTTATTCTTGTTCTAATAAAAACAGACATGAGAGATCTTACTAAGAAGAAAAACAACCCATTTATCCTGTGTAACTCATCAGCACAAATCATCAAAATGCTACAAATGGAACAGGAAGCAAAACAGAAAAGAAAATTGGAAAACTATTAAAGATGGCCTAAATAACATACAGGTAAATAAAATACAGGCATGCTTTTTCTCTACTACTGTCCAGCTTTTCTGCCTTCAAGAATAAGGAGAGACAGTTCATTGCCATGACTATTAGATAAGCAGCTTCAACAGTATTGAAAAAAAGAGCTATCAGAATTACCTATATAACTTCTGTGTCAACTCCAGTTAGAAATGTTATTTCAAGTGCTAATCTGTTTTTGAGTCTCATTTTTTGGCTTGAAGACATTAAACCAGGGAGAGATGGAAGCCTTTTTCCTTTCAGCATAAAATGGTCTGTTGTCTTACAGTTCAAGCTGTTTTTTTAAAACACATTAATTTTTTTTCCACATCAAAGTAAAAAGCAGATTAAAAGGCTTCAGTATGAGGCAGTACAACATTTTAGCAGAAACTTTTTCCAGAGAGTGAATTTGCCTGTTTCCTCACTTCTTAAAAGCAACCATTTCTTCTATACTGCGTCATGAGAGAGAAAGCAACCAAATATATTTTCAAAGACAAAAGGTAGAAAACCTCCTACTGCTGACAGTAGTTTGGAGGGGTTTTTTAATATCATGTGAAAATACTGCTTAGGTAAGCACCAGCTGAACCTGTTAGGCTCGGTTTCACATGGTGGTATGAACACATGAAATTGATGTTTTAGGATTGTGATGTAATTTTTTTAAAGGACGTGCAGCAGGCAGACTAAAACTTTTTGTTTACTTTTATCATCTTCATATGGAAAGAGTTCTGAAGCATGAAATCAAATCAGGACTTCCTAAAAACAAAGGGAAAGACATCCTCTGCTTGCTATTTAACAACACTAGTGTTCAAAGTTTAGTCAGTACAACACAAGATAAAAAATTGCAGTAGAGAAAGATTCTGAAATTATGTATCTGTAAAAGAAAGCTAAGCCAATTAATTTATAAAGAAAGATGAGAAATCTGCAAAAGGTTGTCTTTTAAACCAGTAATTTTAGGATAGTCAACAGTAAGCAATGCTGATGCAGTACTTCTAAAGTTACAGTGGCCCAGATGCAAGGCTCATCCTAGAAGATTTGAAGAAAGCTTTCTGTAGCCTAGTGTAGCAAATTTATTCTGATATTGTAATTTTTAAAAACTGAAGGATAAAAATGTTTTTGTGAAACAGAATATCTTAAAATTGTGCTGAATATAAGTAGTGAAAATAAGTAGCACTTGAGTGAGAGCCAAATTTCTCCTAACCCAAGGATGCAATAAGAGATGTCCTTTGATGAAATGTTATTTCCTTTATTCTCAGAATTGTTTTCATAATGATGCTGAATTTCAAAATTTGGTTTAATGAAGCTTCCAGGTGCACATAGTACAGAGCAGGGTTCTTACAAATTTATAACAGCACTTAATTCCCATATCTAGTGTGTACATCCAACCCAAAAACCATTTGCCCTTGGTACTGCCCTCGGAACTGTCCCATTGAAGCCCCTCCAAGGGTTCTGGGCCTTCTCTCTTGCTTTGACTACAATACATCTTCCAGGTGCATGTGTCCTAAACACGATGTCCTTGCTGAAAACTTTTTCCTTGAAAAGACCATTAAACAAAATTTCAAGAACGTGGCACAAAGTGTGGGAAAGGGGTTTCAAAACTGTTAACTGGTACCTTAAGTGCGAGAAACAATACAGCTGTATAAAAATCTCCAAATATATAGAAATCTTAAGGCATCACCTATGTCTACAATTACTTACAGTAACTGATTACATGTTGGACAGCAGACAGTCGTGTTGCCAAGGGAAAACAGTTTTAGTGGTTCTTCTCATAGTTCTACCCATTCTCACCCTGAAAAAAGATTAGATGTGTTGTAATCTGTCTAGTCTGGACATTTTTTCATTATTTTTTGAGGTTGCCATAAGGGACAGGATCATTATGAATAATTTGTTGGAGAAGAAAAATAGTACACACTGGACCAGCTGTAGTTTAGATACTCACCCCATTGAAAAGTATAAACCACATGCAAAAACATACAAAGAGAAGATGCTTGTCACTATTCACTCGGTGGTGAAACTGTATATGAAAACATGTCACCACCACCAGAATTATCTCAATTCATTGTGAAAAGGAAGGCATTTTTCAACAAGATATTTTCATCTCTGTTTCAGTTCTAATGCTTGAGGGGGAAAAGAATTTAATAGATTCTAACAATTATGGGCACAATAGTAACAATGTTAAAAGGACTGACAAAAGCTGATTTAAATAAAGATATTACACCCAACATGCAAAACTTACTCTCTCTCAAACTGACACCTCTATTTGGGTTGCAGCCACAACTTATTGCTGCTTTAAGTAGTGAAGCCACAGCTCTGACTCCTGTAAACTGTACATAGTAAAAAAATGGGAGTTATGTTTCCTTTCTTCTGGTCATTGAAGTCCAGAACTTCACTGAAATGCTACAAATGCAAGTGTAAATTGCTGGCTCATGTCAAGTTTTTCATCCACCAACACCCCCAAGTCCTGTTCTGTAGGGCTGCTATGAATTCATTCATCACCCAATCTGTATTGATCTTGGGGATTGTCTCAAGGTGCGGGACCTTTGCTTGGAGTTGTTCAACTTCATGAGGTTTGCATGTCGCCATTCCTCAAGTCTATCATGGTCCCTCTTGGTGGCATCCCTTCTCTCAAGCAAATCCACTGTGTCACTCAGTGTGATATGAGCCAAAAATTTGCTGACTCTGCACTCAATTCCACTGCCTGTGTCATTGATGAAGATAATAAATAGTACTGATCCAAGGACAGATCCTTGATTACTGGTTTCTCCTTGGACACTCAGCCATAGAATGTAACTCTTTGGATGAGTTCATTCACCCAATTCCTCATCCATTTAATAGTCCATCCATCAAACCTTTATCTCTCCAACATAGAGATAAAAATAAATAAATTCTGTCTTCCTCTTCTAACACGTGTATTATAGAACAGAAAGTCAGAAGGAAAAAACTCCTTGAATTCATTGCCTTCACTGTTCAAATCACTGAAAAATGTGCTTTTCATTTTCATCATTTCTGTGAGACTGTATTTAAATGTCTGTATAAATTAGAGCCCACGTGGATGAACTGATTTGCTCATACAATTCATAAATCAGATCTATATGACAGTCTATAAGAAACATGAAAATTGACTTGTTTTGTGCTACAGAAAAAGGAAAAAATACAAATCCTCTTTTGCCACCCTGTGGTTCATAAATATAGTTTGCAGTAAAATAGGGCATTGCATTAATTGAGATGTAAATCATATTACTTTGGGAAAGGAGACTTTATCAATCCAGGAAGTCCGGGTTATGACCCTCTGACTGTAGCTCCACATTTTCAAGCACTGAGTGACACCTGTAACCTAACAAGTAATGCCTGATGATTTTTTCATGGAGAGACTAACCTGCCTATATAAAGGAAGAAAAAAGGTCAGTGTTTCATCAGTCATTGACATTTTTGTTTATGCGAATTTCTTTGCAAACAGGTCAGAAACAACAACTTTTTTATTCTGTGGGATCTGTCTTCCTTCAAGTAAAAAAGGCAGGACAGGGGCAGGATCACCATAATCCTGTCTAAGCTTGGCTTCTTGTAAGGCTTCTTCCCCAGTACTTTGATAATCACACACTGCTTCTCCGGAGAGCCATTCATCCACTCCTGGTTTTCTTTGATCACAACTAGATATTTTAGTGCATTAAAGTGTATAAGTGAGGTTTGCAGGATCAAACACATCACTTATATCTCTTTTCCATCAGATCAAGACCTGATGATTGAAGTAGATCATTATATTTGTAACAAAGTCTTAAGCTAAAGATTTTGTTCTTATGAAACAGTAAAATAATTAATTCTTTGCTGTTCACAGAGAAAGGTATGAAATACACTTTTGAAGTGTACTTTTAAAATATACCTATTCATTTTGAAATAGTCTTCCCTTCATTGCTTCTGGCTTTTATCAATTTCTTCAGTGTCTGTGCTTTAATTCTCTATGAAAATAATGGTCTACCTAAAACCAAATTAATAGTAAATACAGAAATACATTTTATTGTGCTGGATAAGTGTTTCATCTTCAATCAGAATGAAAACAGAATGAAAAATACTTACCAAGTTATTTCTTCAAATAAAATTTAATCAAGAGAACTTTATAGTAAGGCAGTAGATTGAGATGTCTTTTGTTTCATATATTCCCAACAAACTTTTTGGTTTGTGGTGTTTACAGCCTCAAAACATAAGCAATGACTATTCTCTCAACTGTCTTTTGATGAACTTTTAAATAGCTATTACTATCAGTATCTGTATATCCAGCTACGGTGGAGGCATATAGTAATTTGGTCCCAAGCAACAGCAAGATATATATTATTGATATAAATATCATTTTTGCAACATACTGCTTATTACAGGATGTACTTGGCTAAATGTACAAGAAATAGATGTACAAAATTAACCATCAGACTATTCAAGTGTTCTTCCTAATATTAAATGAATAAAACCATATTAATCAATGCAATACATTTTTTTAAAAACCAACTAAAATTAGCTGTTGATAGTAATTTTAATCACATTCAATTAAAATATTCAGACCAGAGAAACAAGGAGCATTTGGAATTCTTTGTACTATCTTTATTGTGTAAAGAGATTACAACTCAGTTTTAGAACTCTGCATTCATTTTGGAATGCGAATTTGCTGTTCACTGCTAACGTGAACAAGTGTCCAACTAATGTCATACTCAAACCCAGTGATAGTTTATCCCACTAGGAAACAATCAAATATTGAACAATTGTAGTGCAATCACTGAGTTTATGTATTTTTTCCTGTTGTCACAAATGTTAATGCTAAAGTTTTAAATTGTCTACCTGCACTAAAACAGGTTCATGAAATACAGCTTTTGATTCCCTTTTAATGATAGGATCCCAAAAGAATATCTTAAAATCTGAACACTAGCAGTCTGTTGTCCTAATCTTATGCTAGCAAATTCTCACATTGAGATCTTGTTGCCTACATAACAATTATAAAAATACTAAATTGTGTAACACTCAAAATTTCACCCTAAAAATCCAATCTTTTTTGCTTTCTCTATCCCATCCACATCATTATTTGCTCCACAATGCACATAAGCCAAATAAACAAAAATAAATTGGTTCATTCAGTCATAGAGGGGAAAATGCAAAGCATCTGATGAGACAAGAACTGTAAGGGTGATGAAATTTAGTGTGTGTGTGTGTGTGTATACACAAGCTCCAAAAGAAACCCACATTGTTAAAATGTGTAATGAGGAAATGTAGGACATTTCACTGTTGAACATGGAGACTTTAAACAAGTCAGCCTGGGTAAAAAAAAATAAATTTTAATACTCCACTTACCATAATACCGTGTCCTGATCTGTCAGCTCTCCTAGGAAGGCAAAATTCCAGATTAAGATGGTTTGAGGCTTGTGTTTTTGGAGAATGATGGCTGATGAAGAATCTGAGCTGGGAACCACAGTAAAAATATCTTTCATTAGAATGTGGTAAATGACAGTGTTACATACCAGCTGGAAGTACAAGAGCTCCTGTCCCTCAGTCATCTTTCTGGCCCTTCATTGGAATCTCCCAGCAGGTCCATATCACTGTTGTACTGGGGAGCCCAGAGTTGGACAGAGTATCCAGTCTGTGGCTTCACCAGGGCTGAGTGGAAGGGAAGGATCACCTCTCTCAAACTGCTGGTCTTACAGAGCACAGGATACCATCAACCTTCTTTGCTGCAAGTCTTTTTCTGTGAAGCTGCTTTCCACCTGGGCAGCCCCAGCACATACTGGTGCATGGCATTGTTCCCTCCAGGTTGAAGGACTTTGCATTTTTCTTGTTGAACTTATGACATTTCTTCTGTGGAACATACAGCAATTCTTTTTAATTGTAGTAGTCCCAAAATCCTAATTCTTTTTTTTTCCAAATGTATTTTTCTATTTCACTGATTTTTTTAAAATTTTTAATAAACTAAAGCCTGAAACTGTTGAGCTTGCTAGGCAGTAGACTCACCTCCTTCCTGAAAACTCTGTGGCATGTAGGATGCCTGACTCAAAGGATATGTAGTTTTCTCATTATATACGGATTTTGTCCTGCTTACCATCACTGGATATTTTATCCTGCTTACCATCACTGGATATTTTATCCTTAACACTGTCAGGATGTCAGGATATTGACCTATCATTGGATTTATGCACAGTCAATAAAACTTTTCTGATAAATTGATGCCTGGGGTTTGTTCCACATTTCTATTTTTTAGCATGACAGGTATCTACTTCTATTGATAAAAATCCAATTTTCCACCACTGTTCTCTTACTGAAAGACTTTTAAAGACAAGAAGAAAGGAAAAAAATGCTTTTCTCTATTTACTATTTGTATAAAATAAAGTTATGACTCAATTTTAAATGACTTTGCAATGGAGGTTGAGGTCAAAAGTGGGAAATTAACTTCACAACTTAGTAGCAGTGTGCTTGAGCCAGATTTCCAGCTGGTGCAAACGACACTTTTCACCAGTATTGAATTAAACAAAGATGTGAAAATTTATCTCAGAATGTTATGGAAGATTTTGGCTTGCCATTTAATTGTAAGATGAGTGTTTTAAAAGTTCATTTTACAAGTGGATTGAATTGTTAACAATGGTATCACTTAAAAATAGAGTTTTTTCCATTCTGGAAGTTTGGTTCTTGAACACTTATGTATCTTGTAGACATTCTTGAAGGCAGCACATACTAGGAAACCTTGACACATGCATGAATATTTAATAACATTCAGGTTTTTTTGTTATCCAAAGAATTCTGAGTAGTTACAGAGGGTGTCAAAGCATTCTGTTGCAGTCAGTATTCATGTAGAAAAGAACTGCTCAGTTCTTCCAAGCTCTTCTTTGGATGAGATGTCATGAGCTGGCCAGCTACAAACATTTGCTCCACAAAATACAAAAATACGGAGAGCGAGGATGTTCCCAGAATTTCTCTGCTATGACTTTTCCTTTCTGTGCAAGCCAGAAGGCTATTTTTGCCATAATAAAACTATTGATTCAGACTAGCTTTCAGTCACATTTCTAAAGAACTGCAAGTCATGAATTTGGGCAGTGGTTCATCGCTTTAAATTCAGTACTTCCAATTGTCCTTAATGATCTCCATCTTGTTCCTTCACTTCCAGAGAAATACTCCTGTTTAATAGCCCCTGAATTCAACAGCAAAAACTGGAGTTGCCTGTGAAAACTATCTTGATTTTGTTTTTCAAAGTGAACATTTGAAATATGTATTTCTTTCTTCCTTTAGGGGCATTTCTTCCTCTTCCCAGGGTTATGAAGAGTTATAGAAATAAAATTCAAATTGTCAAATTTTCTTCAAAAATTCAGGTTTTGCAGGGAATACAGAAGGATCCTGTAAATTTCCCATCCTTCTCAAGGGTCCTTCAGATTTTCTTGCAGATTTTCTGGCAGATTTTCAACCTTTTAGTCTACGTATCCAACAGCAACCTGCTTTTCACAGATATTTCCTTAATCTCTTTATGGTTCTGCTTCCAGGCAGGGATAGCACTTGCTTTCATTTTCGTTTCACAGGAACTGTTTTGCTGCTTTCCTTGTAACGTACATAAAAAGGCTATGTCAGAAGCATAAATAAACTGGTATGTAACATAATCACATTAAAAAAAATGATGTAACTAACTTTATGGGACGCCAATGCAATAGAGTTTTCCTGTGAACAGTGTCTACACATTGTTTAGTCCTTGTAATTGCTGAATGTACCGTTTGAGTAAAAAACTTAAATAATAATGCAGTCTCAAACTGTTAACCTTGAACTTAAAGAACTGTATTTAATCTCATAGATGCTTTATTAATTTATACATAAATGTGGGGAGTAAGTAATGGTGGGGTGAGTGGGGAAGTTCTCAGCATCTACAAGATTAGCATAAAACTCTTAATGTTTTTTTAAGGCATTTTCTAATGTAAAAGAGCTTCCAATGCTATTTCATGGAATATATATTTAGAACATGGTTTTGTTGCTATTACACAACAGTAGAAGTTGCAGGTTCTGCCTTCCAATTTAGTGATTCCTTGTCACAAGAAACTTCCTTTATGGCAGTGTAAACTCACTCAAAGCATGCATAGAATATACTATAAAGAAAGAAGATATTTGCCCCTATAATTTTAACGTCTTTGAAGTGTAAGAAGAAAACCATTATGAGTTCCCCTTCCCCACAGACCACTTGAAGACCTATGTTGCCAACCCTGAATGAATCAGAATGCCTATAGTTTTGGTCTGAAATGTTTAAGAGAGAGACAGCATGGAGGAAGTGAGTATCGATAACATATAAAACCCTCTTGTGTTTTAGTGTCTGTAAAAAAGATAAATAAAAAGCTTCCTCATGGACTACTTCTGGAACAGTTCTTTATTTTACAAATTATAGACAGTGTTTCAGCTACATATTTTGTTAACATCTAACAAACCTCTAAAATTTAGACTTCATAATACAAATAATGACAAAGAAAAATAACATAACTGAAACTGCTGCCATCTTTTGCTTAGATGCACAAATTGTGTTAGAATTGATAATTGTGGGAAGACATTTGCTAAACATGTGACATGTTTGATTTGTGCATGTACTGAATTAATAATTGAAAATTCATGAGTTCAGCACTTCTGCGGGCTGAACTTTATGCTTAATTTCTCAAAATTTGGACATTTATGAACAAAATATGTTGCAAGATTAAACCCATTGAAGTAATTCTGTTCTTTAAGAGGTATTTGATGTGATCTTGATGATGATGATGATGATGATGATGATCAAAACAAAATGGTGACCATCTTGGACATAGCTGACACCCAATCTTGCTGATATTTATACTAAATAATAGCAAGACACAGCCTAGTACTCTGAGTACAGAGGGTGCTTTCCCACTCCAGGGTACATTTATTAAGAAAAAAGAGGGTTTTTTTTCTTCCAGTGCTTTCTAAATACATTTGTTCAAGTCTTCTCTTCACCATTATGACTTCTAAACCACTTTGTGGACTGTGAACTTTCAATTGTGTCTTTTGTGAATGGGATACAAACTATCTTTTATAGACAGTTTTCAAATATCATCATCACACAAGATACTCACACACAGATAACACACCCACAGATAACACACCATACAATTCATTATTATTTCTGTTACTAAGAAGTAAGGAAGAATGAAGTCCATTGATCTTGATGCATTATACAGTAGTTTATATCCTGGAGGAAATATAATTATCTTTTAGTGGTAAAGATTCTCAGGCTGAAGTTTGAGGAAACTGTTTATTAAAAAGATGTGATGTCATTCTCTCTGGCCCCCTGCCATTCCTCCCTTGAGCAGAAAAACAGTGTTTTCATGTTTGTGTTAATAACAACTTTGGAAAAACAACATGGGGGGAAACGATGTGCAAAACCAAAACAAAACTAAATTTAAAAAGGAGCAAATGTGAAAGGACTATTAGAGAGATCTCTTTAAGTCAATTTTCAAAAGACCTTAAGGAAACACGTAACTTGAATTAAGGAGTAGATTTCCATTATTTCATGACTGTGTTTTAAGCTCTAAATAAAGTTTTCCTTTTAACAACTTCAACCAATATTTCTCTGTAAAACATTTATCTAAAATCAATTAATCCTGATCTTTTACACTCATACAAAAGACAGAGAATCCTAAGCTGAGGATCATTAAAAAAAAAAAAAAATAAATAAAAAAAATTTGCTTTGTATTTCAGGATGGGAAAGGTACACCATAACCTACAGGTATTCTATAATCTTAGCAAAGTCTTAGCAATCTAGTGTCAACTCTTAGTTGTTTATAGATTTTGGTGAGCTCTGATGTTATAAACTAATTCAGAAAATAAGAGTTCTTTAATTTTACTTTCCAATGCTTGTATTCACAAATATGAAGGAAAGCATTATTGTAATATAGCTAAGACACATCCTGAGGAATAACTGGTGATATTTTTGTGAATATAGATTCTAGAGTGCATCAGTATATTTTGGTACTTTTTTGTGTGTTTCTTTCAAGGAGAAAATGTATTACAGTAGTGTCTAAAAAGAATGCTCATTCATAAAATGAATGAATGAAACCAAGATATTTCAGCTAGACATGAGAGTAGTGTGAAACAAAGGGAGACAATACTACTATTTTTATTTGAAGTTGATATACTCTTCATCACAATCTGGGGTCTGGATACTGTACTTCAAGAGAAGTGAATTTGGCACAGGAGAAAGAAAAAATCCCATTCTGATAAAGAACTATATAGCTATCTTGTCCTGAAATATCGCAGTCTTGACCACTGTAGGCCAAACTGTAGTTGAAAGGCAAGCCCAACATTGGTTGAAATCGCCTGTATGAACAGATTTTAGATGCCTTTAACAAATCTGGTTTGATATACAAAGCTGATTTGATGTGAGTGACATTTCCTCATTCCTTTTGCTTAGATACACAAATTATGTTAGAATTGATAATTCTGGGAAGACATTTGCTAAACATGTGGCAACAATATGCAATTCTGACAGGAAGATCTGCAGAGCTCTCTTAGCAGCCCTGAAGTAGCCACTTTCTCTTGCAAGGAATCACAGCTTTCCAGTTAATGCATGCTAGACTCTTTCTGCCTTCACTTGAAGGTGCTGTAACATGCCAGCTGAAATTGCATTTTGCCATTGTTTTTTATAGGAAAGAGGAGGAAATAAATTACTACCTTGTCTCCTCAATCTTAACATTCATCTTATCCAACCAAAAAAGCAAGCATGTCTGGCTAATATTTAAAAAATAAGAATTATATCTATTAGAGAAAATGCATTGTTTTGCTGAGCTGAATCTGAAGTAAATCTTTATACTATTTGTTGATGTTCTGCATGGAAACCACACTTAAAAGGAAGCTAATCCGCAAAGGAGACCAATTGTAACCACATTAAAATGAAAGGCTTTTTTTGTTGTTGTACTTTATTATTTTTCCATAGCGGACCACAACAGAAAACATGACTGAAAAGAACCACAAAATTGAAGACACAGCTGACGTTCTCACAGTCTTGGTTCTGCAGCTAGTGCGAAAGAAGGGAGACAGAACACTCAACTTCCCTGCAATAGATATTTCTTTTTCTTGTAAATGAAAACAAGAATCACGTTACAAATGAAAGCTGCTTAGATATTCTCCCAGCAGAGCTTTCTTATAATTTTAAAATGTAATGGACAAAACCATCTTCTGTGGGAAGTATTAGTCTTTCTCTTGATAAATATTTTTTATGTCCAAGATGAGGTTTCAGGTTTAAAACCAAAGGGGATGGGCAGCAGTCACAGAAAATGCTGACTGCACGCTTTCTCACCTACTCGTGCCAAAGAGTGCAGCAGCCAGACCCAAACACACACCTGAGATTCAGCCTGCCCACCATCCTCGAGAGAAAACTCTCTTTTGCATCTTTAATCTACAGCTGTCCAAAGTGAAACAACTAAGAGAAAAGGTAAAGGTTTATTCAAATGCAAACAGTAGCTCTGATTTGTGTTGAACACAGGGCATGGGGGGCAGAAAGAGGGTGCTAGGGGGGGAAATTTCATGTCTCTTTTCCCAGTCAAAGGGTTTAGCACTTTTCCCTTTGTAACTGCACGCACAAATTTTACAGACTGGACAGATCTTTTTCAGCAAGGGACTCAAAAATTATGAGAAAGAGAATGAAGAATCCCTAAATGTTATTATAAAGTGTGCATGTTACAGTCCTGAAGGGTTATAATAAATTAACTTCTTACAATTCAAGGATTTTAAGCCTAGTTACTTCAAAGGTCTTCCTACAAATCTCCCATCTGAAACATTACATCTCTAAGTGAACACTTGAGGCTGCCTTTACCATGCTGATACCTACCAAAATGTAAGTTTTCACAGAAAAATAACAGAAAACTTTTCTTCAATAATAACACACTCAGATTGATAACTTAGAATTATCAAAGAAAAAGTTCTGGAAAGAGAGAGAAGATAAACAGGAACTGGTTTAATCCTGATATCAAAGGCTTTGAAAAAACAGTTGCAAGCAGAGTTGCTGATCTGTCTTTGTTTTCTTACAAGAGAAGAGCAAGGGGCCTGTCAATCAAATTACAAAGGAAAAATCGATATAAATAAAGTCGCTTCTTCCTTATAAAAAGAATATTTCATTTATGGCGAATTCTGGAAAAAAAAAAAAAGTGACTTGCTTTTGTTTTCAACAACATTGTAACTTTTCTTGGCAATATACTTAATGACTTAATTAAGCCTGAAGCACAATGTCAGTCATTAATATTAAAGGACAAAGTGGGGATTTTCTCTGCCACCTCATTAACCAAAAACTGAGCTGGCATTTGTAAGTGCTGGCTATGAGACTTTCCCAAAGTCTTTTGTACTGATTGACCAACACCTGGCATGACTTTCCCATGTATTTCTCCATCTCAGTATTAGCATAAACTGTATGTTTTGCCTTCCATCTAATAAGTAACTAGCAAATTTCTTTTACTGTATCTCACAATACCTGCCTCCAATATTGCCTCAGAGGAGGCACAGAATACAGCAGAGATAATGCCACCATCCAGCAAACGTCACCAAGCACATCTTAGAATTACAGAATCATAAAACGGTTTGGAGCTGAAAGGGATCAATCCTTAAAGATCATCCAGTTCCAATCCCTCTTCTGTGAGCACCTGCCACAAGACCAGGCTGGTCAAAGCCCCATCCAACCTGGCCTTGAACATTTCCAGGGATGAGGCGTTCACAGCTTCTCTGGGCAACCTGCCTCACCACCCTCTATTCTATACCAGAAAGCCATTGTAATCACCGAGAAAGCAGGGAAAAAGTAAACATCATAGAGAAAACAGGGGAAGAAACTAAATTAATATGACTTTCAAAAGCCCACCACATCTTGTTGGAGACTGTTCTACACAGCAATGGATATACCATGCAGTTAATAATCCTACAATGGGGAAAGATCAAAGTTCCATCTGACAGCTGAAGGAAGGCAGGACCGCATAACTGAGCGTTACATAACTGTAGTTGTCTGCTCCAGAGTCACTTTTATTAATTAACTGTTTAATAGTGTGATTTTCTTTTCATATGTGGGGGAAACAAATTTTCTGTAACATTACCTAAAAAGAACAAAAAAGCCCAAGACTAAGGTTAAATGGTTCTATATACTGTGGTTTTCTCATTGTACAAACACCTAGGTATATGAAAATAATCGTATTCATCGGTAAGTGCCATCTTCTTTTGCCTCAGGTGTAGGCAGACTACATAATTCAATCCTCAGATGCCAGTGTGTGGGATTGGATATTTTTTACAAGATGATCTTCAAATATTTCTTACTTTTTTTTTCCTTTTTCTTTTCCCCTGCTTTTCTTGTTTTCCTTTATGAAAAATGCCACCACTTCAACTAGAAGCTGGTAGAAGAGACTCCCAAGAGCTCATGCATAGGATGATAATTGACACCAGGATAACAAGACACACACTGATATCAAAGGCTCTGGAGTTATAAGTGCAAATAACAAATGGCCAATTATAGACCACTGAAGGGATACAACTTAGAGAGCTGGCTATAAGTGGTTATCAAAGGAACAAACAAAAAAAATGTATCCAACATGTGCAAAACATTCTGTATATGATGAAAATATAGGGTAATTACAAGAAGGCTGTTTCAGTCTCTACTAGAATAAGAGGAAATAAAGAACAGAGAACTTCTCCAGTATCTCCTTCCCAGCTAAGGACTGTCTGTCTTAGCAGTGCTGCCACTCATAACAGCATACTCTCCCCTTTAAGTTTCTTTTGTGACAAGGACCCCTTTCACTTCATGTTAGCCCACTGAGCAAGCTGACTCTTACTTTCATGCACAGAGTAGATGTTGATCTTTCTTCATTAGTGTCATGGTTTAACCCCAGTCAGCAAACGAGCGCCATGCAGCTGCTCCCTCACTTCTCCACCAGCAGCATCAGGGAGGAAATAAGAAGGGTAAAAGCCAGAAAATATACAGGTACAGATAAAGACAGTTGAACAGGTAAAGCAAAAGCCACACACACAAGCAACGCAAAACAAGCATTCATTCACACCTTCCCATGGGCAGGCAGGTGCTCAGATGTCTCCAGGAGAGCAGAGCCCCATCACATGTAGTGGCTACTTGGGAAGACAAATTCCCATCACTCCAGACGTGCCCCCTTCTTGCCCCCACTTTATATACTGAGCATGATGCCATACGGTCTGGAATATCTCTCTGGTCACTTTGTCACCTGTCCCGACTGTGTCTCCACCCAGTCTCCCATGTACCCCAAACTTCCTTGCCAGCATGGCAGGGCAGAAGGCAGAAAAGGCCCTGGCCATGCTCAGCAATAACAAAAACATCTCTGTATTATCAACCCTGTGTTCAGCAGAAATCCAAAACACAGCCCCATACCAGCCACTGTGAGGAACATTAACTCTACCCCAGCCAAACCCAGCACAATTAGCTTCGAGGCAGCTACAATTCACCAAGGTGTGAGTTCTTCAGTCATGTCATTCAGGAATTACATCAGATGTATCAGATGTGCTCGAACCATAGTGTTTGCCTGTTAAAAGCTAATAATTGCCTGTGTTTCATCTAGGTTTTGCAAAAAAAAACAAAAAACAAAAAACAAAAAAAAAAAAAAAAAAAAAAAACACTAGTGTTAGGGTTTTTTTTTTGTTTTTCCTGAAATAATACATTTTTCCATTCAAAGTAACTCAGACGCTGTTGTCAGGCACAATTTTTCTGCTGTATGCTGCCTACACAATATTTATCACATCTTTACAACACCAGCATGCTTCAATCAAAAAAATCTGTTTCTACACTGGAAGGAATTCAAGACGAAATATGTCTAACAAACAGAAGGAACGGAAAGGAGCCCTCCTGTGTTTCTATTTTCAGATCATTTTAAGATTTTTGATACAGAGACAGCCATTTCCTATTATTCTTACCTCATTTCTTTACTTTGAGGCACTTTTCTGCTTCTCTTCTCATTAAAAGGATGGCCCGTGTTCCTCAAAGTGAAAATGGTTAAAATACCACATCTAATAACATTATATAATATCAGCAGTTGCAGGCTTAACCTTTGAGGAAACCTTGAGTTTGAGAACTCTGCCTGAGGCACTTCTGACTCCTGCAAATAGTGATTGTGTGCATCTTATCACTCTCTAAACTTGTTTCCTCTTAATAAATGTCTATAAACATTTTGACTCTACTTATCTATTCTCATTTATCAATGATTGTGAAATACCTGTTCCATTGAATGCTAGACAGACTTATTTGTGGAGAGGTACTATTAAAAAAATATACTTGTATTGCTTAATAAAAAGCATAACATAAATTAGCATTCAGGTCAATGAATTTTAAAGTTGAAAGTGGGTTAGACAAATAAAGATGACACATTGAAGACAAACTTTCAGAAGCATTTTTGCACATAGAGTATTTCTGTAGTCCCACATTATTACGTCTTAGTGAGCACTGAAATAGAACCTGTAGCAGTTACATAATGTTGTTGCTGGTTTGGGGATTTTTTGCCCTGAATGGGCATAAGAAGAAGAGATTTTTTTTATTGCTAATCCTTGCTAGTCTAAGGAACTCTTCGTTTTTCTGTGTGAATGTGTACGTGGTTTTTTGTATATACAGATCATTAATAGTCATATTCATGATTAGAGTAAATACCTCACCAAATATCAGACCTGTAATCTTCATTTTACTTGTTTATTATTTTGAATTCCAATGTTGCAGAGAACAAAAGGGTAAATTTGGCATACTTAGTCAACACATCTGTGTCCACTGACATTAACCAGCTTTGTGTAATGTGCAAGCTTCAACATCCAATCCTTTACTAAATGTAAAAAAAGCATAATAGCTCAATTAATTATGGTTTCAAGAAAAGCTTTTTTGCTAACACTTGCAGCTGTGGCTACTAATTAGCTTGGCTCTCCTCCTCCTGTAGTGTGTGCAGAAACGTTCCTTTGGTTCTTTAAGAGATCTAAATGGTGACAAAAGATCACGCCTGACATGGTGAAGAGTGAAAAAACAGAATCTATTTCTGTTCCCTTTTGTCAGCATGAAGATGAAATTTCATGTCGAGATAGGAGGGATAAAAATATTTGGTCTCTATCAAGTCTCAGACCAAGATTTTAAATTGCTTAGACAATTAATTCCCTTTGAGGTCCTTCTCCTCTGAAATTACCTTATTCCTGAAAGTCATACAGGACTTACTATTTGGACTTAAAACAAACAGCAATGTAAAACTCTACATTTCCTAAGAAACTTGCTAAATTCTTAATTTAAAGCAAAATGTTATGAATGCGAACTTTCATCAAATGATTATGAATTGCAAGAAATTATAATAAAAGCAGATGGATAAAACAAATGTTAGACCAATGATCCATGCCCATAAATATTTATAGAAGGACAAGGATTAAAGCTACCTTCTTTTTAAAAGCAAGTACAGAAATTACATACTTCCTTATCTACTATGCAAACTTTCCTCCAGTGGTGGAGTTTCTAATCTCTGAATCCTGGTTAGATCCAATTAGCCTAGTCAAAAGGGACTGAACACTGCAGATCATGGGTTGAGAGCACAGGATGAAGGATGAAGTCTCATTTCCTATATAGTACCTGAATAATGTCTAATATAACACCAGAAAACACAGAATATGTGTATGAATGGGCAATCTTCTGCCTGTGTTACTTCCTTTTTGTCATTAAAAGAATAGATATTATTAAAGAATGGTGTCAGAAAAGAAACATTATTTTTATACCTGGTTTAATATTTTTTTCAGGCTTTTTTTCTTCACCTTTATTGTCAGAACAATACCAAGAACCTTTCTATAACAATTCTGCTCAATATTTTTAAAAAGTTCTCTTTAAGTGATTGTATCATAATAATAGTTAAATAAGAGCATTAAATTATGAGCATGAACACCAACATTAAATTTCAACTTAGGTTCATATTATGGGCAAGTTTTGAACCATTTGAACCCTGAACCAATTTGAACCTTGAAAACCAAATTCTTCTTATTGCCCAGTTGCTATTTTATTTCTATGTCTAATGTCTAAGGCTGATAGATAAGGCAACGCTTTCTTTTTCTTCTTAGCAGCCTATTCATTTCATTCTGTATGTTTCTCTTGTCTCCTGATTGCACTCCTCCTTTCCTCTAAGAGAAAACAAATGCTACTTATTTCTTAACTAACTCTTCTATAATTACTGTTAAGCAAAATTCTAACCTGTGGATTACTTAGGAAATTCCAAGAACCCTTCACAAATTAACTTACCTTTAAGTAGCTGTTAAACTTTAAAAATTATTTATAAAATATGTATATAGATTGATTAAATAAAAAAGGAACAGGAAACCCCACAAATTTATAAAGAGAAATTTAAAAGTTCTGTAACTTTATCACATACTGTGCTTGTTTTACATCAGAAATATAATTAATATGATCAGCAAATGGAATAAGCAGTATAAATTGAAATTCTAATCATCCTGAAGACCAAAACCTTTTAACTAAAAGAAATACACAATTAACAGATTAAAACTGCATTAAACCAAAATTATGATGGCATACCTTAAGTTTTTAGCAGGCAGCCATCCCTTTCACCTAGATCACCTTGCTGATTAGATCCTTCATTTTCCCCACCTTTAGTTTCTCCTCTAATACATCCTAATAATCCCATAATACATCCTGTACAGTCCCAAAATGTTCTTCTCGTGTGCCATAATGTGTCCCACACTTCCTTGGAGTCTGCAATGTGTGTTTCCACCTGCCTTTGTGGCTCTGTGTTTCTACAGGCTGGGGTCCCAGAGCTGTGTGGACAGGGCATTGTTCAGGTGCCCCCTTCTGCCTGGCATTGTCCCTGTGTGCTGCTCTGAGCTGTGCAGATATGCTCCTGTCACTGAACCTGCCATTCTCCTCCAGACTCCATTCTCACCCAGACTCCGAACCAAAGATAACCTTGACTTATAGTGTTGTTGTTTCCAAAATTTGTATGAGTTAATTTCTTTGAGAATAGCGAAGGCTTTTGACTACCCTGGATGAACAAATTTCCTGCAAACCAAAAACATTCTCTACCAGTGCCTCAGTGATGATCCAATACCACCCTGGAAAAGAATTAATCACATCTTAATTTACATATATGAATTTTATTATCACTGTATGCACTTCTCTTCCAGCTCTTTCTGTTATCAAATTATTTCCAGATGTCAGAGCCATCAGTGTTTGGTTTGAAATATTACCTGCTGAAACATGTGAGTTGCAGGCAATAACATTTTTATGGTCTCTCATCACCACTAACCATATTCACTTTATTTCACCTGAATGCTCACGTTACTTTTTTTCCCTCTCTCAGAAAACATCACAACAAGTTGAGCTTTGCTGAGGGTTTTGTCCCTGGCAGGAGCCCAGCTTCCACCACAGGGATTCTCCATCCTTACTGGCTGTAGACGTCCTTTTATACAGAAATTCAACACTAGCAACCTCTACTGGGTTTCCTAGGTGATACAACATTCATGTGTAAGCTTGTTCAGGTTAAATATGTGCCAGACCCAAAACAGGATGACAGGGCAGCTTGTGCCCTACGCTACCTGTATCTTATATACTGACAAGCATCTGCAATTAATAATAGTTTTACTCTTCCTGTGTGCATATCCATGTGCAGGCAAGACTGGCTTAATTTGTTGTATAGACAGGAGTTAGTGAAAAACAAAAATGCTTGCTCAGTAGAACAGCAGATTTAGTTTCCTCTCCTAAGCCTAAAACTTAAATGAGCAAAACATTTGTTAGTGCATAAATCTCAAACCTCCTTTAGCCTTTGTTGTTCTGTGTCATTATTGTTTCCATCATTGCCTCCAGCCAATTTTTTAAAAGTTGTTTAATAGGAATATCTATTCAGAAAGCCTATTGAAACAACATGAACAATTATGTTTTTTTCATGCATTACAAAGCAAACACTGCAAGTACTGTTGACCCTCACCATATGTACGGCAACAATACCGTCCAACAAAGCTGAGAGCTTAGGTAAAGCAGAATGACATCACTGAGACAGAAAGCAGCCTCAGGGATAAGTAAAATAGACATGTTCCTAAAGGCTGATTACCCATTAAAAGGGCTTGAGAAAATAGAGCTAGGAAGAAGTGCTGAGCAGTCAGGTTTATGCACTCAGCTTCTTTTCATCAGCCTTTATATAGAAGAGGAAAAGACATGAGCTACTGAAGGGCTCCTCCTTGCATCCAGTTTTAGATCTACTAAAAGTTATGAGTGACTGTTGTCCAAGGTTTAACCATGGAAGAAGATACAGGGAATAGAGTGAGGTGTTGTCTTTAGTGAGTATAAACTCCTATGGACTTTGAATAGTTTCCTTCTGGGAGGAAAGAAAAACTATGGAAACATTCTGTGAAGCTTGTATATATGGCTTAGGGTTCTATCTTCCATGTAGTAAAGTCCAAGGAGATATTTTAAAGGTGCTTCCACTTAGTAGAAATTGGCAGAAAACCTGTGAATACTTTTGTAAAAAAGAAAAGAAGCTGTAAAAGGTCTGTTGCAATTTTAACCCAGAAAATGCCACTGCTTTTGAATAGCTCTAGCTTTCTAAAGCTTAAGCTGTTTTTTATTTTGTTTGTTTCATTCCTTCCACTGTGGCCCACGTCCTTGGAAGAGCTGGCTTTCAGCAGATCAATGTGATCTATAGCAGGATATTGAAGAATTTGAATGAAATCTGCAAAACCCTAATTCTGCTTGCATGCAGAATACCTAAGGTCATGGTCATATTTGTTTCAAAATACAGTATATTTTTCCAACAGTGGTACATGGGGGTTTTAAAGTCAATTTTGTAAGGTACTACTCCAGACAAAGACACTGACACCTTTCTAAGTAAGTTTATGTATACTTGCAAGAAGTTATGAAAAATGAAATCCACAGGCTGAGGCACATAAAGTGATCCTGGGATGAACAATGAAAAAGACACTATAAAGTACAGAGTGGAGAAACAAGCATTTTGATTTGCTGCAGACAGCTAAATCTCCAGCAAAACAAAATGGTGTATCAAAAATGGGACCAAATTAACCCAAACTGAAAGGAAGAAAGAGACTTCTGAGAATGTTAACAGAGAGATTATAAGAAGTTAAAATGAATCTCAGGAATGAGAACATTATTTTAAAATATCTAAGAAGGATTAAACTTACAGTTTCTAATAATGTCTTAAATCTCTTGATTAGTCACTGAATCATCACAGGGAAGTTTCCAATTATAAGAAACCAGATAAACCATAGAAAGACAGACACCCAAGCCACTGCTGAGCTGTACTTTATTCTCAGCATAGCACTGCTCATTACAGTACACACCACACTCACTTGATAACAAATCCACAAGCCTACCTGAGGCCGCCTTACTGCTGGGTTTGGATTTGTTAGTTTTGGTGTCTTCACATCTCAGACTGATGAGTGATGGCCATACACTTGAAGGCCCATTCTGCAAGAAAAGCCCAAAGGGAGTTTTCCAAAGGAGGCAAACTCAGCAGTGAGATGTACTCCAGCCTCAGTCCTGCTGAGCAGCAATAAGGGCAGCTTTAGTGGTGGCTGCACCAAGGGACGTGACAGCATTTGTGTGCACTACCATGCAGCTCTGGCTTTGCTCTTCCCTTTCCCTTCTGAGATTATGAACTCCCCAAGCCAACATGACCTTCAGTGCACTTTTATATGCACTTCGGTGCAAATAAAAGAAAAAAATATGGTTTCACACTTTTGAGGGAAAGGAAAGGTAAGCTTCTGGAACATATTACTCAGAGGGAAGTATTTCTTCAGCTAAAGACAGGGTGTTTCCTAGACCTTTAGTTTTAATCAAACTAACTTCTAGACCAGGTTTAATTAATCTTTTAATGAGACAGGAATTTCAATATTGTTCATTTTTTCTTTAAAAAGCTTGCTGCAATATGAGCAGAAGAGTTACCAAACAAAGATAAAAAGAGATTTCTAGTATGAGGAATCCAAGGTAACAAATTTTTGAAGAGTTGAGATATGAAATCCTTAGATAGTAGCAAAGAAAAATTTTTGAAGAGGAGCATATAGTAGGATTTAGTCTTGTGAAATTCAAAACCACTAATGGTGGTTGGTTTCTAATTAGTCTATCATTGTTTTGAACCTGAAATGAAATGAATTATTGCTGTAATTTAGAATGAAATCTATTACACTTCAACTCTGGATTTATTCCAGAAAGAAGTGCACATAAAACAGATATCTAAAGATCCACAGAAAGCCAACATGTACAAACACAATGTTCTAAAATTTGTGGGATGGTGTATATCATAAAGAGGTAATAGCTACTACATCAGCTCTTCATTGATTTTGAAACATGGCAGGGAAAGTTGTTCAGATACACCAGCCTCTCTTTTACATTAAAATGCTACCAAAAAAAAAAAAATGTACACCTTGTAATAGTAGTAGTAGTGCTATTTTTAAGGACTATAAGTCTTAGAAGTGCATTTTAAAACTGTGAAGAAACAGACAACTGATATTATTTAATTTCTCTGAAACAGAAGAGTACCATAGAGTCCTCCAAAATTTTTGTGAATATTGAGTTGATATCCTTTCATGAATGTGAAAAGATATGGGTCATGATTTTACATGGTAGAACTCATTCAGGTTAAGCTACAATAGTTTTAATTACTGTGTTCAAGCAACTTACAACTGGATAAGTTGCAAATTATTAAGCCTAAATGACTAAGACATTTGTCCCAGAGAAGTGCTGCCCTCCCTCCATGTGGCCCCTTCTCCAGTCACATCCTGTTCTTTCTCACAGGGTGTTATCACCAACACTCCCTGCTCTTCACAGCTACCTGGCTGGTGGTTTTTGAGATATACACCTTAGACTCTGATCTTCTGGGCTTCTGCAACCTCTGTGCATGCCCATATACACATGTGGATTTTACAGCCATTTATATTTCAGAGCCTTGGAGATGACTGCTTAGTCAATGCAAAAAAAAGTTTCAACAAAGCAGCACTACAGAGGAGTCACTGAAAGGCTCTTCAAAAGTGTTAATAGAGTTAATATGCTGGCTATGGAAGAGAAGCAAAGTGCAGTTTGAAAAGTTTATTCTTAACTACCTATGAAGTTAACATGTACATAGAAGAATTTGTAAGTAAAAATACATGTATATAATTGAGTGTGTACATGGATATACATATGCAAACATATGTGCTGCCTTGCATCTGTTCCATGTCAACATTACCAGTACTCATGACTGTATCTAATTGCCGTGTAAGATTGTATTCTTGTCTGAAGAGTTATAAATGGGAAAAATAATCTGAAGAGACCCACCTTCTTGTTTTCATGTATTCATTCTCTCTACTTATACTCACACTTTTCTGTTGCTCCCTTAGACTCTGTATTCAGTGTTGAGCATTCTCTGACCAGCATGGGTATAGTTCTCATAGATCAGCATGTGCCCAGTTATCACATTTGTCCCATTTGGCTGCTAAAGAACCACCACATCTGACAGCAAAAACTATTCGAAGACTTTGTCTCAGCCAAGGCCAGAGCCTTCATGCCAATACAGAGGGAATTTTGTGAGGACTTAGCCAAACTGTTCTGTCAAGGCTCCAAGCACAGGCAAAGTAAGATTGTTTCCAAGATTATTCCTTAGCTGCTTTTCAGTGATTTCCAACAGAAATACAGAATTTGTACAGAACCCTCTAAGCAAATTTACTCCCTATGTAGTTTAACACAGGAGTGCCATATTCTTACATTGTGTTTTTAAATCTGTAGAGGGTTTGAGCCAAGGCATTGAATAAAAGTGATTTGCAGTGCCCTAGAACATTACTGAAACTAAAAGGAAGAAGATTACCCACGCAAAACAACCTTTTACCAAGCAGAGGAAAAATTTAAACACAGAATATTCTGAGTTGGAAGGGACCCCCAAGGATTATCAAATCCAACTCTTAAGTGAATGGCTCATAGAGGGATGAAACTCACAGACATCAGTGTTATAAAGCACCATGTTCTCACCAATGAGCTAATCTCAAGGTTAATCTTACTGAGATACCTTAGCAGAGCCTGAAAGCAATCCTGATTCTGTACCTATATGGTATTAGCAACCTTACTGGCACAGTCTGAAATGCTGTCAGCACTTTATCTTTACTACCAGTAAAACACATCTACCATTTTCCACAGCTTCGTTATCTCCCCCAGAACATGTCTCAGTTATAAACATCTTATTTTTGTCTATCTGAAGCACAGAAAAGTATCCTGATATGGTTTTTCTATTACAAAAAGGGTTAGCCGTGATGTTTGTTTTAAATGGGTGAATTACTGTTGGTTTGATTGGGTTTTGTTGTTTTTTTTCGGTAAAAGTATCATTGTAATTCAGGAGACAATTTTTGAAAAAAGAAAATAAAGAAGAAAAACAGGGAATATCTAATCATTACTTCACAAGTTGGATTTCCTTTATGAGTGATTCACTGAGGAACCAAAGCCAATATGGCAAGAAGCCATGTGTTCTTCTGGGAAAAAGTTTAAATACAAACGGTAACTGTTATATGACATTTGCACTGTAACAAAATAGACAAAATAGACATTTACTTCTTTCAAGAAAAGCATCTTGATAGCACCAAGAATAAATTATAATGATGATAGAATAACATTTGTTTAAAGCTACAGTAAACCTTTGCACCAAAGTTAATGTTAACAAATGTAGGTTTCTAAAACAGATGCTTCAAATTGTGAGGATTAGGAAACGTCAGAGACATGGGGTTTAAATTTTTCTTTCCATTCTGCTATTTCTAAAATAATGCTGCGTCCAGCAAGAAGAAATGAAAGAGATTAGTTCTGAAATTTTAAATCTGGATTTTCCAGTGCATGTTATAATGAAGACTACATAGAGCAATACAAGATGTTTCATCAAGCTGGCCATTTGATAGGTCACTCTACAAAGGCCACTATTCAAAGCTCCTGTTTGAAGAACTTCCTTGGTTTAAAAAGCTTCTTTCTGAGGTAAAATATTTAGAACAACATTTTTCTTTCTGTTACTAAAACTTTTTAAATTACTCAGTTCAGATGTACACCTGAAACTTTCCAGAATATTCTGACCACCTTCCACCAGACTAACAGTATCTCTGTTTCCTCCACCTGCTCAAAACATCCTCAGAGGTCTTCCAAAGAAGATCCAGCACCAGTGCCTTCTCATGCTTTTACCAGTTGTGGTCAGAAATGCAGAGTCCTCACTGTACTACTCTCTGCTACTCTTGGAGGGACTTCCTGAGAACAAGGAGTTAGTCTTACAACACAGTCACCGAGTTCTTTCCATGTTTTCCACTACTTGAATTAAAATAGACAACATTTGTAATACTTGTCTACTAAACAGACCTTAGGTTTGTGTTGCTGACAAAGAATGAGCATATATCTTGAAAATACTTCTTATGAGATTTGAATTATTTTTTCACTCAAAGATTTTTTTCACTCATAAAACTTAAAAAGTTGGCAAAATTCTTTTCTAACCCACATAAACCTTGGATGTGTATTTAACCTCTCAGTTGTTATAAAGGTACTTTATCAGAAGGCCTTCATTCCTGCAGTTTTTGCAATACAAGTTTATCTCTACTACCACTGATTAGAACAGCTGCTAAACAGATGTCAAAACACTAGTAATGATTAAGAAAATAAAATTCTTACTTTTTAAGAACATTGATCATCAAATATCTTAATTGCAATCTCCAGCTCAAAAAAAAAAAAAAAAAATACAGGTAGGTTAAAAAAAAAATTCTGAAAGTTTGAAATAAAGGGTACAAAATGTTCTGGGAATGTCCATGTCACTTCCCTGAGTTTACAGGATAAGATAAATAATCAGTTTACTGACTTGTCATTCATCTCAAACACTACAGTTTGCACTAATCTATGGAGAAGGATGTCTTTGCTTTTTAAGAATTCCACTGTTTAGGACAAGCCAAATAAGATAAGTATTTATTTGATTCTAGCTGTCTTGTTCTGTAACACCTAGTTGGTGTGAAAGAAAAGACAATCTGGTTGGATTGGTTGTATTTCTTTCTATGTTGTCTGTTCACATGACCTAATCCTCAAAAGGATTAATCTCTTTCATAAGAATTTTTTCTACAATACAACATTTTGTTCCTGTAAATACAAAAAATGTGCTACCATGTGTGAAGGCTTTTAAATTCTCTAACTTCTGTTTTATAGGAGTTAATAAAATTTTATTTTATTCTTATTTTATAGGAACATATAACTCTTTAAAGATAATATTTGGAAGTTCATAGGAAAAATAAATAGTTGGATATACTCATCACAAGATTCAACAATTAAAAAGGTAGAAATTAAAAAAAGACACAAGGACCCAATAATAATGTGCCTTCTGTAGTGGTTATAGCACATTCAATTCAGATTCTCTTTCAATGTCCTACTGTTGGAAATTCAGTCTTATTTCCATTTAAGCCCATGACTAATCTTTAATTACCTTCAGATGCAAACAAGACTGAGCCTACAGTAAAAACATTAATTTAAGAGGAAATAAAGTGAGATGAAAAATCTGTTTCCACAGATCATCTCCCACCAAAGAAGGCCTTTCCTCTTAGCGGATACAGACGCTGCTTTTAAAAGAGACATATGGTCATATCAAACAAACATTCTAAATATAGTGTTAAAGGGCAAAAGAAACAGGAATGTATGACCATTACATAGTTGTGTCAATTTTTTTTTTTTTGTTGTATTCTTTTCTTCTTTGTGGAGAATATTCTAAGAAAAAGAGCAATGTTTCCTGTAATTTCTCTGGAAGTGATATGTGCTGTCTTCGGTTGCACTTAACTTTGACATCTGCAGCTGCAGAGTTAAGGAAAAGGCAAAAGTCACCCAGGCAAACACACGTTTGTTGCCTTGGAAGTAACACCTGCTTGAAACAGCTGTTTTATGAAAAACGACAATGCTGACTTCAAAAACTTAGTCTCTCACTTCAAGGAAAAATGAATCTAAACAGAGTGCAGCCTTTATTTCTTCCCGAGGACTTCAGTGCTCTGTGCCATACCACATGCCAGCCCCAAGCACTGCACAGAGCATCAGCCTCTTGACATGAGCTTTGCTCCTTTCTTTCTTCCTCCTGTAAAGAAGTCCTCAAGTGACTTATGATTCTATAATTAGTAGGAATGCAAATATTTTGAAAGGCTGAAATTAGATACAAGCCTGGGTCATATCATCCGGACATGAATGTTCCCTTTACTCTGGGAACTGGAAGAAATTGGATCCAAGGCTTTGGTTTTGACTTGTCCTGAAGTTAACCTTAACATTCAGATCAGGAGATGAGTTTCCTCATAGCTCAGGTGTGATGACATTCAGAATTTTGGTTTCCTTTAGAACTGCAAAGTAGGACAGACCAGAACACAACAGCTTCAGCCTATCAAAATACAAATTCTTAACCTTCTATCAAACAGCTTAAAAATTATCACAAATTACATTCGCCTTCAAATGGCGAAGCAAACTTGATGCTCCCCTGCTGTAGTTGGCCACTTTAGCAGCCAGGCTGCCATAGCAAACTCCAAGTTTTTGGACTCAGAAACATGCTGCTACCATATTTTCCTGAAGTCTTACCATGTGTGTTGGGATGACCACCACACCAAGGCTCTCCAAGCAGACTGACTGAGCAATGAGGCTTCAATGTGGGTAAGAATAAGATAAACACAATGCCAGTCAGGAACACTGAGAGAACCTTTGTAGCACAGTCTCACATGCCTGAGGAGCTGTGAGGTGAACAACAGCTGTGTGAACATTAGAGTAAATGAAGGTGGTCTTTAAATACATATTTCTAATTACTTTTTAACAGCAGTGTAGTGTGACCTCATCCCTCATTATAGATCAAAGATCCCATGCGAGGAAGAAACATTGCAGAGTTCCACCCACATAAAAATCATGTGAATTCTCCCATGCCAGATAAAGGGAGAGTTTCTAATGGAGCCTTTCCTTCAGAAAATGAACTGTCTTCTACTTTCACAAACACCCAGAGTTGTTCATGCAGAGAACATGCAGGCACCGGAAGAAAACAATATATCATGTGAACTTTGTTTCCACAAAAAAAACAAACTAAAAACTAAGGACCTAATGGAGATTAGATGCCTCCAGACTTAGGTGGCACTGGAGAAGAGCCATGCCATGAAACTTAACTCCAGATACATTTTTGAGTACAAATACTTCACTTCCTCAGAATTTCAGCAGTGAGAAATGGTGCTATAGTTAATAAAAGTGATGCTACTAGACCATCTGATTCCTAACATATCTGAGAATTCCATGATTAATTAACAGAACCAGAAACACATTAATAAAAGGATTATAAACAGAAGAACAACATAAATCACCATAGAAAAATAGGGATGTCAAGAACCTTCCATTTAAGCTCTGTGAAACAAAACAACATAACTCATCAGATGCAGCCAAAAAAGCTCATTATAGGAAAAAACAGAATAGATAGTGGATTTTATCCGAATATTTTTTTAATTTTTTTTCTCTGAAAAGTCTAAAATAAAATTACATGCTCTTTGTGTTCAAAGCAATTCTGCAACATTGCAATTTCATTTATACATTTATACATTTTCATGGCATATGCACCAAAGTTAGATGATTAAAAGTCCTGAGATTTTCTTCCTAGTTGAATCGATAAAAATTTTCCTATTCCTAAAAAAAAGCGGTATTGTATGGTTAGCCATTGCATGTGGATCCATGTATGTGTTCAGCTTTATTCCCTAGGATTAAAAAAATGTACCTCAAATCTAAAAAAGGATATTAATTATAATGGCAAAATTACCACACATATAATTTACATGGATAGCAATTCTTTGCAAATTATCCAAGTATCAAAACCAAACCATTGACCAAATCCCTTCAATGAAATCACAACTGTGACCCAGGCAAAGGCATTCTCAACCTATTAACTATGTCAGCAGCACGAGGCATGCTACTTTATTACATTTACAGATTTATATACAACCTACTCACATAGATGAATTTATAAAAGAAATCCTTTTCCCTTAAAAAATAAATGCTTTCATTGATTTGTTCTTTCAGTCAAGGTTCTTTCATAATTTGGCAGCCATGGTGTGCCATAGCTTTCATTTACTCTGAAATTTTTACTCATGTCAATATGCTGTCACAAAAAAGAGGTAATATTGCAACACAGTTCTGCCATAGACTTCCTCTGTGATGCTGAGCCTTAAGCTAGGACTGCTTGAAATATTATCTATTCCCTATCTTGAATGTCAGCCACTAGAACTCAAAGTAATCCAGCTATCACTGCACATCAGAATGTAATAGTTCAATCAACTATCCAAAATGGCTGGGATTTTCCTTTAACAATTGTCCTTTTTTTATACAAATTGGTTTTCAGCAGATCTGAGGGAAGCAACAAGCTAAATGTGATACAGACTCGCTTGGAGTTTAGTAAAAAGTAGATTATGATTGTCAAAAACTCTAAACTGGACATAGTTTATTCTACACTGAGGCTCGGGTATTCTCCACCTTAGATAACATGTTGTATTTTATTGTCATACTGTGGTTCATTTTATACTCTCTCGTCCAGTAAAATATATCAGAGAATAAATAAAAAGAGACTGAGTTGTAAGCTGCAGTCTTGAATACAAATTGTAGCCTTCGGCTCCCAATTGTAATTTTATTTCTTCGTATTCTCTTTCACTTTCTCTGTTGCACAAGTGAAACTGTTTTTTACTGCAGAAGTTCACAAAACAAATAGTAATTTCCAAAAAAAAAAAACAATGTGAGTACATAGAGCTGCTTAGTTTGGCCTCCCTGATGATACTGAAAAGCACAAACTGCTTGGTTCTGTTCACAGACATAGGTGTACCCCTTCCATCCATCTGCTCAAGCATTTGACAAAATCTGCATTTCTACAGTAACTGGACTCTGGGGACAGCAGTTCATCAGATTGCTGCTCTGTGGGAAATAAAGAGGACTCCTATGACACTGCAGAAACTTCAACAGACTCTTTTACAGTGTCTGAATGCAGGAAAAAAAACAAAACAAACAAAACATTCCTTACTGCACGCACAACACAAAAGTTTTGTAAAAACAGAAACAGTTTATTGCCCACAGGTTTCACAATCATTCAATGAAATTTCTCAATTTAATAACAGTCTGTTCTTCCTTCAAATTGCTATCAAATCTTGTCCCACGTACCCAACCACATACACTGTTTGGAGCTGAACAGACTCCCACTTTCCCACTCAATAATATTAAGCATATAAAGGTATTTCTGTGTTATCTAAACACACTGACAAAAATCCACATGCAGTTTCTCACGTCCCAAACCATATTATTACGTCTGAAGTAAAACCCCTTGGGACCATTCTTTAAAGCCAAAAGCAGTTTTGTAAGTCATATTTATAAAGCAGAGAATCAGCTTTTTGTTTCTGAACTTATCTACTTAAGTTTTACATTTATCTAAGCAGCTCCTGTTTGCCTGCCAAAGATGCTCAGCACTATTGTCATTCAATGCCTTCTTCCTGTCTGACAAAGAAAAGCTTTTCTTCTTAAAAAACTTTGTTCTCAAATAACATGCTCAGTTTGAGGACCCTCACTACAAGAAAGACATAGAGGTGCTGAAGTGTGTCCAGAGAAGAGCAACAAAGCTGCTCTGGAGCACAAGTCTGATGAGGAGCAGCTAAGGGAGCTGGGGTTGTTTAGTCTGGAGAAAAGAAGGCTCAGGGGAGACCTTATTGCTCTCTAAAATTGCCTGGAAGGAGGTGGTAGTGACATGTAGGGGTGGCACTTGGGGACATGGCTCTGTTAGGTTAATGATTGGACTCAGTGGTCTTAAAGGGCTTTTCCAACATAAATGATTCTATTATTCCATAAAACAGTATAGTTATCTTTCATCTAGACAAGTCAAGAACTTCTGGCAGTGTCTAGCAGTTAAGATAAGTAAATGGGTGGTGCCTATCTCTGCCAGGAAAGGTGAAACAGGGAGAAGTCAGTATGGTGGGGTCTGCATTTTCTGTTCCACCCACAAACATCACATTAACTGCTTTATGTGAATGTCAAGTTTCATTTTGGAGCAAAGAGGATTGATGCTCATTAAAAGACCATAAATTCCTCCGTGACATTTTTTGCTTCCTGGTATCGATTCCAAAAGGAACTGAAAATGTTAAACAACCCAAAGCAAATGCCACTACCTTTTTGTGAGACAACACATCAGTGAGCTCTACAGGTCAGAGTACAACTTAAGCAATTAGTTCATATGCGGACAGTCTGCTCCTGGAGTTTGATTTATGGGACCAGTCTTGGTTTTTCTGATTTGTCTGAAGTGGTTTTACTTGAGGTCAAGGATTGTAGATTGGGATGTGAAAAACAGAGTTTCTGAGAGAGGTTCACTTCCTGGCTTACTTCATCAAGTATTATGAGTAAACATAAACAAGGGCTGTGATGCTTCAACCACCAAATCGTTGCCAAGCCAAGAATTGTATTACCTATTCAGCAGCCACAGTTGAACAAACAAAACATTTTCATTTCCCTGCAAATGAAAAATTTCTTCAGTCATTCCCGAAAGAAAAGGCAATTATGTTAGTCTCAGTCCTGCTTGATATAATATCGGTAGGTAATCATGCTCACCTCACTTTCATCACTCAACATTATCTATTCTTGTCCTTTTCTTACAGAACAGTGTACAGCGGAGTTAAACTCTTCTCTTACTTTTCACAATACACTGTTTTTGAGAGTCACATACAACATTAGATTAAAAGGACATACAGGCAAGGAATTGACAGCAGCTGCAATCCTTGTTCAGGCAGGAAAATGCTGGTGACTACATTGGTGACTACAATGGTGACTGGTGACTCCATTGCCACAGCTCAAGAGACCTCCTCACATGGCAGCTGCATGGGAGACCCTAAGAAAGAGATTTTCTATAGAAATGAAGCAAAGATGCTCTTGGGGACTGGGGTGACAAAAGAAATAAAGCCATCATTAATTCAACTACAAAACTTCCTGTAGTGGAGACTGAATAGACTATAAGAAATAGTTTGTCTCTGATACTTTTCCTCTTTCTCCATGGGTTTTATGGCTTAACCTCTGTGCAGAGCTCATGGTAGTTTCTAGAGCATTTGTTTAGTGCCAGCAAGTTTTCCACTACTTGTCAGAATATTTTACTTTTATTGTTCTGAAACTTTGTGATTTGAATATGTCAAGCAGGAAGTTAGCTTACCTGAAGACTGCGTTTACAGGCCTCTCATATTTTCACTTGTTAACTATGAAACAGATGTTAAGGATTTAATTATTAATATTCCACAATAACAAAAATAATTTGTGAAGCATTTCTTCCGGATAACCACCATCCCCCAAGCCCCACTAGAATAGCTCTTCTCCATGTTTCACTCTGGGTTCAAAATCTGTAATTTATAACTCTGTGCTCATATTTCACCAGGTAGCCAAAGTTTTCAAATTATTTGGGTTGTTCTCAGCTAAGAGATATCAAAATGTAGAGTTTAATTCCTTCATGAGCACCGTGTTAGTACCATAATGACAATTCTGTGAGTGACAGCACCAGAAATGACCCATGAAGTGGCCTACTGTAGATATCTGACTGAGTGTCTGAGCCTTTATTGGCAGTACAGAATATTTCAAAGGGTCATTCCAAACTTTTTAGGAGGCTTTCTGCATGTTTTTACCAAAACTGAAAATTTAACTATTGCTAAACATCCATATAGCAAAGTCCACCTTCACTTTTTTTTATCTACGTGTTTACAGAAGCTGACATTTAGGTAAAAAATAATTCTAACAATGTAAGGATTTGTGGATTATGCTGTTTAATTTAGAAACTTCTTTCTATTTCCTGTAGGTATAGAGAAAGATATTACACCTTGGTCCATAAACCCCAAGCTTTACTGAGTGTACAATTTAATTTTAGGCTTCAAAAGGTTTTGCCTACACAAACTCTTGCAGAGCCTTTTGATTCTTCGATACCTCAAATTCACACCTAGAATAAAGCAGCACATTCTTCTTTATTTTTGAGGAGAAAAAAATAAAAGGTTTTACCAAAATACACATGCCACTTCACAAAAGCATTACATCAGATTACCAGGACTAACAAGCATTGGTATAGTAAGGAACTGTTCTTACCCTCAGCAAACTCCATGCCACTTAAGTAAGGTACAGAAAACAGGTGTTTAGGTTACCCACAAAAGAAAGAAAAGAATAAAGGAAGAGGGACTAAGAGAAGGATGAATAAAGAGTAGCACGTCGATGGCTTCGAGGAGACCAGGGCAGGGCAAGATGGAAACCTGCTGTGAGCCTCTTTATAAACTCTGGCTATTGTGGCCACTCCCTCTAGGCGGGACTTTTGTTGCGCTGACCATTCACTGTCCCCTTAGCCAAAGTGAGGGGTGCCAGAGCCAAAAATAAAAAAATAAATACGTAACAGATTTATTAAAGGATATTATCAAACTCTCCCCTAAAGTATCTCTCTGTGCCCCAAGCACCTATAATTCTACCTATACTCTTTGTAGTGCTTGTATATCTAGTCTTCAAACTCCTTTGCAAAGCAAAAAAATCACTCATTTTTCTAACCCATGACCCACTTAAATTCCAAGGAGAATCTTATTTTTAATTTCAATTTTTTTTTCAATGGACAAAAAGGTGGATTATGTTCAAATTCTAAAGACCATATCTGTCACTGTGACTGTCTGACTGTCACATTCATCATACAAAACAGAAAAATAATACTACCTGGATTTTCTGCCATTAAAAAAAAAAATATAAATTACAAATTTCATTTTATGTAACTAAAATAACCTTTACAAAACATTTCTGTTATTTGCACTTGCCATTTTCCATAAACAACTTATAGAAGGCTCACGCTAAAGAAGCTCATAAGCTTTTCAATTGAGCATGGAAAATGTGATTCTACATATTTTAATGCAATCATTTGTGTTCACAACTTCAACACTCAAACTCAGAATAACTGAATTGAGAGTTAAGCTTGAGTTAGGTAAATTTCAGGTCAGCAGTCACGTGTAGAAAAAAACCTGGACTGTATTGAGTTTCAGTAGAGTCAAGCAAAGCTCATTTAATTTAAATAAAATAAATTCAAGTTTAAATAAAATACATTTCAGTGCTTTAGTAAGGAAACTGGCCTCTGACACTGTGGAAGCTAAAGGGAAGGAAATAGGAGAAAGCACTCTTCAAAGCATGGTTGATCAAATGAAATGATTTAATTATAAAGATTTCATTTCAATTTAGGACATATATCCATATATGTTTATCTTACTATCCATAATAGGATATACTTATTAAGAATGCTGAATACAGTAAAATTAAAAAGAAAGCCATATTTTCCATGAAGAAAAGCATAATTAAATAGAAAATGCTCAGAACTACTCAGAGAGAGAGAGAGCGCCAAGAAGAGAAATTCTACCAGAAATGTTCACTGTGTGAGCAGGTCATAATTTTCACCTGTCTTTTTTAAGTCAGGTTTGCCCATCATTTTTGTGTTTGCTAGGGAAAAAAAAAAAAAGAAAATCATGTGTTTGTTTGGTTGGGTTGTTTTTGGAGGGGTAGGGAACCAAACCATAAATTTTGGCTACCAGTCCTGAAAGCAAGGATTTGTTTTGCACCCAAAATTAGATTGTTGTATACATTGTTGGATGTCTTGGTGTAAGGGTTGCAGGAAGCCCAGCAACTGAGGAAGTGTCATCCCCATAGTAATTTCCAATGTCTCTCTGTGTGATGAAACAAGAAGGGTTTTGCTGGATGGGTTAAAATAATCTGAGTATCTGTAGGGAAGAAATTCAATGCACATAGAATTTCTGGGTCCTAAAAGCAGGAAAAAAGTCATATAGCATCTTTCCCTCTCTTCTACTTACGGAAATCACTGATGTATATTACAAAAAAAAATCAAAGTCCTGGAAAGCTGTCAGCATATTGAGAAAATGAATATACACAAATCCCATAAGACAGCATATAAAACCAGACTCTTCTTCCTGCTTATTAATGACTAATTCAGATTAAACAACATGAATAAATATTCCCATTGACTCCCTCAGGAACTGAGGCAAAGAACAATTCACCTCTCATAGGAACATTCACAATAAAAAGCACAGTATTGTTTCACTCTGACAACAAGTAGCACGCAGAGTACTCCGCTTTTATAGATATTTATTTAAAATTATTTATTAGACTACTTTATAATGCCTTGTAGTGTAGAATAAAAGTATGGCTCAGCTTTTGTTTAGACAATGTCAATACTCCCTTTCCCAGAACATGAGTCAAAACTTGAACTGGCAAACACATTTCTTTTATTATAGACCCTGAGATTAGCCCAGCTGGTTAGAGCATGGTGTTAATGCCACCAAGGTTGGGGGTTTGATCCCTGTATGGGCCATTCACTGTAGAGTTGGACTTAAAGATTCTTCCAATTCAGAATATTCTGTGATTGTCATTGTTGTACATACTAGATACGTGCATTAGCACAGTTTCCTTTAACTCTAGCTAACATAGAGAATATTTTTACCAATGAGTTATAAAAACAGAGAAGTATAGACATGGTACACGGCCTTTCCCATGGGAAAATAATTGATTGACTTTTTCCATCTTTTCTCCTGGCACAGTTCACTCTTCTTGTTAAACTCATCTGCCACTTTCATTTATTTGCTATGTAATTAAGCAAGTACATGTTCCCCATGCAATGTAAGGTAGATTTTGTGGAAATTAATTCTTTGTGATGATAAAAAGTCATGATGATTATTCTCCCTTAATTGGTGTTCATGCAGACACAAACAAAACTACCATGAAACAAGAAATTAAGAAAGCAAATTTATACTGAAATTTGAAGCTTATAAAGCGTGTAGTGGGTTTCCCCATCCCCCACTTTGCTCTTCAACTCTTTCCTCTTCATTCTCACACGGTCTTCTTCCTATTCTTCACCGTTTCAATGGCAACAAAGAACAAAGACATCTTGAGAGCCAAGAACAACGTGCTCTTGTTGGTCTGCACTCATAGGTTTCGCTTAGCGCTTTTATTCTTTTCTTTTACTTACTCAAGAAGTTGAAAACTCACGCTTCACTAGGGCAATATGTGGAGTTCTTTGTCTGGGGATTTGAGAAAAAGCCAAAGCTTTGCATACAGTGTCTTTGAGACTCAAATCCCAGAGGTATTGCAGAAGTTCATCTAGAACTCAGACTAACATAAAGTCACTTTTCACAACAGTTGCATCTCTATTTGAAAAATAAATGGTTAACAATGATTAGCTGACATACACTGTTCCTGAAAAACCTACTGTATACCTGCAGATTGAATACAGCAAGTTAATTAGCAGAATTAGCTATAGATGTTCAGATATTTCTCTGCCAAAGAATTTGAAAGGCTGGCTCCAGAGCCACAGGTCAGAGTCTCTGTGGTAGCAGTGATGTCACCCTTGGGACAGGCTTTAACTGTAGCAATGAAAGGAGCTGTTATGTTTCTCCTAGCTCAGCAGGTGTGAAGGCAGCACAAAGGACATTCAGAAAGGAATTCCCTACATGAAACTTAATCAGACTCATTCTGAGTGTTGCATACCACTGACTTCACTGCCTGGAGAATGAATGGAGGACAAATGCTGATTCATTCTAGTCTGTAAATGCTTCTGAAGAAAAATATGTAATTTTGAAAAGTTACCAATTCTTACTGTCACTTTTATTTCATCTTGATTTCATTGCTAATTTTTTCTCCTTCTATTCTCGTTCATTTGATGACCCCTCCTTCAGCAAAGCCCTAAAGTCCAATTCATCTCAATATGTTTAAGCCTAAATGTCAGCTAAGCCCTTTTACTTTCCTTTTAGTTGACTGTAGCTAGCTTTATAGAAAGAAAATTCAGAGGATGTGACAACACAGGCCCAAAGCTGTAAGTTCTGGTTCAGTTCAAGACCCTCACTGTTGATGAATATTTTGATACAGATCAACAATAATCATCTCTAGTCAAAAACTGCCACCACAGCTGGCATTAACTGTAACTTCTGATCCCCTTTTCTTGTCTGTTAGCTTTATTAATTATGGTTTGCAGTGTAAAAGTTCTTTAATTAAAACATAAATTCAACAATTAAATTTTATTACATCTTTTCTGTAGGGCTATAACTTTCATTTGATAAAATGCTTGAACTCAATCACCAATTTAAAATAAATGCTGCAGCATCTTTCTTAATAGAAAAAACAGAAAACACTTTTTCTGTTCTAACTTTGGAGCAGTTGCATTTTTCAGTTTGAGATTGCTCAAATGACTGCAGATATTATTTGGTATTTCAGTGGCTCAGCCTAGCCAGAAGATTTAAAAGTGCATCACTTTGAGAAAAAGACATCCACGCTCTGAAAATATCATAAGAATTACAACACAAAGCTTTTATTAGGATATACATTCAGTATAGTTTTATTTGCAATTCTTGTAATTCAGTTAAAGTCTTCTGCCAGCAGGAGTTTTGACATTTTAAGTAAGATTTCCTGGATCTCAAACAACATTCCTTTCTTTTCAGAAAGTCTTTCTATATTCTTTACTTGATATGAGTTAAACTAAAAAAAAAATAATAATATCACAGAAGAAATCAAGCAACTATCATACAGGATCAAAAATCTCATATAAAGGAATGCACCTCCACCTCTTTTTATCTAAAAATAAATTTTGATGTGTCTTTGTTTATATTTGCACTATTCTTAAAAGCCACTTCTATGTCTGCTAATTCCAATATTTCATTTCTTCGAATAGTAACTAGTCAAAAGGAAAATTAGTATGCATTGCAAGTAGTGAAATACATAATTGCCTGTTCTTTTGCTCTCTAGAGCACAGAAACTGGTTTTCATGTTCGATACCAGAAGGTCAGTGAGTAGAAACACAGAGCACCACTCCCTTTTGTGATATGGTCAGTGCATGGGTGATCTTGAGAAGAGTAGCAGAATGGGACCCCTCCCCAGAACAGCAGAATGGGAAGAAAACAGTCCTGGTCCCAAACCACAGACACTTGACATAGTTTTATTTCTGTCATGCTACTTTTCCAGACAAGGTTGTCTTTGCTAGCACAGCAATGATTTTTAGAAGTGCACGGCCTCACAAGCGCAAATATTAATTGCTGCTTCTAGAAATTATTATTTCTGCCTTCACACTGAAAGATGTGAAGTCATCATGACTTTGGCTACATTTTCAAGATGTTCTTTGCAACCATGAGAAGTGGATGTGTTTTCTAATTTAGTGCTGACAGTTTCACAAAATCCTGCATAATTATGACGATACTGAGAAGACCAGACTTTAATGAACGGTTTTCTTTTTTCATCTTCTTACAAAATAGCAATTGCAAATCAAACAGCTAATGCAATGCAATGTTAGTGACTTTACAGTGAGATTTCAAACATGGCAAGAAAAAATACTTTCACATGCTCCAAATTGGCTGCATATTCCCTAATTTACCACATAAAATTTAATAAACTGGGCTAAGCAACCTCATCCTCATTAGCAGTTCTTTTCTAAAACCCATCAAAGACAAAAAGTAGAACAAGGCAATTTTTACCCCCAGGAACAACACTGAGCAAAGAAACAGATATTTTGTAAGACTCAACAAAACCCAAAAAGGCACGCAAAGAGCCAACTGTACTTTATGAAGAACAGCGAATGTGAAATCAATCTACTGTTGCAGTAACACATTATCAAACTGCATGAAGAGAGAAAAAGCAACTACAGTTAAGCAGTTAAGAGTCTTAATTTTTGCAAGATTTACCGATCATAGTTTTCATTATATGCTTGTGAGAATGTTGAGAAAACACGGTCTACGTGAATCTGTTGAGATTAATATCGGTCTTCAGAGTAGGAACTATTACTTCCCAGCAAGAGTGCTTCTTCAGGTTTTAGTTATAGTACTTTATATTCTCATTAATTAACCAGATACTAAAACGCTGAGAGTGTGCTTAATATTAGTACCCTCAGGACTGGAGAAAATGCAGGTAAGCTGAGGAACAGAATAGAAGTCAAATTGCTTGGACTAACTTGACACGCAGTGTGAAAAACAGTAAAATACAATTCAGATGAGGCATAAAGAGGCACAGAAATCAGGAAGGAGAAAAGGCTTGTTTAATAATACTTGCAGGCAGAAATAAAGCCTGAAAAACATCACCTTGGACAGAAGGTCTCACTCTCAGCTGTATGCCTTGTTTTGTGTAACATGCCTTTTAAGAGTTGCAGATTATATTAAGTGTCCAAAGCTGAGCAAGAAAAGAAGGTCAGAACAAAAATATGACCTACAGGAAAAAACAGATAAGTTTAGAGGAGATTTAGTAGATGCATGAGAATAAACTTCAAATCTCGAAAAGTCAGTAAAAAGAGTTAGAAATACCACCCCTTTTATTTCTGTTGTAGAATGTGTAAACAATAACGGATTTAAGTTGCAGAAAGAAAGATTGAGGTTAAACTTTAGGGGTAAAAAACCCTAAAAAGGTGGAAAACTGGAGCGTATTTGTTTGAGTAGCTGTGCTGTTCAACACTGAGGCCTTGAAGAACACCTTGAGATAAACTATTCATTTAGACTGCATCACCCTGCAAAATATTTTTACAATAAATGAGAAATAATCAAGGCTGTTCTATATAGGCTATGAGCATAAAGTAGATATTTCCCCTCAATTTATACATAGTACATAGTTCTGAATTCCAAATCTCTATTTCCCATGTTTATTCTGATGAAAAGGAGAAGCATGTACAAACAAAATTGTCAAATTATTTCCATTCACTGTGGAAAATGGTATTGTTTTCCATAGTCTCAACATCACACTGAAAATAGCACCATGATAGCATTATAACTAAAACACACACAAATGAAAATACGTCACACCAAGTTATCACCTTTTCAATCTTTCATCTTTGCTATTCTGCTGCTGGTTTGGTGAAAATATAAAAAGGAGCCTACATTTTTAGTTTTCATATTGATACACAGAGCTCATCTAAGGCAGAAATTATGACAAAGATTCATAGACAATAATCTGACTTCAGATAGAGTAATATAAATCATTAAACTCTGACAGCTGCCTCTTTGCCCCTCTTCCTCTTCAGGTAGGTAAACTGAAACAATGTAAATGACACACATTAACTTGATCAAAATCACTTCCTTCCAATTAATAGGGGGTTTTAAGAAGCCCTCAGAATCACCTTATTGCACCCATGTGCTGTGAATCAGAGTTCAGGTCAAACTAGTATCGTCACAGAGTTGAAAAAAAGTTAATTTTATTCATAGATGATAATGTTTCTCCCAATATAGGCAGAAAAAACCCCACAGTTTATACTGTCCAGCTGTACTGCTGTCTTTATTGTATAAACTGAACCCTGCACTGCTATAAAAGAAAGTATTTTAAGGTGCACATGGTGGAAAGAATGTTTGCTTGTGCATAGTTACAAGAGAATAGAGCGTGGTTTGAAAGATTTTCTTCACTAAATGAAGGCCTTTTCTATGAACTTATGTCTTACAAAATTTTTCTCTCTCAATTAACTGTTTCTTTTCCTATAAATTTCCTGTAACAACAAAGAAGATCCACTAAATTGCATTCTCTGGTTTTGACATGATACCCAGCAGAGGCAGAGAAAATTCTGAAAATTACTCAGTTCCCAACTTGAAAATTGCAAAAGCTCTGACGTTTCCACACTCTGATGTTTTAGATAGGAAGGTTGAGAAATCTGAAGTGGTCAAATCTGATGAACTGAAAACTTTGGGATTGTTTTTGTTTTCCTAGCAAATTAAAATGCTAAAACTTTCCCAGATGTGGACTTTACATGTGAACACAAAGTATAAATGAAAATATAGAGAACAACATGTGGTTTTAAGCAACCTGTAGTCTTTCTGAAAGAGACAATATCATCTATTCACTTTATTCCACCTTCTGACAAGTGCATAAGACCCTGACAGATAATGTCAGTCTATGTGACAAAAGACAATGGCATGTGTGGGGAACCCAAATAATGCCATCCCAGGAATCACCAGCCCATCAAAGACCCATCTGCACAAGTCTGGCTAAGGTGGTTGCCTCTAGATGTTCTCCTTCCCCCTGGCCTTCAACAGGACTATTGACATATTTGGGTTAAAATCAGGAGAAAACAGCCAAACAAACTAAAATGAAGTTGTTCTTCATGCAACAGGCAGCAGAATTTGGTGTGCTTTGCCACTGTGTCCTGGGATTTTGAAAGGGTTTTTATGGGTTGCAGAAGAGATCAGACAAGTACTTACAAAGAAATTCCAGTAAGAGCTACCAAAACTAAACAGGATTAAGAAATCCCAAAAAGTGAAAATAGTCAGTGGGTGGAAGAGTACTTGGGGGAAAATATCTTCTATACCGGCCAGTTTGTTGCTGTTCCTTAATGCAGAGGAGTGGCCCATAGCAGGCACTTTTTATTTAGGGGGAGATGAACCATGACTGAAGGGCTGGATTTCTGAGGCCTCACTCAGCAAAACTAAGTCTGTGTCGGAACTGGTTATGCTGTGGAAGTCTGCAGAAGGCAGAAAAGATGAACTGGTAAACTCTTCAATGAGAAAATGCAACCCAAAATTCTAAGAAGGCAAATTTAGTTGCTCTGAGTGACAAACAGGGATGTGCTCACATGAGGTGGTTCATCCCATAGTTAGAGAAAGCACACTTCATTTCTACAAGTTCATCCAGCTGAAACTCCTCTATCCTCCTGATCTGGGTGAAAATACCCCAAAAAAAATTGGTTTTCATGAAGCATTTTAACTACTGCAGATAGTGAAATAGCCATTTATGTAGCTCATACAAAGTGAAAGACATTCTGTTGTCTGTCGACAGAATATGACCAGAAATGAATAAAATCTCTGTACATTTGCACCTAAAATGATATTTCAGTGTGAGATTTCGTTAGGAAATTTCCACCAAAATGATTGAAAGACAGCTTTCCATACACACTTGCGTACTTTTCCATTTTATGTGATGTAGTTCTGAAGTGTTTTACACAACCACATAACACTTTATGCTATACACTCACAAATATGTATCTGTGTGTGTGTTTAATCAAGTCTGATCTGCCTTATGATAGCGAATGCAAAGCCACAAAAAGGGAGAACAGGTTCTGGATCAGATATTCCTGCCAGCAAATGAGAATTTTTTCCCCACCTGCCTGCCTTCTCCCCCCTCCCTAAGAAAGCCTTAATCAGAGGTGATATGTTCCCCAAAGCCCTAGTTCCTAGGAATCATCATGAAAATAAATTCTAATTAAGAGATTTTCAACCATACGTTTGTACCTACATCTAGAAAGGTGTATGCACACAACATATGTCAATTTCTACTAGTGAAACAGTGAGATGAAAGCCAGGAAATACTATTACAGAAGAGGTAAACATGTTTATGCATCTGAAATAGCAAAAGAGGAAACTTGGGTGTTAATCATAGAATTGATTGTGCTATATAAAAATATGGTTGAGAACTGAAAACAGTGAGACATTGTTTAGTCAGTTAAGTAGCTGCACTGCAACAACAGTCCTTGTGCAGTTTTCTCTTCTCTTATTCTCTTGTGAAAATGAATCACTACGAGCATCACAGGGCTTGTCAATCCTATCTGCTTGCTTTCCAAAGATCTTGCATCTCTTGGTGGTGTTTGCTCATCTGACCCCTACCCTGGAATCACACCCCACCCCCCCCTTGGCTGTGAGATATTTCACAGTGATATTTCACACTGCATGTGTGATGAAGGTGATTCATAATTCATTACTCACACAGTGTGCTCCTGCCCAAGCTAAGACAGTCCCTGTGCCTGTTTCCTATTCACATCAGGGTACAATATTCAGGATACATCTCCTGTAAGCACTCATTGAGAAGGAAGGACTCTTCCTTTCTCTAAGAGTATAAGTATAAAGCATTTTTCAGCTCCCAAAACAAAGAGTGGAAATCAGTCATAATGCAAATAGGCTCTAACTGTGTTGTTTTTCAAGTTGTATGTTACTAGAATAAGTGAATCCTCTCAAATCCCAGAAATGTGGTAATAATTAGGCTGGAAGGAGCAGAGAGATGAACAAGGAGTGGGAAAAAAACGAAAAAAAGTCAAAACAAAGACTAAGTAGCTGTGACTAACAAAACTGAGCAAGAGGAGAAATAATAGACACATTTTCTATTAGTACCTAATGAAACTGGCAGCAGTGGGAGAACAAAGATGTCATTGTTATTTCTACACTCCTAAAATGTGACGTCAAACTCACAAAACAACAGTTCTGGATCAGCTCCAAAGAGCCACCAGCTACCTGGAATAAAGGCAAGGCGTGGATAACATCCAGTGTATTATGCCAAAACTCAAAAGCATTACATGACAAAAGATGATACACAAAAAAATAATTATCCTAACTACACAGAAGGGGTGGATTGTTGTGATCTTATAATGTTTACAACAATGGAATCATTATGGCAGATATGCCATGATGGAAACCCAGCACACAGCCACTGATCAAGGGAGAACGCTCAGATTTGGAGGGCATGTTGGGAGAAGGGAATGAGTCTGAGGTCAAATCACAAGTTATGAGCTGCAGGCACAGATATGTAAAGCATAACCAAGAATTTATTCTACTAAATATTTGTGTGATGCTAGGAAGTGTTCAAATTTATATTGTTCAGATACCATGATCTATATGTCTGTAAAGTTGAGTTGTCTACTTCTCATAAAATTAAATTGTTATAGAATCTGTACAGTTACCAATTCTGCTAAGAAAATATCATAAAATAAACAGCTAGAAAAGTCAAAGGATTCTCAAGACCTTCATGACCTGTGAACAGTGAAGTCCAGTTGGTACATGGAAGAAGTTATTCCCAGTCCTTATGGACAAAAAGATATTTTTCCAGACTAACAGAGCCTAAACTCTGTTAGTTTTTTATCTAATAGTGTATTTTAGATGAGATACTTTCCATGTTACTACTTACATTTTACTTGTTGTGTTCTCCTCAGGGCAGGCCTTTTTTTTGGCAAAGGGCAGTCTGGCACTTTTGAAGAAAAAAGAACATAGTGGTAGTGTCAAACACTATTTGCCTAAGAAATGCTCAGCACTTGAAAGTGTCACAAAGCAGAAGCCAGAGAATCAGAAGATGTAATAGAAGAAACGCAGCACTGTCTACTTCTCTTCGTTTCTGCTTTTTAATTCCCACCCATCTTTCAAAAATCCAAACTTGAAGATTAAACCATTCCAACATTGCAATACCAACACAGAAGGAACCTTGCTGGTATGTGCAGATGAGACCTGTAAAGCATGCATAGAGTACCAGGCTGAGGAGCACCACACAGGATGGGCACTGCTCAGCTTATGCCCTTTCTACATATTGCAGGTTTGACTTTCCAGTGGCACGAATGGTACAAGGAAATTGATAAGGCATTTACCCTCACTGCTCTTCTGGGATCAAATCAGTCCCACCATGCAAATATCTGCAACCACTCTAGCAGTGACTCACTCAATTTTGAAGGTTAAAATCCTTCCAATATAACAACAACAACAACAACAAACTGCATATGCCACTCGTTAAAGGGATACATTGTTCTCACCAGAATAAATCAATGGTCTTTCCCCAAAGAGAACATGTGGAGCACCAGCTTCAGTGAACAAAGTTAGAGTTTTGAACTGGGCAGGAAGTGGGTTTACCAGCTACAGAAATGCAAACATTTCAACATTATTCCATTCAGCAGCAGAATAGGATGCAGGGTAAGCAAGAGATGTCCCAGAAGAACAAAGAAGGGAGAGCTAAAGTTCTCCCCTACAATTCCAAAGACATAACTTAAAAGTCCTGTTCTGCCTGGAAAATGAGTTTCTCAGTCCTAGGGTGACAGACAAAATACATTGGTTACCACAGCCTCCATTTTCTCTTTGCTTTTAAAAAATATATCAAAATGAAAATCTATTAATTGTTTTCTGAAAAACTTAATAGATAAGAGTGCTAATAAAACGAGCATTTTCCTTAATTAAAAAAAATAAAATAAGTAAAATTAGAGAACCTAACCTATCAAATATATCTAGAAATCATATCCAGCTGCGTGTCTACCGGCCATGTCAGAGATGTATATTCACAGTAGCTGTACTCAGAATAAAACAAAAATGCAAAGAAAACCCACTCAGTTACAAACCAGTTTTTGCAATAACTCAGTCTGTTATCAATAAAAAATATTTTCAAGTATAATTTGTTTGTGGTAGTAGATATTGTTCCCTATAGTTTTTCTTCATGGATGAATGAGGACTTAAGAAATCAACATAACAGAATGCTTTCTAATGTAAAAGAATCACTCATTTCTTTTGCTTTCCACTCAGGCAGATAGAGTGAGAAATATTTGATTTTAAACAACTATTGAATCTGCATTTAATTCCTATGAGATTAAATATTCATTCCTAATTGTACCGGCCTAGTCTCTCTTTAAGGGTGAAATTTTACAACGCTTAGCACAAAAAGATCAGTCTGTTGTGTCAGATTCTGAAACATCATTCCCTTTCAGAAAATCAGGTTATGATATAACTGTCCCTATTCATTTCAGTTAGTGCCATTGTCCAGTAAAGCACTACCTAGCTTGATGTGAAGCACAAAACTAAATCTGTTGGGAGGAATTAAACACTGTAGGAAATGCTTGCAACTCGATTTAAACAACTAATGCTTCTGCACAAGAGGACTGAGGGTTGAAACCTTGCAATAGACAAAATTCTTTGGAAATCCTTTGTGATCCAGCAGAAAGGTTTTCCTATTAGAAAATGGTATGAAGACTCTGGAGAGTCTTATAGAAACATATTCTCTAGTAGGAGCATGTAATATTAACCTCTTGCATGGCACTACTGGTAGGCACATGTCTAAAAACAGCAAATATTTAGATTGTTAAATCAATTTTTAAATTTTTTTTCATGTATTGAATTAGGAAATAAAATTAAAACAAATTCTTAGAAATAACTATGTCTGTAAGTGATTTTTTTGGAATACTTTTTCGTTCAATTTTTCAGATGCCAATTACTTATTACATGTTCTCATATATTTTCTGTTGAGCTGATAATCTAACTAATGAATTTGATACTAAATTCAAATATGCAATATAAGAAGAAAACAAAGTTACACTAATTGAAGAGAAGGAAGGACATTTTTTGTTATTTATATTGAGAGAGGAACTATTGAAACAGATATATCTTCTCTAGAAACACCAGAAGAGGGTAACAAATTGGTCAGAAACTTGAAAGTGTTAGAATTAACATCTGTTATCTTTGGAGCAAAGACTCCTTATATTCATACCTCAAAATGTTTTGGGGGTTTTATACCAAATATAAAAACCTGTAAGACAATTTCCCTTTACTGAAAGCATGTTTTCCCCCTCAAGCACTAAACCAAATATCAATAATTGCTCTGATATTTCTTAATTCTTAAATTTCTCGCCAATACTCTTAGCAAGCATTTTAAAAGAAAACTAAGCAATCAATGTGTCATTGGTTACATCTTCTTGCTGAATTTTGCCGTGCCACCATGAGGGGGTGCTTGCTCATTGCACACCATGGTCTGGCTTGCTCGCTCTTCATGTGGGCTTCCCATCACCTCACTCATCCCTAGTATGGACACATTGTCTTCATCTTTGGATCACCCAGCTGCACCCCATGCCACAGTCCCGGGATTGCTCCATCAGTTCCAGACAGGGCCGCCTCATTGCAATGTGCAGGACCCTGGCCAGTGTTTATTGTACCATTGTCTTAACTGGACATCACCACCTACAGTCAACCAAGCCAGCCCTGCCTAATCAGAGCCCCTTCACACCACAGATGGAGATAAAGTCCCTGTGGTGCACCTGAGAGATATGTTAGGGAAAACAATTTGGGGTAGTCCTGATTCAAGCAAAGGCAAACCCATTTGTGGGATTGTTTTTGTTCAAGCATCAAGGTACACTTGGTGGGTGATGCAGAAGGATGGGGAAACACTTTGTATACCCCAAGAGGACCTGATTTTTTGGCAAACTGTCCATTTTGCTGTGCTTGTATGTATGTATTTGTAAATATGCATATAATTGGAATAATGCATGTATGTATATACTTGAAAAGTTTAAATCAGATACAGCATGTTGGTATGGAAAAATTCAGAGTGGATGAATTTATTCTCTTGGGTTTAAGACAATGAATGCTGGGAGGCAGGGTCTCCAATGGAATAGAAATTCCTCCCTCCCAGACTTATTGTAAATTTGAAAAAAAAATAAAAGACCTTTGAGCAATGTGTAGAAACGAAACAACAGTTTACTGAAAAAAAAAAAAAAAAAAAAAAAAAGGGTACAAAACAACACTCACACAACAACAGATGAAATGTCACCCAGAAATCACTCTTCCATCTTCATGCTTCTGGGGCAACAATGCCGTCCTGGCACAGTCATTGGATCACAATGGAGCTGGGGCAAAGCCACTGCCATGCTGCACAGGTGACATGTGGAGAGGTTCACAAAGTGACCCCCAAAGTCCCCCCAGTAGGGCTGCAGTAGTGATGAAGGACAAAAAATTCCTTTGTCACTGTGTGTCCCCTTGTAACCAACAAAGAATGGAAGTTCTCCCTGCTGATGTATTTATAAAAGGTGGGTTTGGTTTCGGCTTGGATTTTTTACAGCAATAGCCGAATTAAGTTCTAGCTGGGTTTGGTCCTTCTAATTTTCTCACTGCTGAACCTCATGACATCCTTCTAGTTCTCCTGGGTTACCTGCACCTTCTTCCAAAGGTCATAAACTCTCCTTTTTTGCCTGAATTCCAGTCAAAGCTCTCTGTTCAGCCAGTCTTGTCTTCTTACTGCATCTCATCTTTCAGCACATGGGGATTGGCTTCTCCTGTGTTTTAAGATTTCCTTCTTGGAGCATGTCCTGCCTTCCTGGCCTCCCTTGCTCTTCCAGACTGCCTCACAAGGGGATCTGTCAACTATTGTCCTAAACAGGACAGTCTGTCTTCTGGAAGTTCACGGTGACAGTTCTGCTGATCCCCCTCCTTACTTTTCTGACAACTGAATTATCAACATGATCACTGTGCCTAAGAAGGCCTCCAACAATCAAAACACCCACCAGTTCTTCTCATTTCAGAAACAGCAAGTCCAGCAGGGCACCTGCCCTGGTTGGCTTGCTGAGCTGCTGTGCCAGAAAGTTCTCTTCCACACAGTCCAGGAGCCTTCTAGACTTTCCTCTCTGCTGTATTTCATTTCCTTCAGACATATGGTAAGTTGGAGCCCCCCACAAGAGCAAGGGCCAGTGGTCATGAAACTTCTCCCAGCTGCTAACAGAATGTTTTATCTGCCTCTTCATCCTGGCTGGGTGGTCTATAATGGAAAACAACTAGCTTCCTCCTCAAGTTAATCTCAGCTTCCTTGTGAGATAATTGAATGTACAGTGCTTGGCAAATCCATTACATACATTTATGAATGCATATATAAGTTATTTTTGTGAAAACAAGCAGCTTATTGACATAGAAAAAATACAAAGCCATTCAACATCTCACCTCTCTCTCAAAAAAAAAAGGTCCTGTTGATATGGATTTACACAGTTAAGTGGTCCACCGTAAATAACTGTTAAAGTTCAGGCTCATATGCATTCTTATCTGTTATGGATTCTGCTATAACTCAAAAGAAATATGTTTTCAAATAGAAACTTCTAACATCAAAGTGAAATAACATCAAAGTAAAATATAAGTTGAGAACAATTTCTCTATGGTACACCATTTGATTGGATAATTTGAAAGGCAAGGAAGTTGAGATCTGCCAAACAGAGGCCAAGTATTAGTAATTAGAAACATGACAAGCTGGTTACTTCCTCTGAGATGAGTCATTTTGCTGTCAGAGGAACTAGTGGAGCTAATATGGGACAGATTTGTATGGTGCTCTTACCAGGGAGTCTGTATCAGTATCTATTAAAAAAACAACCTCTCAACTCACACCAAACCTACAAGAATACTGTAGGTTTGAATATGTGTTTTCCCATTCCAGTCTAAAGTCTGCACTAAATTCATTACATCCAGTTCTCATTGCATAATCAAAAGAGAAAAAAGATGAGGCAAAAGAAGTTCTCCGAATGTTATGGATCTTGTGGGAAAGGTCAGATGCACAGAAAAAAAAATAATAAAAAATTGAAGGCTACTGGAATAACTGTATCCATTACTGCACTCACTTTAATTGCCAGCAACAGATTTCTGTTCATGTAGTTTGGAAAAATAACAACTTAGATGCTATTCATGATCTAATTATATAGGTGTGATCCACGCCAAAACACGTTAACATTGCTGAGGTCTTCTTCAGGCTTGCCATCTCTGTGTGGTCTGCTTCAGTGTCCTGTCCTTTTGCTTTTTCTCTGAGTGCTATTAAGGAATTCTAATGCACTTACAGAAATCCAAAATTCCTGATGATCATAACTGATTAGGAGATATTGGTAGGGGCACTATAGCAGCACCGTAGAACTTTGACTTCACTTCCCAGAGTGTAGAAGCCATTTTCACAAGGCATGAATATCTACCATGTGCCACCTACTGCTTCACAATGCACATTCATATCAATACTGGTCTGAATAATTACCTAATTGCAGAGTTAGTGCACATGGTTTCACTTTATGTCATCCTTCCCTGTGCTTGCTGCGTGACTTTTGGCAAGATCTTAAAAGATATGGCTCACCCACTTGTCAGCACAATTTTTATGAGCTAAGAATAATTGAGTAAAAAGCAATCTTGTCTCTAAAGTAAAATCTTAATTGATTACTAATTTTTGAAGCATTGTGTTTGAAGTGGAATTAGCAGGAGACAGTACCATAAGTTTCCCAATAATTAGGAGGCATGTCTGCAAATCCTCAAGGGATTTGTGAAATCAGCTATATATAGGAATAATTAAAACAAGTTTCCCTCGCTTCACTGGTGACTAAATTTTTCAACATCTTACTACAAAAATGACGGTTTATGTCTCTTACTTAATTTAAGATGCATCAAATGCCCAAAAGTTAACACCAAAAGCAATATTCCTCCCAACTTGGTGTTTCATTAACACAACAAAAATCTAACTTGACTTTTGCACACCTTCCTTCACAACCAGTTGTCCTGAAGTCACTGAGAAGCAGATGTGCTTGGGATTGAGTACATGAAAAACTGTTTAGAGCACTGGCCTTTTCATCTTTTGAAGGGAAAACACACATTTATAATACTTACAATGGAGAGTATTACACTCAGGTTTCTACTGCTAGTATATATTTGCAATAAAGTATAGCCAACCTATTCTTGTGCACTAACAACCTGTCATTACGTGGGGAACTTATTTGAGAAAACACTTTTTGGTTAGGGGAAAACCTTTATCTTAATCAGACTGAATAAAAATTTGTGAAGGTGTATGATGATCTCTATCCTGCTTCCCAGAACAATTGTCTTTTAATCTGTATTCTCTTGTGTTTTGCCCACCTTAAGGCTGATCACCTTCAATATTAACATTGCCTGCAAAAACCCCTCCACTTCAATTACACAGCACTAGTCAGCAAAACAATTCTTTCCTAATAGTATCATTCTTATACAGTTATTGTACAGCACCAACAAGTATTAGAATTGGGTGAATCTCAAAATCCTGGAGGTGCGACTTGCTTTAGGCAGATCATTCCTTTGTTTATATGTGGATAGAAGATTCTTTCAAAGTCTATTAAAGCTGTATTATTATTATTATTATTATTATTATTATTCGTTTCTTATAGAGAGAAAAGAAGTTCACAAAAATTTTGCCTCTTCTTGGTTCACTCTTACTTCTTCCAATAGCTTCTTGGGCACAAACATCTTCTGAATGCTCAAAGAAACCTTACTATTTTCTCAAGCAATATTCTCTGTTCCATGAATGTTCTCTGTGATTCAGTGTGAACCACTGATAGCCAAAAGTTACTCTTTCCACAGAGCATTCCCTTCCAACTAGCACATCACAAAATCTGGTTTATATTAGTTGGGTCTCAGTCCAGCTTCAGTATAAATGAATAACCCATCTTTAGTGTTCCTCCCTTTGCCTCTCTTTTGCCATTTGCTTCAAGTCAGGATCCAACCCAGCTCCAAAATGTGGTAGTGCTCCACTCTGTAGTCATTTATTAGAAATGGTTTTCTTGCCCCAAAACAGCAAGAGCTAGTTCTACCACAGATTAATAAGTACTTAAGGTCTCAAGTGTACCATATTTTTTCAAGAAAACGTATATCATATATATATATATATATAATGTGAAGATTTATACATTCCCTTTTCTAATATCCCATCACATGCCAATATGGCTCTAAATCTGATCTATTCATTATCTTATAAAAGTATGTTACAACACATTTTTCATGAAGATAAATAGTAACACATTCAATACATTTATATATATGTCAGAAATATTTGAAATTATGTCGTATATTTGCTGTAAGAAAGGAGAATGTTAATATGGTGTTCATCAGAAGACAAATGTTTCCATGGTTTTGTTACATGTAATTCCAATCGATGGAAGTACAACAGTTTCAGTAGGTAAAGAGCTCCTGGATCATACTGTTGACTTTGTTGTTGTTTGGGGTTTATTTTTAGCTTTAATTCATATTTTATTTGAATAGAATAAAGAGGATTCTCTCCTTTTGTTCTTTTTTTTTTGTTGTGGTTTGGGTTTGTTTTTTTCTCAACTAACTCTTTCCTCACAACTATAGTAGTTTCTAGGACTGTATGTTTCTAGATGGGATAGACAAACCAATATAAATATGTAAAAATTAAGGAATGTTGTATAAGGAGAAAAAACACTCAACACTAGTCTAAACAAGACAAGTCCTACACTGCATAAACATTTCTATCTCCTCTCTTTCACTGCTTTGCTTTCTAATATGGAACATGAGTAACTAGCTTTGAGACAATTGGAAGTAAATATGTATTTGTGATCATATTATCCACTACCTTTTAGGCCCATGAGAAAGACAAAGCTGTTGCTTTTTCAGCTCACATCAGTATTATATAATAAAAGAAAATGTCTTTTTAATTAATGAAATTTATTTCTGCTGGCAAAGTGATTTTGGAATCACATGATGGTGAATGTACTAATTCTTTTGTCTCTGCTTGTTCTGATTTAATATGAAACCTTTAAGCTGCCTGTCACTGCCTATTCTGATTCATTAACCTCATTATTGCAAATCAATCATTTTCATCACACTACTAAAATATATCAAAATGCAATGCAAGGGAGAATTTATTAAATACTTTAGGAAAGATGCAGCCAATCCTGATGCATGGATTTACATTATGCAGAAATGTTACCTTGCTCATAATTGAAAGGCTACTTTGTATTAAGAAAGTACTTTGTATTAAGAAAGTATTTTACCCTCTTCCCTTTTCCTATCCCCTCCACCCTACTGATATGACCTAAACCACAAGGTGTTTATTTTAATATTATTCAAAATAAATTGGACATGTGATTTGAGAAAGAGTTTCACAATTTCCAACATTTTGGAGTTATGACACATTGCTCCTTGGATCACAAACTTAATATTTGATATTGTAGGACTTTTGTGACACTATGGCAAGACACAAAGAGAAATGATGAACTGACAGTGCCATGCCCACTTTCTTGCAAAGTGCCTCAGCACGGCCAGGTAGGAAGTAAACTCCTCCAAACATCAAGAAACTCTCTTTTTGCTTCTTTTGGCTATGTCTATTTCTTCCTATTTCCATAGACCTGCAAGTCCTTTTCTGGCCGATAGCAACAATGACGTGGAAATGGGAATATCTGTTCTCAGCTGACAGTGAACTAGACTCTTTGTCCAGATTAGTATTCTGGTACCTGCAAATTTTTTTTTTTTTTTCTAAAAAAGAGTCTTGGCTATAGTTCCTGATGGAAAAAATTGCTCTTACTTGTCTCTCTAGAAGCATTCATCTTCATGAAAGCCAACTCAAAATAAAGTACTTTGCAAAGCTTGAGATTTGTTTCTGATCACTCTGTTCATGCAACATAGATAGTGAACAAGTATATAAACCATAGATTTAAACACTAAGATATTAAAATTTTATAATACCATGCTAAGCATTGCAATGTCCATATGCTTTTCTTGTTTGAAAATTCTTCTATAACTTAAAGGGGTCACAGGGATAGAAATACAGAAGAAGGGTGCTTTAGTTCTGCGATAACTTCTTCCAGCAAGTATCTAAAACCTTCAGCTAATGAATATTATTCATTCCAATTTTATCTGTTTCAGACTGTGGTTACTTTTGCCCCTTTATATGTTTCAAGGTTTAGGGCAGCTCTGTTGCACTCCGATTTTTAATGTTCTAGTTTTCAGATTATGAATTATTTTAATCTGTTATTTTTAAAGCAAAATACTTGCATACAAAAAAACTTCTAATATGGCAAAGTACTGTGTATGACTAACCGGTAACAAGTGCAAGATCTTTTCTGTCATTGTAACACAAATACCACAGTAAAGAATTTCACTTTGTGCTAATTTTAGTGCTTGATAAATTAGAAGAAAGAAAAAAACGAGTTCATTCACTCAAATATGATAGTGCTGTATGGGATTTAGTTATCACAAAGCAGTAATCACTAATTAATGCACTAATTGACATTGTAGAAAAGAGATATGATTCTAGATAGACCTGAAAGAAAGCATTGTGCTTAATATACTGGCATATGCATGGTATTTACTTTTAAAGTGTTTTAGTTTAGGGATTCACTGAACTTCATGTGAAAAATTGATGCTTCAGATTTTATAACAATTTACAGCTGTGAAAGTAGGGGCAGTAAACGTATTCTTTTCATTTATGATTATTCTGAAACATATAAATTTTAAATCGAATCAACACCATAACAAAAAGATGTTAAAGCATAAATGCTGCACTAAGATCTGCTCTGCAATTACAGTGTTTCACTTTGAAGTCTGTGGCCTTCTCAAGGCTTGATACAGAAATATGGTAACAGCCAATGGCTAGGAAGGTGATTTTGGAACACCAAAACATATGATTACACATAGAGGTTTTTCCTCATTTCTACTACCTGCTGAGCTAAAATAAAAATAAAATTAAAAAAAAAAAAATTAAGAGCCCATGAAGATCTGAGTCTTCCAAAATACATGGCAGCTTTAGGCCAGTAAAGTATTTTAGCACATGTACAGTGTAAAAACCAACAGAAAATACAGAAATACAACTTTATTAAAAGAATTAATAAATTCCTAGTAAATAGACTGACATCCTTAACATGTTTTGAACTTGTTCATATTTATTTCCTTACAGGTAACTATTTAATAACATTGGCAGGCTATAAAAAGACTGTCTTGGCAAGAAACCATTAGTTGCTGCAGAATTAATATATTTTTACACAGTGTTTATTCTTATAAATGTGACTGAGTCAGGCTTAGTCCCACCTTTAATTATGTTCTTCACATGTGCCAGCTTGCTGTGACTAACAGCTCTACATCTTTGTTAGTGTGAAATCCCTGAAGGTGACTTTTAATAAAGCCTGATTCCCCTGTAGGTGTCCATGTAAATCACACGAGTGGTGAAGTGAATTTCAAGAAGCTGGTTGTCAACATCGATCCACCTCTTCTTTTCCTTCCCTCCTGACCTTCCCTCTTCCTTTCCTTGTGTGTGTCACCCAGGGCAGACACTTCATCCTCAGGAAAGGACTGCAATGGAACACGACACATTCAGCATGCACAATTCACCTGCAGAGATGTTGTTCGGGAAAAGGCAGTGATTAATAATAACCCAGTCAAAGATAAATACAAAACTTTCAGTTTCAAATTTCCCAAATGTCAATTCTACCGAGTATTGTTCTGCACATAATAACTCCAGATAGATGAAAATCCAATTTCTGTCCTGGAAAATAGTGTCTGATACTTTCTGAACTAAGTTGTCTTCCAGACGCTAAATGAAAGATCTTTTCACTGGTCTTAAATGGAAGTATAGTTTTTCCCTTTCTACCATAAATCATAGAAAAATAAAAAGAAGATTTAACAGCTTTGCCAGGCACTCAGCCAAGCAAATGGTATAACCAGTTCACCAATATCTGTCCATCTCTTTGTCCTCATAGCCAAATACTCCAGACAAGGTTTTTGAAGTTCAAAGCTTTCTTTTCATTTTTTCGGTTCCTATTATTATCAATATAGACAAGAAAGGCATCTTACATGAAGCAAAAAACATCCTTTTTCTGAAGTGTTGCACAATCCAAAAATGGAAGGTCTGCTACTTAGAGCTAGGTAGTAACACATTGACACACTGTTCATTTTAATACAAAACCCCAAACATTCCAATATTTGATAATAAAGTTTTATGTTTCAATTTATGAAGCTAGTTTAATTTACAGCTCCTTACAATTAAAATTCCACCTTCCTCAAAATACTCTTCCTAAATACAGAGCTTTGCTTTTGCTTTTTTCTGTAACTCAGCTACCACGATGCTTGTCAGTACCTAATATATTCCCTAAATTTGCTTCCCTTTTGTCCAAAACATCCATCTTTTTGACAGGGCAAGAAGGAACATACTTTTTGTCTGATTTGTCAGCTGACATACATGAGCCAACAGCTCTTTTTGGTGTCATGAAGTCTGATGAAAATCACCCATGGCAATTTTATCTGCTTTTCAGTAAGGGAACTCAGAGTATGTCCCTCCTTCAACAGCTGCTGTGCCGATGAGTTCATTCTCCTCTTCAACTGATAAAAGTTAGTCAGCGGTTTCAGTAATTACTGAAGATATGAAGAGTATCTACCAAAGAAAAGCACAATATCCTGCATCTTTTCTCCACCATCTGTTGGACCAAGCAACTGGCTAGAAATGGGCACTGCAAGTATGGGAAATAATGAAAATATCACATCAAATTCCCTTTCATTTATGCTTTAAGATAGGCTGAAGTACCCAAAGCTCAGTACATAAGGGCATCCTCCAGGCAGCATCTTTAAATGCAGAATACAGCTGTCTGTCTGAAAGATTGTATTGTCTAGCAACATTTGGCTCAGAATACCAGCCAAGAGTGGATATCCTGCCAGGACAGGTAAGAACTAATGCAAAGAGCACACCATAACATTAAAAAGTACTTCATTTTTTTCTGTTCAAGCTGACTTTTGAGCTTCTGCTTAAAATAGCACCCTGAGACTTGGTTATAAAATAATATTGACATTTAATACGTGGAGCTGTACTTTGAAAGAATGAGTGGTGATGTCAATATGGGAAACCCTTATGGTTTTTCATGTATGAATTGAGTATTTCTGAACTCCTTTCATGATTCTTATTCCAGTAAAAGCACAGGATACAAAGCTATTACAGGAAGGGGTTTATGGGACTTTCTGGGAGTCAGGCCAATTCTGTCAGGTCACTGAATGTGTCAGCAGATGTTTACATCATCCAAGCTTAATCAGAGGAAATAAGGAATTAGGGTTTATCAGCATCATCATAGGTCAATTGAGTTGCATAGTCCATAAATAAAGGGATTTGTGAATAAGTATGTGATTTGTGAAGTGCTATAAACATTAAAAAGCTTTTGGTGTAAAATATGGGTTTTTCTAAAGAACACCATTGAATAACCTACCATTTACACTCTGTGCATGGAACTGCGAGGAAGAAAATGAAGTCAGAAATGCTGGGACGTGTCTATCAAATAACTTTTTTTTCTATTTTAATGTTCCACTTCAGCAAAAAGTCTCTCTTTTAGCCAAGTCTTCAATTTTTTTAAGTGATGTAGGGGAATGCATTTATCATTTCCTTCCTTTGAAGGATTTTAGAATGAATCTCACAAGCCTACAAAGAGACTCACAATGAATTTTTATTCTTTCAATTAAAAGCCAGGAACTAGAACAGGGAATAAGAACTTGCAATAGGGAGAGAAAATGATTCAGAACTGTACTCCTTATGAACTATAAAGAGCATATTAGGAAAGAGATTGTTTAAAGAGTTTCACGTGCAGAATGCTGGCCAAATTTCAAGGAACTGTAGGAAACTGAGAAAGATTTATATTGAAAATTTAATTCTAAAGACAGAATACTTGAGCCAAGAATTGAATAACTAACGGAAAGGAGGTTTGATAGAAAGTCCAAATAATTAAGCCTTCAACAGGAAAAATTTACAGGCTCAGATTACACAGCTGATGAATGAAAAGTATCTGGGACAAAAAAAAAACAAAACACAAAAAGCAGAACTACTGTTGAAAACAGGATAGACTGTTAAGAACTGGATAAACTGAAGGTTCTAAAATAGATTAGCACTGGAGACAAAAAAAGCAGATATAAACTGAACTCCTCAGTGCTGGGAAAAAACATATAAAATGCAGGTGAAAGAATACAGTGCTTCTTGAGATGATGGCCAGAAATAAAAGGGAAAAAACTGAACACAACGCTAGATGTCATTATCAAAGTGGAAATCACCCAGAAATAAAGAAACTTGGCTTCAAAGATGTAGGAAACAATCATCCTGCACAAAAGAAATCAATTTATGTTCTGGATAGACAAAATACACCTAAGCAATAGAAGAAACTATAGCTCTGATGAGGCACCTAAAGTTAACTATGGCTGTCAAACTGAAATGACTGCAAAATTGAAAGGCACGACCTTCCCCAAATCTGGAGGCAGCTTTCCAAACAAAATTTTAGGAGTGTTGAATAAAGCTGAGGCTCCTTACATTGGTTTTTATGTTCACACATTCCTGAAAATTCGAGGAGTTTTCCCCCAAAGGTGTTGGTGATAAGCTCAGTGTAACGTTCACTGTCACCACTCAAATCCTCTCCCACTGAACCACTGCCACAATTTTAGCTTATTTCTCTGTGTTTATTCCAGGCCATCTTTACAATTTGCCATTTTGCCAACCTGGTTCTATTTTCCTTGTAACTTTCCCTCATCATCCTTAAACCTTATAAACGCACAGTTCCACCATGAGAAAAAGAGCAAGAGAAATTATTTTCATATGTAAGGTCTGAAAACATTTATTACGTAGGAAAAAAAAATCAGCTGAAGCAATTCAGTCAATTAAGCAAACCAAACAAGTGAGAATCAATGTGAGTCACTAGAGAAAATTATACCCTAAAAGAACAAGAATATGGAGGCCTTTAGTGAACAGTAGGTTTATTTGCCAGAAAAAAAAAATAAAAAATAATGCAGTCAGTCTGGAAACAGCAGGCCTCTAAAATCTGAGAGGACACAGCAGTCATAGCGATAGGCCCCCCAAGTCAGAAGTTTGTAGGTTCTAGAGCAGGCACAATTCTGAGTCCAAATAAAGGCAGAAAATGGAAAATAGTTTTGTAAAAATTCCACTCCACCTTAAATATTTAATATAGATTGCTCACCAGTCTCCCTGTAGCCTTTGATAAGTAAATTTCTATTCACTAAATCTTATCAATCAGCTTTAAGATCCTTTATCACACATCCATAAGTCAATTCTTAAATTAAAATAAGCATGCCCAAATAAGTTTGAGTACCTTATACTAAAACTCTATATTCAGTATCAGGTTTTCAATGATCTAATTTCCAAGTGAGGATGTTTCTGATGTGAAACTTTGCGGGGTACAAAGAATACTTCTGTTAACAAAGTATAGACAGACATTAAACAATCTTTATGTACACACCATTGTGCATTATGATTAGAATGTTCCAACAATACTAGCGATTTTTATGATCCATACAACTTGGATAACAGACAACAGCCAGTATTTGATCTTTTAAAGTGTTCATGTTCAGGCTCTTCCAAGTTAAAAAAAACTTGAGCTCGAGGGCAGACTTTCAAATACATTTGGACTCCAATGGATTATCCAGTGGAATTTAAATAAGCACATCAGGTATCAAGTTTTATGACAACCAAAACCATCACCATGGTTAAATCTACCTTTGCAGACGTAGTTTGTGGGTACTGGGTCGTTTTAAGGTAGTCTAAAGGCAGCATCAGAGAAAAAGAGACACTTCTTACACTGTCCACTGATTCTTAGCACATTACTGAGCAGAAGACAACTGGCTTTAAGCAGTCAGGTGTTAGGATTATTAGAAGAGCTGCAACAAAAAGGAAGAAAGATGAGATCTGTAAAGATTTGTACAAAGAGGCAGACTTTATTAGCATCTTTCAGAATATACTGCTTATTTATACATATGAATCAGGCAAAAAGTATACTGTGTTCAGTTCTGAGCTTCCCAGTACAAGAGAGACGTGGCCGTACTGGAGAGTCCAGTGAAGGGCCATGAAGGTGACTAAGGGACTGGAGCTTCTCTTCTATGAGGAAAGGTTGAGACAACTTGAACTGTTTGTAGAAGAGAACACTCAGGGGTATCTTATCAAACTATACAAATACCTGTAGGAAGGATGCAAAAAGGGCAGACCCAAACTCTTGTCCAGTGACAGGATCAACTGAAACACAGGACATTCCCTCTGAACATCAGGGAATACTTTCATGCTGCAATGGTGACTGAGCACTGGCACTGGAAATCTTCAAAAGTCATCTAGACATGGCTCAAATTTCTCTAGGATGACTCTAGAAAATGGAGAAATATCTATATTTTAAGTCAATATTATGCCTTCAGTGAAGTGGAAGTCATGAAGAGTTTGAAAAGAGTACTAATTTTGCTGCATTAATTAATTTCTATTTCTTCAACAAATGCAAACTGAATGCAGTAAATAGATTACCCTATTCATTACAATGACAGTAATTTCATTGGTTTCATGTGTATAATTCAAAAATAAATAATATTTCTTAATAAAGACAAAAAGTTTTTTTTCAGAAACTTTCTAAAAATCTTCCAGGTACCTTTCCCCCCATAGTTTTTTCTTACATCTGCTTATGATATGTAGAACACTAAGAGAATTATTTCAAAAGAGTTAAGCATTGCTGTCTTTTCCATTTAGGATGGCTGCTGACTGAGATGGCATGCTACCAAGCAAGAATATTTTTAACATTATGGGTTGTCTGAATTACATTTTGTCAAGAACCAAAGTAACTCAATATACGATTTATACTACTTTCAACTATTTTGAAACAAGCCTACAGATATAGATAGTTTATAGGGGAACAAATTCAAAATTCAAGCACTAAGATTCAAGCAAATACAGACAAAGTACTGCACTTCCACGGGTGCTTTGCTGCTTTTAATTGTGAACTCTGCAACACCAAAGACTGTGAGCCAGTATGTTTCTAGCTGAATCTGCCTATATTGTAACCCTTTAGACACAAGTTGTTGACCAAATCTAAGACTAAATGAACCTAGCTGTACCTAGGCTTCTCTGAGAACTTTTAAAAAGCAAGGGGGTCTCACTGAAGCTCGTGATTCAGTGGGAGGGACCACAACCCGATTACACTATAACACATTGTAGTAGATCATAGACTTGTAACTTAGATACTGCATTGGCGATATTTAGTCACCGTATTAAAACTAAATCTAATCATAACCATACACATAATCACTGTGTTCTACTTTTCACACCTGGTGAACCTTCTCTCAACTATTCGGCTATGAGAATCACAGCAAGAGAACAGCAGAATGACAAGGATACATTAATGTCATCAAAGTGAAGACTCATAAGAATGGGCTAATGTCATAAAAGTGACCAGTCAGAGCAAGGCAACATCCGAATGGCAAGGATATGCTAATATCCAAAATAAATTAATCACCCCTAGACCAGGGGTATGGGGTAGAAGGAGATAAGTTTTCCTGCAGGTAACATAAGTCTAATTAGCATGTTAAAATTCTTACCCCTGATGTTGCCAAAAATGGAAGAAAAGAACCTTCCAGACTCTAGGTCCTTTAATGAAAGTGCTTTCAGGTGCAACAAAATACATAGGTGCACGATATAGTATGAGATTTTTACAAATTTATAACACTAATTAATTATAATATCTAATGGATACATTCAACCCAAGATTGTCCACCTCTGGAACCATCCTTGGGTCTGCCCCTTTGGAGCTTCTCCAAGGATTCTGAGCCTTCTACCTTGCTTTGACTACAATATATCTTCCAGGTGCATGTGTCCAAAACAAGATGTCCTTGCTAAAAATCTCTTTCCTTGAAAAGAGGGTTAAGCAGAATTTCAAGAATGTGGCACAAACTGTGAGAAAGAGGTTTATAAACTGTCACCTGCTACCTCAAGTGTGAGAAACTATACAGCTATATTAAAATCTAAAAATATATAAAAAATCTTAGGGATCTTAAGACATCACTGGGAGGGAACTTCCCATGCTAATGTAAGATCACCATAGTACTATAAAGTGCTCACTAATGGGAGCATGTGCAGAAATGCATTGGTTAACATGACCAACAATCAAGTTGGAGCAGCTTCTTCTTTGTTATAACCAGTATAAAAGTCTGCAAACTCTCCAAAGAGGGATGCTAGCTTTGTGAACCTTTTTGCTTTGTGAACTTGTGAAGGTTTTTGCTTTTTGAACCTTTTTGCATGAAATGGCATGAAGGTTCAGAGATGAATCTCAACTCTGAGTGCTTATTGGCTCCTGCCCACTGGACATGTACCTAACTCTCTACCAAGGGACAACTTTATTGCAGGTGGTTTATATCAAATGGATTGCATTTCAATCATAAAAAGCATACAAATAAGTTAAGAAAAAATGAAAGTAAAAATTAAAGCATACATAAAACTTCATAACACTTTCTTAAGGTGTGCATTATAATCATTTATCTTCCTTAATCACTAATCCGAATTATGCCAAAACCTGAAAATGCATTAAATAATACACTGAGAATAACACTTATTTCTCTGACACAATTAAGAGCATAATTCTAGAAAATACTTCCCAATTCTTTTAGTCCAGTCTTCTTCTTCTGCAGTTATTGCCCTACAGAATTCCCTTCACAGTCTTACTGAGTTGCATTTTGAAAGCAACCACTCCAAATAGGAGTTAACTGAATTGCTTTACATGAGGTTAGATCTTCCTTGTAATTTTTTTTTCTAGTTCAATGTGTTTTTTGCTTATTTCTTCTTCTGCTAATATCCTTTAGCTTAGATACCTCACAACCCCACTAGAGTTTCTTCTAATCCTCACAAATTGGGGGTAATAATTTTTTCTTATTTGTTCCTTCTGATACCAACCCTACAGCAGATATACTTACTGTTATTCTCTCAGAAAATGGCTTTCTCCTAATCTTAACCCTGTTATTTCACATTATTCTTCTAAATTAGTCAGATTAGTTCCTTGTACTGACAGCTTGTTTAATGAGGATGTATATATTTGTAAATGCCAAGGTCATTAACAAAACTAGGAAACAAGAATGCTCAGAAAACTCTTTTTTCAGGTTCACCATTTATAAGTCATACCAGACTGAGTAGAAGTTAGCATCTGACACTTAGCACTGTTAACCTTAGCCAGCATAGGAGCTTTCTTAAAGTTATTATTCCTCACCATCCATGATAATTTCATATGTGATGCTGAATGCCAGATGCATCACAAAAATGTTAGAGTAATCTAATTTTAACTCTTTTTTTCCCTCAAATTTCTGCTTGTAAATCGTGAAATATTTTGAGTGAAGCAAAATTGTCCACCACATTATTTGCAATAGGTAAACTTGTACTGCATTTTTTTGCTTCTATAAGCAAACCAAAAGTTATGAAATTCAAACATGATTTAAAAATCTTTAAAAAGGAGTATGTATACGCTGAGATAACACAAAATAATGTGGGAAGCTGCCACTTGCTGGCTACAAAACTCCCTAACAAGTCTGTGCTCAAGGCTCTGTCACCTGATTCAAATTTGAGTAGTTCAGTCAGGCTGCCATTGTTTAATCTTATAGGGTTTCTACTAAACACAGTCTTGAGGTTCCCATTAGTGCAGACTATGAGCACTTGAAAGAAATGCTATTGGAAACTATACAGAATCTTCCCCTCGGTAAGGGGAAATAGAGAAAGACCAAAAAAACACCCTACCCAACTTTAACATTAAAATTGAAATTATTCTTGCTGATTAAAAATACTATGATATTAATTAGGTACAGTAAGGCAGAAAACTTCATCCTTTTGTTACATGAGGGCTCAGACCAACAACTTGCTAAAAGACAGAATAGATATGCTGAAAATCTTCTGACACCAGAAATATCATTGTAATTGAGATTTGATGGAGCAGATGCATTCATCAGGTCTAACAATATGGGCATAGAAGCACTCCATCCCACTGCCTACATTAGGTATTATTATTATATTATTATATATAATACATATTTGTATTATTATATATTATTTTATTATATGAAGGTATTACATAGTATTGGTCCAACTCCACACTCCTGTGGGACACCAATCGCTTTGAGTTTCCACTTGGACATTGAGCCATTGACTCTCCTCTTTGGATACATCCAGCTGACATCATAGGTCATGTTGATGTGGGCTATTCTTAAGCTTGCTTCTCTAACTCTAAGGTTTCAAACTTGATAATTGAAAATTAGAGGCATCATAAATCATATTCTGAAGGTAGCTGAAATATTAGGAAAAATTAATGTGACCGTTTTCATTTGAAACAATAAACTTCAGGACCGATCATGTGTGTGCTTAGTATAACTCTCAAAACAGTAGGTGACAGAGTCATTTGTGTTCATTTCATTGCCCTTTGGCCCTTCTACTGCTTTTATAGGTAGCTTATGCCACCCTTTCCACAGATATTCTAACAGCAAGTATTTTTAAAAGACCAATGGAAGGGATAGGAAAATTAGGGAATATTTTAGACCTTATATCGTAAACTTTTTTAAATTGAGAAACTGAAAAATTGCACTGCATTTATAATTCTATATGTCCCAACTATGGTTAGAAAAAAAAAAAAGATATGTTTAATCTAGCCACTAGTAAAAGAGCAGTCACACTAATTTTTATCTATTAAAAATATGAATTTTTTATTTTACCTCTAAGTAGTTCAGGAAAAGCAGAATATAAAGACTAGTCACTAAAAGCAAAAGATGTTTTGTAGTATGAAACCTACCTGACTGAAACTGATAAATAAGACAAGTGGAAATTCATTAGAGGCATTGACTTCTATTAGCCTGTGTTAGTCGGACTATTTGACCTCCTATTTAGCTGTGCAGATAGAATAATTGTTGAGTCACAATAGGCTTCCATACATCTAAAATAATAATTTTTAAAGAGTTATGTCATACTTCAACAGACAATTTCTAGTGACTTGAGCTGATAAGGGATCTGCAAAGATAGTTACAAGTTTTAATTTGTCCCAAACAGTTATTAACTTTCTCCTAAAGACACATACACAAAAAAAAAAAAAAATTTACCACAGGAAAAAATCTTTAAGGAAGGTAGATATGTAAATTAGTAACTCCTATATTTAAATCAAATATGTAGAGATTGAGATTGCCTATATGTGAGACTGTCATCTTTTACACTGACATGGGTGTTTTCTGCCTGTTTTTCAAAGGGGTTAAGTGCAATTTGTATTCTATACCTCAATATTCCCCTTTAATCTGTGTAAGATTAAGGAAAGTGTCATAAAATCATAAATAGAAGGGTTTGGGCTGTTAAAGATCATCTAGTTCCAACCCCCAGGGAGCCATCGAAGCTGATACTGAACACTTCCAGGGATGGGGCATCCACAACTTTGCTGGGCAACCTGTGCCAGTTCCTCCCCTCCTTCAGAAATATCATACCTACTTAGAGACATAATGAAAGAGCAGCTGTGTAATAAAGCATTTATATTGTGGGAAATGAGCTACGTGGGTTATATAAAAGCTGTTTGGTCCACATATCGAGGCATTGTTGTAATTTTAGTCCACTGGAGTAACACTGTTCAGACTCACACCTGGGAGAATCGACAGCCTTGCCTGGTCCTACTGAAATACAAATTTCTCAAAGCTTCTTTGTGAAGTTCAGTGTAGTGGAAACACAGCACTCCCTATGATGTTTTAGCAATTTTCCTGTAATATCTAAAAATTGTTATGACACAGAAAAAATTCATCTCTTGGTGAAAATACTTAGCTGAATTGGTGGGTAAGTGCTATGTGGAGCTACCATATGAAACAATTCTTTTCTCCTACTTCATTGGTCATAAACATGTCATTTGGCTAAAGACAAATAGCATGTGCAAATGTTTTCCTTCACATTTTGCATACATTCACTACAAAATGTGATTTTTATCATTTTACTCATGTAGTAATATTAAAGCCAGAGATAATTAATGAGTCAGAATTATACTCAGAAACTGTTTGTTGTGTGTTTTTCATTTATGACGTTGAAGCTGCTTGAATCAACCCAAATATTCTATATTCTTCATTGGATAAACTCAAAAATTCTATATTCAGAAATCTAACACTTCAGAGCAGAATTGTAGCTCTGGTGTAATTAGCTTTTTACTTCTGTGACTCTTGCTTAAGGCATACAGATATATAAATAAAAACAAAGATATATCTCTATCCACACACGTCTGTGTGTGTGTGTATAGCTTTTGACTAGAAAAAGGAGAATGTTATATAAAAATATAAAAAGTCTTCAGCTAAATTACTCTATTATTCCCCTTATTTTCTGCTATTACAGTTCTTTATTCTCTCTAGGTATGTTTCTTATGCATATCAGGTTTATGCCTTTTTTTTAATATGTATTACAGATACATTATATAAAACTTCTTCACGTATATAGGCTTAAGAATGGCAATAAGATATCTCTACTCCATTTTTTTTCCCAGTTTTTGTACCTGGAGATCACAATCTTATCCACTCTGGATTTTAGCAGAACCTCCATAGCTCTACTGAATTTCAATCTCAGTTGAGAGTGTTGAATATGTGCACTTTAACACAAACAAACAAACAGCCGAAAAAACCCACCTGATTTATTTGAGCTGACATTTCTAACTCACACTGACACCGAATACTCAAGTATGTGTTTTGTAGATAACAAGGCAGCAAGTCAATATTCACAGATGAACATACACAGAGATTAAGGTTCTATTCCTTGAGCATCATTATTTGTGCCTGCATTTAAGGCACTTTGTCTGTGGCTCTCATTCTGGTTGCACTTAAGTTTTGGAGTGGCCAGTTACTGCACTGATGCTGCTAGAGGAGACAAGTGGGGTTCCTCAGTACTTTGCTGCCATCGTGTGCCTGGTGAAATAAAATTATGGGAAATTATGTTAGCAACACGTCTTGTCAAGAACCTACCAATGAGCTGAATGACTGTACAGCAAGACTGAGCTGGTTTTGAGAACCTTGACATTTATTCACTGTTGTTTTCTAAAAATAACCACAACAAATGTCAAGGAAGCATAGAAGATTGGAAAAGACCTCCGAGATCATCAAGTCCAACCTTTGACCAACCATGCCCACTAAACCATATCACTAAGTGGCACACCATGGCTCACTTCTTGTCCTTTTCAGGTTCTCTAAGACACCAGTATTTTAATTGTGCCTTGCAACATTTATCACCCCTTCAACTAGCAAAAGCATCTGACTTGGAATCCCAGAAGAAAAAGTTCAACAATGCCTGCAGTAGTAACAGCTGTGATCAAAAACAGCTGTTCTCAGGAATACCAGGTTTTAGAGTCATCCTGATAAACTTAAGGTCAGTTAAAAATTTATAATGCAAAATAAATTAAATAATGTGGTCTGCTACATAATACAGTAAAAGTGAATGAACCCCACCCAATCTTCTGCACCTGTAACATCTCTGGCCAGAATTCCTTCTCTGAGCATTGATAATTCCATTGTTTATTTTCAAAAGAAAAAATATTTAAAAGCTTTAAAAGTGTGCTTTAATGGAAATTAATTTATGTGGCAGTCTGGTGGCAAACAAGTCCACATAAAGTTGGAGGGAGATGCCCTAAAACTGGAGGATAATTCAGATACTTTGATGTTGACAGAAAGAAAATTATCTGGAGAGTGTATGAGAAAACTGGCCTGTATAGAAGGAGTTTGGCTGTCAGTTGCAGTTAAAATAATCATGTTATTTTCTTAAGAAAGATGTAATCTTTTAGTTAGAGTCCTTTCCCAAAATTGTTATGTAGCTTGTGGTATATGACATAGTGTTCACAGTCCTCATTTAGCAATCTACAAGGCCACTGGCAAGGGATGATTGCATTTTACCCTTCTGTATCTTCGGAGGTTTTTCAGAAAATGAGGAATTCCATATGCCAAATTTTGGAGAGTATTGCAATCACAGAATATCCTGAATTGGAAGGGACCCACAAGGATCATTGAAGTCCAGCTCCTGACTACACACAGGACAACCCCAAGAATCACACCATGTGCCTGTGAACATTGTCCAAACACTTCAGCTCTGACAGATTTGGTGCTGTGATCACTTCCCTGGGGAGCCTGTTTCAGTATCCAACCACCTTCAGGCAGCCTGCCCCTTCTTCCAAAGGGAATAAACTCCCCTTTATTTTCCTGTGTTTCAGCCAAAGCTCTCTCTTCACTCAGGCCATTCTTCCCCACTAGCTTGTGTTTCGGCATATGGGGAAAGCCTGCTCCTGCTCCTCTAAGACTTCCTTCCTAAAGAATGTCCAGTCTTCCAGGACTCCTTTGCCCTTCAGGAACTGAAGTTATTCACAACTCTGTTGGCTGCACTGGTTTGTTTTTCAAGGGCTCAGACTGAATGCCAGTGAGACAGCAGAACTGTGCAGCTCCAGTTCACACACTACTATTGGGCATTGCTTGTCTAGAAAATTATTGCAACAGTATTATGAGTCACTAGGTCTTGAAAAATATCAGAAAAGTAGCACTACTTATTTAAGAAAGCTGATTTTCACAAAGTGTTTCCCTGGCACTGAAGATTGTATATAGCTATGAGACTGAACTAAAAATGTTTAATTTAAACTGTGTGGAATTGTATCACAGTCGATGTATACAAATACAACTATAATGTTCTACTTATAGCTTGTATTACTGCTTTAACAGAACTGCTGTGTGAACTAGAAAGAATATAGTTTGACTGTTTTCAGTCTCATCTGCATTTTCAAGACTTTGTTCTTTTTTATCAAAATAATATAAATACAATAGTTTTCATTAATAAAATTTCCATATACTATTTCTAATTTTCATTTTCATAACCTGTGACTATAACTCATATGTTTATGATGAACGACAACACATTTATAATGAATAACATTAAAGGTTATCCTATATCACCTTTGGTTTTTTGAATGGACATAGCTTCAGACAACAAAACTAACAATTATGATACACAATTCCTACTGATAAACTACATGATGCCAACACTAAGTAGTCGGTGAAGAAAGATAAATTATTTATTAAAGAAATACTTCATTCTCAGATTTGCTATTCCTGTTTGTAGTTTGTTTTGCTTGAAAACAAAAGACACAATTTTTCTTCCAAAAGAAAAAAAATTTTAACTTTAAATTATAAAACAGTTCTGAATTTTATGTTTTAATATTTAATTCCTTTGCATAATAATCTCAGAATAGCTGAAAAGTTAAAATCCAATCAAGCACCACCCTCTGGTCACGGCTGTATCTGCACCGAGGGAAACCACAGTTAACCAGTTCAGGAACACAGCAATGGACAAAGAGAATTTTCTGGGCGACAGTCTCTCTGTTGTTGTGTGTTTGTAGTTTATTTTTGGTTTTGCCTTTTGGTTTTCAGTGAACATTGTTACCTTGTTTCTACCTCATTCCTCATGAATCTCAATTTATTTTTATGTTTGCATTAAGTCCAGGGAAAGAGGGCTCTCTCTGCCATCTAAGGTCCCATTTCCCTGGCAACATTGTCTTAAAATGAAGCTATTCACTCAAGACATTACTACCATATTAAAAAAGTTATTGTCATAACTTCTGATTGGGTTGGACTTTATATTTTTAGAAACATGTCAAGTTTGGGTTTTTCTACTTGGTAAAAAAAAATCCACCACTTCCTCAGTCAACTTATTTCAACTGCTAATTACTTCACTGAGAAAAGCAGCCCACTGGTTTGGAACTCATTTAGTCAATATATCATTATGCTTCTTTCACTAACACCATAAATCATTGCTTTTAGTTTGTTACAAGGATAGCTCTTAAAATTCTTTTTTAGCTTAGTCTTATCTTTTTAGACCTTAAGTGCTTGTTGTAAATCTTCAACCCTTTTCAATTAACCCTTTTCAATTTTCAAATTCAATTCCAGTTTTCCTTGACCAATTAAAACAAATACACAGACAGCAAAATTTAATTAGGCATATGTGTTTATTAAAACTGTATCAAATACAACGTCAGCAGACATCAGGAATAAACATAAAAATTATGTTTCCAGTTGCACAGTTTAGGAAAAATGATTCTAGAAATAGTTTTATTTAATCTTTCCAAGGGTCTTCACAATCCTTACCATCATCCCAAAGTTTAGTCCTTCTGCATTGCAACTAGTCCAACTGTTATGATAGCCAGTGTTTTAAAACAATATGCAGTACAACCAGTTGCATTGGTAGCCCTGGAAAAGATGAAGCAAAATTTTACTGATTTGAGCAGAAGCTATTATTTGGAGCAGGCATGCCATACTCAGTCTATTTTCAGTCTTAAAACAGAGAGCAATAAAGATAGGTCAAGCGAGACAACTGTGTATTTCGGATATTCCATTGTATGATGGACAAAGTGGCAACATCAGCAACTCCAAAGAAATTTCATGTTAACAAAGGGTAACTCCAGTTCAACCTAAGAGAAACAGAGGAAAAAGTGAAAAGCAGTATGTTTACTACTATCTATTGTCTGGTAAAACAGGCAAAAAAAAATTTATTTTGAAGTTATAAAGTATTTTGGGTTTTCATTTGACAGGATGTGATGTTCCACCCTTAAGGGGGTAACACAAGGATCTTCATTATCTAATTGCTCAAACATATAAAATAAACATAAAATAAAATTTTGAATGACAAAATCTAATATTATGTTAGAGTTTAAAAAGTAATATAAACATTATTCTCCATGGAAACGTTGTTCAGTGATGAAGATATCAGCCTGGCACACAAAGTACCTGTGTATGAAAGGCAACAGTGTGATCTGTGTGCTGCGATCTGCACTGGGACACCAGGAAACTTCCAGCTCCCAAAAAAAACCTTTGAGTGAATGAATTTGGTCTATACGAGTAATAGCATACTTCAAATTTTGTATGTGAGATTCTCAACAAAACCATTTTTAAGTATGGGCAACTGAGAACACACATTGGAGAAGACAAAAGTTTGGCTGCACCTTAAGCTTTTCATTTGGACTAATTAATGTGCTACAAATATACTGTTTAATTCCGGAAATCTTAATAAGCCCAGAGTAAAAATTACAAATACAACTTCCCTGCTGCTCCTATTACAGTGCACATGTATAAGCACATTTTTTCATGACTGGTTGCTCCTCCTGAGCTCTCTGTCTCGGAAAACCTCAGTAAAAGTTAAGCCAAACACTGCACAGGAGTGTAAGTTAAAAATGCACAAGTCCAGGTCTCTGGGTCACTTAAACATGCAGGTCTTCCTTCTAACAAGGAACAGTTTCCCTAAGACAAAAAATAGAAAAAGGCTCAGTGTAAATAAGTAATGACGAGAAAATTTTAATAGGTAACTAGTAAAAAGAAAAAGTAAGTGCCCCTCTGCTAAACAAAGGCCACCAAATACCAGACTGACTTATTGTCCTAACTTACCTCTCATAGAATCCCTACAGAACTGTACCTTAACAGGCAAGGGATGCAGTTGTACTGCCCCAGTACAGACCTCGTGCTGTGTGCCTCTTACTGGCTTGCAGATGCATTAGCCAATGAAAGGGGAAAAACCCAACCCAAACCAAAACCAAACAAAACCAGAGGGGGGAAAAGAAAGACAGGAAAAAGTCCACCAAACTCCTTTCTTCTAGCATGGAAAAACTTCACTGTCATTTCTGAAAACACTATCTAGAAACTGGGAGTGGCCAAATGGGTGTTTTGTAATCTTCATATCAGTGATATTTCTGAACTTCTAGGGTAAAGAAATTTTTTCCTTTTCTAGTCTGTTTTATCATCTTCAATCTTTTGACACTTCAGTTAACTTTTTTTTGCAGTGTACAGAGAAAGCAATATGTTAAGTACCATCTGCTTTGTACCACTTATTTATGTGGCCTGAAATACACCTTGCTACACGATATTTAATTTTTTTTAATTCAGATAGATTATTCCAGATTAAAGTAGGCGAAAAGATCATTCATATGGCAATTAAAGTACTTTTTCCAGTACTACATGCTTAGTTGTGCTTTGGCATTTAATGATGTTTCTTTTATAGCAGCAATTTAGGGCTAACTTGTTATCTGTAAAGAAACATCTCAAAGATCAAATTTTTCTCTGATGCTCACAGCCCACAACATAAAACCTGTGGATTTCCTGAAAGTTGCTGGTTTTCATTGTTATCATTCAGTATTTAGTTAAGATGTTGCCAAAGCAAGTAAATGAAATACTAATCCAAATTAGCAGTGTTACACATTAAGAATATACAGCTCATGGAATCAAATGGTCTTTATTTTTCCACTACTTCCACAACATTAATGGCTTTGCTAGTGGATGTCATCAAATTATTATGGCCAAAATTAATATAAAATGTAATATAAAATATCCTTGGTGTGTGTTTAGAAAAGGAGATCCATAGCTATCATTCAAAATGCATGCTTATAACAAAATGGTTATTGAATTAGGGCAAAATTGTAATGCTCTTTATACCGAACAGTAATGAATCCCAGAGCAGGCCTGTTGAACTGAGTGGGGTGAGCTGGAGAAAGAGAAATGTGATT
>JAWWEW010000078.1:54468986-54634035 GCA_035583185.1 Anabacerthia variegaticeps | reverse complement strand
GGAGGTGGTGGAGTCACCATTCCTGAAAGTGTTCAGAAAATAACTGGACATGGCACTTAGTGATATGGTTTAGTTGATGTGGATATGTAGTGCTCGATCAAAGGCTGGGCTTGATCTGGGAGGCCTGAAATAACCCTGTTACTCAGTAATGACAGAATCTCCATTCCTGTAGAGCCACATAGTAACTCAAACAATGTTTTCAGGACTGGTATACTGGACAAGGTCTTAAAAATGACACTTTTTGATTCTAGCTACTGCTCTCAGGTTTATAGATCATGACAGCAGCAACACTCAGAACACTGGCAGGCATCTGAAGTGCTGAAAACAACATATGAATTTTAAACTGAAGCTGTGGTCCACTGTTTATCTTTGGAACTTATTCCTGATTATTGCAATTAACAGAGGTTCTTTATCTGTTAAAATGCTAATAAAATTTGATAACTAAATAGGCTGTTTGATGTGAACAGCCACGTAGAATATTTGGCTTGAAGTTTTTATTTTCTGAGAAAAAAAGTGCCATACAAATTGTCAAATTCCTTATTGTGCAATTTCTAAACATCTATTTAGATTATCCTGACAGTGTATGCATTTCAGCAGGATTATAAAACACTCACAGCACATCATTTCTCAAACAGGGAGAATATCAAAGTTAGCCAGAAGCTTTTTTGCAATGCTGATTCTACAAATGGTTCATGATAGTGGCAGTTTCAGTATTTACAGAGGCCTGAAAGAAATTTCTGGAGCTGTAATTGTGTGTTCAATCACACAACAGCAACCAGCAAAGAGACTCAGGGGGATACACATAAGAATGCCCCAAGACTGCAAATACTCGTGTGCCCTGGTAGATGTACTCAGAGAAGCAAGTAACTTTGAGCTTGAAACATCTGAATGAAATGCCCAAAGGAATTCAGGGAACAGAATGGTGTTGCAGTGAGAATTCAGGGGGCAAATACAATCTGAAAACCACTACAATGGGTAATATGCAGTTTCACTATTGTCGTGGTTTAGGAATGGTATCATGGAATTCAGTACTCCCCCTAAAACCAAAACACCACTCACTCTCTCCTCCCGCTCCAATTGGAGGCACAAAAGGCAAAAGTCACAGGTTGAGATAAGAGCAGTTTACTGGAAACAGCAACGAGATTTAAAAAAAAAAAAAAAAAAAGGAACAGTAACAGCAGCAATAACTAAAGGTATAAGACAAAAAAATGGTTTACACAAAAAGCCCACAACAATAAACAAATACAAAATTACATCCCTCACCATGTTTTCTTGACTGAGAGGAATTCCTTCTCCCCAGAAGAGAGGGGGAAACCCTTTCCCCTGCCCCTGGTAAAGATGTGAAGTGGTGTTGAACAACATTAGGGTCTTGGACATGTCCCCTCTTGGCTACTGCAAAAAAATTAACCCTGTCCTGGCTGGAACCAGGACAACTTGCAATAGCCATTCTAGTGAGTGTATACACTTTAAAGTCAGAAGACAAATTCTTTTCCTTGAGTTTCAAAATTGAGAAAGTTGAGAGAGCATGAGTGGCAGCCTTTCTGGATATTTAGTCACCAAATCCCTAATGAACCATCAGACCTGTCCATTGCCATGCAGAAATAACTTCAGTATCCTCAAATACAAGACTTTGAAAACACAAAAGCCAAAGCAGGACAAAAGCTTGAAGTTTATTGACAGAGATTTCCAGAAGTAGAGCAAAGTTCATTTAAAAAAGGCTCAAGGAAAAAGGTTCAGTGTTTTTATTATTGTGTAATACTAGTAATGTAAAATGAGTTTTACTGAGGCACCTTTCCTAACTACTACAAACAGTTTGTGGCCACATAGCAACTTCTACCTGGCACTCTTTGATAGACTAGTTTACTTGAGCCATAAAGCATACCCATTGCTACCTTAAAAGCTAAACAGGATGCACAGCAACTTGAGCCAAAGTTCTTGCAGAAATGATACAGTGGCACAGACAAATATAGAGCCCAAAGCAGTAGATGAGCATGCAATTAAACATACTGATTATCAGCTCCTTAAAACTGTTTCTTTACTGGCACAGTCTCTTTTACTATTCTAGAATTAGTCCTAAATCCTTGTCATTTTAGAATCAGAATTAGCTACAAAAATAAACCAAGCAAAAGTGGTGGAAAAAAATTGCACCAATTCTTCAATTACAACATTTTAAAAGACTGATTTTTCAGAAAACAAAAACCACCTGGTCTGTCTAGCTTTAAGTCCCTAAAAAGGCAAGCACGCATCTCCCTGATTCTACAATGACTTGACTTGCTAGCATTCTCCAAATCCTGCTTCCACAACTGACATGGAAATCCTCTGTGATTTGTGAAGTCTTTGGGGACCTACTAGTTCACCTCTTCTTAACTAATATAATTTTAAAAAGGCAGTTGCTTCCTGCCCCATGGAAATACCTTTATATTCAGCAATTCAAAGAGAGTAAGAAAAATGGGAAGAAGAGTCTTTGCCTCACGTCACTGTTGTCATAATTCATCACATCACCTAATTCAACCAAATAAGGCTTTCCTCTTAACTCTTGAGACTGAAAGATTTGGAAGATTGTGAGAAAAGAATAGGCCATGGTGACCTGTCAAGTGTAACTGCAATTTCATTTTTGTCCCTAATTTCTCTTTCTCTCAGTTTTCAAATACATACATTATTTGAATGAGTCCAAAGCTATTAAAAGGAATGCTTTCCTATTCTGTTCAGAATCCTGCAAAATGGGAAAGCTATTTATAGCACAACCTCTGATTTATTAAATCTGCTGTTACCTCAGTTCCCTTTTTCCCAAGCATTTCTGTTACTTTCAAAAAGTTACAAGTAATTTTCTTGAAAAGAATTTCACACAAATTAGTGAGATTCCAATAGCTCTGTCTCCTCTCCTTCTATGCACGGGATCTGAGAGGCATCCATGGGAATATGTGGGAAAGGCAGTTGAAGAAAGCACTTCCCTCTGCTATGCAAAGGCAGAGAAGAGTACACCTACACTTCTGTCGCTCCAGTTCACAGCCAGGTACCACAGCACAGCCACCTCCTTGACAAGTAGAAGCTAAAGCCGTGTTTTAGTACATGCATTGTGGTGGAGCTGTACAAAACAAAGGTGCCTTCCCTAGCAATTGTCATATCCTTGATCCCAGTCTGCACATGCCTGATGGAATGGATCAAACTTAAAATTTAACAGAAGAGCAGGACTTCTTCTTTTGCACTGTTATCCTGGATAGTTTTTAACGCAGTCTCTCTGATTTCCAACTAGTCAAATATGACTGATCTGAACAGTTGAATAATGTCTCGTTGACTTCTCAAACAGTGGTTTCTGATTCCAAGCGTGTGATGGGTTTGAACTGTGTACACCCACATATGGTGGGCAAAAATTAGGGAGTTAAATGGGAGAAACTCAAAGTTAGACTTGAAAGTTAAAGAGACATCTATGAACTCTGTGACATTTCACAATATTTTGCAAGAAATAGTATTGCATAATTTTCTAGCACTTTTTAAAGTAGCTATATCCTGGTTCTTGAACTTCTTTTCATGTCATTCACTCTGCAACATTAGAATATGTGAACATACTGTACATTAGTGTTGTCCTTAAATGAGGTTGGATGATTTTCACAAATGAAATTAAATTGTTATCTGATTGCAAAGATGATCTCAACAGTGGATATATTTCCTGCTGCTAGCTCGCTTGGAATGTTCTTGGCTAAGAGTCAAGGTCATTCTAATCCTGGCAAAGCGAAAAAAATTAAATATAAAAATGCCCATTGTCTTGTCTGTTTTTATAAAGCGAGAAAAACTGACTTTATAAAGTGAGAATGCATTTCAATGCTGTGAACAATGCTAACTTTATTTAAGTTTTGCTAGTGGGACACACGAGACATGATGCTCTGCTGACAATTCTAGAGGGCAGGGTTTGACTCACAATGATGTGCTTAGAGTACACAGTCTTGATTTCATTGAAGGCCTTTAAATCTTCTGAAAGCTGCAAAGAATATAACAAAAAATGTTTTACATGACTAAGTGGCATTTGCATGCTGTTATGAATCAATATTGATAAAAAATATCTAGTCCACACATGGAAACATATCAGGTCTGACATCGCTGTCATTGTAAAGGAAGAGCAAGACAAAACACACTTGTGCTAGCTCATGGACCTCTCTCTTTTCTTTCTTTTTCTTTTTCCTTCTGTTTTTTCCCAAATTTCATATAGAAGTAAGGCAAAATCCTTAAGTATTTCACCAAAAGAGCTAACCTACTAACCCTAGCCTCCTCAATCTCCTGCAGGTTTGGCAACTATTCAGTCAGTCATTCATCACCCTTGTTTTCACTGCTAAATATGTTACCCTCAGCTTGCCCAGGAAGCCTTCTCCACTCCATTCCTATCCTTCCTGAAGATGTATTTTTGCTGGAAAAGTTGCTTACTAAACACAGCACATTTGAAAAGAAAAACAATTTACAGGCTCTAGCAGGAGGATGAAAGATGAACATCACCGTCCTCTAGTGTGTCATAATTGTGTCAGCCACAGCAATCTGGAGAAGATGAGCATTTATTTATTCTCTGTAGAGAACCAGCAGCCCATTTTCATGTACTGAAAAGTACAACTTTGTGAATCTTCAAGCATCACTGCTACAAGCTAAAAAAAGCACCCGTGCTTTATTATTCCACCGGTTCCTGTTCTATTTTGATCCCATGACTGCGGAAATCTTAAAGGAAAATAAAGGGCACCCTTCCCTATCTCTCTCTGTAAAGCACCATTTAATTTGGTACACTGGAACTATGTTTGTTTAATTTCTTTAGGATTTCTTCCATTGAAAAATGAAATTTGAGGTGTTCAGGTTGCTGTTGTTACAACAAACAGATCTGTGTGAGGTTTATGTGGTTTCTTTGCAATAACAGAGATGTTGTAAATTTAGCCTGGACTTAGCGAGGGGATACATGAAAAGCTCTCTCAGTCTCAATGATATCAGTTCAAAATTCACCAGTGGAAAATCCAGGAGTATAGTTTCAGAACTGTCTATCAGTAAAGGCCTTCAGGTTAATTAAAAGTTGAAATGAAAGAAAAAAAAGGTGTTTTATTACGAAAGGTTTATGCAAATCTCTGTTCTGGTGGATTCAACTGAATACCTTGAAATTTACTTTGACGAATTTAAACAGCAAGTGCTTCAAGTTCATGTTCTTTGTCATTGAGATAAAGGCTTTCTTTTTATTTCAGCTTTGAGAAGAACAAAGGGGATTTACTTTTCTTAGCAGACAAAGGCCAGTTTAATTCCTTGACAAGTGTCCAGATCCTGGTTCTTGATTTGTATTTACGTGAGTCTTGAAGAAACATCCCAGACTGTGAGCTTTGGGGACCTAAGCTGTGGTGACGCTATTTTATTCAGAATTGTTCTGTCAGATATATCCCAAAATCAAAGTCATCGTGATGGCTCTGCACTAGTTGACATGACAAGCCAAAGACTACCTTCAATTCCCCTATGCTTTATTAGTTAATCTTAGCTTTAATATACTTTAAAAAAAAATATGATCTATAAAATAGATATCATATCCTTACCTCAATCAACTCTTTTCCCTTTGGAAAGGCATGGGAGGAATAAAAATAAAAACTGTTTTAGCACAGAAGCAAAGAACAAAATTTCAAAGTCCTATGAATTAAAACTTCATAACAGTGTTCCGCAGTTCTTTGGTGTGATATGTATTTGATTATGAGATTTTAATTCTTCTCTTGACAAGCAAGAAACAAGATTACTATTCCAAATCTCCCTCACCCCAACACATTCTAAATATTGTGCTGTTGCATTTCTCTCATAGCAACAAACACTGAAGGCAGCACAGAAGGAAACTACATTTGACAAATGGAGAATGTAAACAGAGCAGTTTGTGGCTTTTCAATAAAAAGAAAGAAAATTAATGTTTCCCTATCTACTGGCTCACAGTAAAATACAATTGATGCTGTTGTGAGGATTTCCAGGGTTAGGACAGGAATTATGTCTCAAAACCTGATGCTTACACATATATATATATATATATATATATAATTTTTTAAAAAAAAAGATGTAAGTGTAATTTTTTCTGTTAATGACAATCTTGTTAAAAAAAGGCGATAATTTGCTTGACAAAGAGAAAAAAAGTAGGAGCAAAAATATCCAAGAATTCTCTATTTTCTTCAGCAATCAGGCAGTAATCAAACTTCCCTTTAACACACATATGGAAATCCCATAATTGATGCATTCATATGATACAGCTGCAAGCTGAAATAGAAGTACAACCTTAGGAAGCTCATACCCTTCTCCCCCAAAGCACCGTATTCCTAACATCTCAAATACCCTCTTTAATGAAGCAGAAACTTCAAAACAACAACAAAATGCGCTTACCTTACAAGCAGATCAGTTTATTTTCCCATTCCACCTAATCTATATCAAAGTACATCTAATTATTTTCTCTGGCACCAAATAAGCAGGAAATGAATTCTAAAGATCAAGCTATAGAAAAATTGTCTTTTGTATTATGAATGCCATCCTTTCATACAACTAAGTATTAATTACATGAAATTCTGAAAAATACCTTGTTTCACCACTGTTCATGTTTCTGGGCATTTATTTTATTAATAAACAGCTACTCACGGAATATATTTCTTGTCAATATTTGTCATATAATAATACTTACATTTGATAGTGATAATACATTTAAAAGTGCTTGATGTTGACTTTACTGAATCTATAGTGATTTTTGATACAAAACCCTTCAGGTTACTGCATGCTTTTTATGAGATATTGAATGCATAAGGCTATGAAATAGCATAAAGTAGCAGTATTCAAAAATAGAAGTGTAAAGTGCATACTGAACTACAGACATTTTTGTTTGAAGCATGCCAATATCCAGCAGGTATAAAGTGGTTTACAGACAGCAGTTTGGAAAAAAAAATAAAATAAAATAAAAAAACCACCACAAACAAACAATAAAACAACAAAGGCTCTGAGATGTGGAAAATAATTGTTAGTATTTTGGGTGAAAGGAAGATTACAGAATTGAGTTTAGGTGCTCACATTGCTATTCATCAGAGCAAGAATCAAAATCAAGCAAACTGAAGTAAAAATACCTAACACATCCCATTCTGCATTTTCTTTAACCACACCCAGTATTAGTTCAGCAAGTCCCTGTCAGACTAGTGTGCCACCACAGATTCAAACACACTCCTAGAAGGATTTCAGGTCAGAAGAGGAGGTCTTCTTGCCATTGTGCTGCTCCTACCTCAGCAGTGGCACCAAAAGGAATCAATTCAATTTGGAAAGTACCTTGATACAAAGTGGGTTTTGAGCTCTGACACAAAGATCCAGTAGAAATAGGGAAGAAAAAGCAACTGCACACAGTGAATACAACTAGAAAAGACACTTCTTGGATTTTCATCAGTAGGGTATACTACATTTTTTCCAAAAAATTAAAGCCAGACTTCTGAAAGTAATGGCCAAGTAAGTGATAGGATGGCTTATCTAGATATAGACAAGCAAGAACCTGTTCAGATAAAAACAGCTAATAATCCAACAGAAGGTGTAAGGAGCCATGCACAGCTTTTTTCCACTCAGATACAAAATGAAAAAAAATACTAAAAAATCCATTGTGGAAAATAAAATCCTCTTCTGAGACAACAGAGTTTGGCACAGTGTGTACAATTATGTGCAGGCCTACCTTCAAATAAGGCTGGGGCCTTGTTTTCTGTTCTGAGACAGCTGAACTTCAAAAAGGTGAGGTCACTGTTAGCTGCTCTCTTGATAAACCACACAATTGCTCGTGCGGCTTTGCAGGTTACACTGGACTGCTCATGTCTCCCAGGTGAAGACTCTTGAGTTCCCCCAGGCTCTCATGTCCCCCTGTGTTGAACTCCAGAATATCAGTCCTTCACATTTCCTCATTCTTTAAAAGTTTGATAATGGTTACCTTTTCAGTGAGGGAAAAAAGTATGTTCGAGTCACGGCGTGTTGTTGGTTACATATATAGAACAAATGTCAACAGTTACTCACCCAATTCCAAGTACTTCCTTCAATGTAAATATTAAAAGAAACTTTTCAGTCCCTGTTGTATCACTCCTAAAGTGTATAAGTGCTTGCAGGAGCAGAAATGAGGTCTGACTCAGAAACTTGATCTGTTATTCTTCATTCTCTTTTTCCTAAAAGAAAAATATAAATTCCCAATTGTATGAGTAAGTTGGGAATATATAAGTCTTTGGTACAATTGTCTGTTTAATATGGCTTAACTCAAAACTAATTCATAAAAAATATAATGAAAAAAAAATGTTTTGGAATTTTTGTGGGTTTTGAAACAATTTGTCCTTACTTTCAATAATTTGTGTAAGCTATAGTTATTTTTAATTCCTTGTTTTACTGTTTTTGTAACATCTCAGTTGAGTATTAATTACTACAGGAGTTTTTAAGCTTGGTCTTTCTTTTAAAGCTGTAGAGGATTTTCTTACATCCATTAGCAAAGCATCAAGTCAGGTCACATCACTGTAAGTCCACCAAGGCACTAAATTTTAAATTGTACTGTCTTCGTTGTCTAATACTATTTTATAATCAGATATTTTTAAAAAATAAATACATAAATAGAAAATTGAGACTCCCAAGAATAATTTTCAAGCCTGTAATTAAATAGTGGACAAATGCAGCATGACAATTTACCATGAGCTGTACCCAGCCCTGTGCCAGCAACAACCTGCTTGCAGTAATATGACAAGTATGCATGGGAAACCAAGTCTGTGATGCCCTCTGCAGTCACACCTGGAACACGTGTGCACTCTTCATCCACCTTATTGATCCCAAAACCTGCAAATCCATTATTTTACCTCTCATTTCTGTTTAGACACTGACACTTACTTTTATACAGGGGATTGGAACAGGATGCACTATATAAGTCACTAAAACCTTCAAAGAAAGCAAGCAAGTCACACTCTGTATAGTGCTCTGTTTAAAAAGCTCATATATGTGTTAGAAAATACAGAATTAAAAAATGGAACTATGCAGTAAACAGTAAACATCACTCAAATGTACAAGAAGATAGAAGGAAGAAACAAGATCTGTAAAGAAAGATCATTTCGATGGAATATGATTATGTATTACAACAGGTCAGTTAGAATGGAATTATGTATGCTTTCATCAGCATTAAAGCTACCTTTCTTCTCAGTTTGTAAGTGAAAGGGGAAAACATTCATCCCATTTGTGATTCAAAATGGAAACAAAAGGGTTTGACTAACTTTCCAATGTAAGACAGGCCCAGACAAGCTTCCTCTGCCACATTCTGATCATTTAGTCCAATGTCAGCCTCACAGACCAGAAAAGCTTTGCAAAACTAAACTGCACACTACATTACATTCTAAAAAAATAAAAAGTGAAACTAAGTGTATGACATGGCCCCAGTCTTTTAACTGAATATCTGTTTTTTTCAAACTGTCTCCATACATGCAGTACAGTAATACTCGTATTAATAAATGCAGATAATAACCACTTCTCTACAAGTTTCAGAGAAACTGAGTTAAAAAAACTCTATCATATTATCTCAGAAAGAATTTTAAAAAAATACTAATACAAAATTCAAGAAGCTGAAATTGCTAGAATTGCTCTCTGAACAAGACAGGAGTCTTCAAGATTTCCTAAAAAGTATGACATTTCAAAAGCCAGAATGAAATGACAAAGAAGCTCAATAAGGGGGAGAGGTTTAGAAAGGCAAATACCTTAACAGCAGACAACACAAAGTGGGCAATGGTGTTAGAGTAGCACCCACATCTGCACTAGGTAGAGGCAGCAGGACATTTAATAGATGTCATTTCAAATGTGCACCACATCAAATATAATACTGGTATCATGAAGAACAGCAGTAAAGCCAGCATGCTACCTAATTCTTGAAGAAAGCACACTGGAGAGATGGGAGGTCACCTTTTAAAACAATTTTTTAAGAGATGTGCTCTACATCAAATATCTTTCTGGAAATAAGGGCATGGTTTACTAAGTTGGAAAAGTAGGAAGATCAAGACACATCATTTAAAGGGTCCATTTGCGACACCTGGAGGCTTTCTCCAAACACTCGGTATTGGAAATTGTTTTGCAAAATGCCTGGTATGTTTTAACTGAAAAGTTATGTGTGGACCACTAAAATCCACACTTCGTTACCAAAGTAGTAAATAGATTTTTCATAGAAAAGTGAAATGCAATTTGTAGATGGAAAGTAATATCCATGCTTTGTAAAGATCTGAATGCCTTAAGAGCAGTACCTTGCCAGACTTGCCTCGCCTCTGAGGATGACTACTCATTGCACATTCTGTCAAGAAAATATTAGAAAGACCACAATATCAGAGCCCTTAAGAAACATACATAATTGTATATTCAACAAGAAAGTCGATGAAGTCTCAGAAGAATGCACCAAAGAGAAGATAGATTTGTTCAAAACATCCCCAACACAGACCAGCACTGAGAAAACCCTGTTGATTGAGATGGCTCCACAGTGTCTGCACTTCAGAGAATGGTGAAGAAGCTGGGAATGATGAAGAGTACATAGATACACAGAATCTGTGCAAGACTGAAAGCTGACAAGTCCAGCCTCTGAGTTGGAGTGGCCTGGGTCTCATTCATTACCCACTGGCACCTATTTTCAGTCAGATGGGTGCTATGCTGGGTGATCTACTTATAATCCAAAGCAAGAAGTGTTACCCCTACTGCACCTTCACTGAGGTGATCCCCAACCACAGCTATGACTTGCTGTCCACACACTTATCCATGGGGCTGTTCTATAAAGACCCAGTCAGGCAGCAGGAAGAAGTCTAGCTGGATGGATTGGGGACATGAGGGCTTTAGGCAGTGCTTGGCTCTGACAGCCCACAATTGCAGAATTAATGTATTGGGACCTCTCTGGTGCCAGCCATGCCTAGCCATTAGCAGTTTTTCTTCTTTTCCCTTTTGCAGCGATGATCTCAGTTTTGTAGATTCTGTCGCTATTGTGAATATTTTTTAACATTCTTTAGGGTCAAATATCTCCTCTATTGCTTTTTGAGCACAGTCTACTAAGTTGTACACAGGTAATTGTCCATTTCTCATAATTTCAGCTACTATGAAAATTTCATCTTCAAACATGCTTTTAATCAAATTCCTATTTTGTTCTAGACACCCTGTTATAGACTTCCTTTTCAAGCAGAGATCCAAATCCTTTAATTTTAAACATGCCCTCACATATGGTTTTCCAAACCCTTGCACAGTTTAAAGTGTTCACAGACCCAAGTCCAGATCTGATAGTTCTGCAGAAGTATGGTTATAGCTCTTCATAAACTCTGACAACATATCAGTTTCTGCTGTAAAATAGCTCCACGTCTTGGTTTGGAGCATCCTGTTAAAATGCTCTACGACAGAATGTTTTACTTCGTCATTAGGGAGGAAATGGTGAACACTACGCTGTTTTAAAAGCTGGTTTAAAAACTCTGTTTCACAGTCCACCTTTAATTTCTGAGTCTTACATCCTTTGCTGAAGTTTGCTCTGGGTTCCCTTTTGCCATGGCCCAGGTGTGATTGGATAAGATGTCTACTACTGTTAAAATGCACTTTAACACAATTGTGTTCGGAAAACTGTTGCAAATCCTCCTGCCATTGTGTATCCACCTCTGCCACAAACTCTTTCTTTTAAAGTGCTTTTCTTCAGGCCTTGTATAAGCTGTTAAGCACCCTGAATTGCAAGCCATGTTGCCACTTGTCATCTTGGCAGGATTTTCCCCACTCCACTTCTTTGCTGTATAATTACCCCTTGCCAAGAACCTTGGGAAAAAGCAGAATAAATTAAATTATCAAATGTATGTTCAGCTGAAACTGCTAATTTTTTACACCTTGAAATTTTCACAAGTACTTCAGAGGTTTGCAAATATTATGGAAATTTTATTCCAGGTTTCCAGATTTGTATTTTACATGGCTTAGTAAAGCCTCTAGTTCAGGCCAGTTTTCTGTCTGATTGATAGCATGCATGACTGGGCAAGGACTGTCAGCTGTGTGGCTCTAATTCTGTTGCTATTGTGTATTGTTGTCAAGAAATATTTGGAACTTTATTGAGAACACATTTTTACTGTTTTGATCAATATTTTGCTGTTTTGATTTTTTTTTTTTTTTTTTGGCAAATCTTCCTGTCAGAGTAAAAAGTTAATATTGAGATAGATGAGATTCAGTGTTGTTATTTGCTGCTGATTTACCATCTGACAAACAGAATATAGACAAATTTTCCTGAGGATCCAGGTCTGATGGAGACATTTCCACAGTCTAGAATAGAAATAACACAGAATGAAAGATTGCCTGTAAAATATGATACAATTCAGAGGAGACTAACTGTTCTGAATTTGTGCTTCCTCAACACCTCCTGGTTATTTTTTTCTAGGCACTCCCAGGCCACACATCAGCATCCCAGCAGGACTCCTGGATGACCTGGGGCAAAAAGAGCAGATATATCTCCCCTTAGCATTAATTCACAAATACCTAGCCTCCAAGTGAGAATATAAAATTTCTTTGTGCATGTGCTGCATAAATACATACAATATAAGTACCAGCTGGGGCTGGATATTGAATGCAAGTCATCCCACCTCATTCATTATGCAAAATGTGGAGAACCTTAAAGAAAACATTATGTTGAGACACATAAGTGAAACAAAATATAACTGAAAGTTGTCTCCTCCAAAAGTAACAATAAGTATTTCATATACACTACCATTCCTAAAGGATAGAACCACCCTGTAAGATGGACATTATACCTGTAAGTCTTTTACAATTGCCAAAGAATCAACTTTGTACTGGAAAAGTCTTTACTAAAGAAAGTTATATCTTTTTTCCTTTTGTTGCATGAAGACCCAGACCAAACAAGAGCTATGACCATAAACCTCACCTTAACAATTAAAACAATATTTTAAATTCCACAATACTTCATCCGCTCAGCAAAGACCAATCAATGTGTAAGTATCACTCCCCTAATTTATTGGTTATGACCTAATATGACCATATTGAGTTCTCTTTGAAGACCGAGCCTGCAGCATAGTTCCAAAAAAAGAGAAATAGATACAAGATTCCTTGCCCATTGTGGCTGAAAAACTCAAGTGAGTACACTGGGCCCAGAATGTTCCTCTTTAGGACAATGAAGGCTGCCAATAGTGAGGAGAGGAAGTAGATATAAAAGAAAAGTTAATCCATATGACCTCTGCTATCCATCTCCATTTTTAAGGTGTCATTTGAAGGGAGGCACTAGAAAGCTCTGAAGAGAGACCACCTATCATAAAAGAAAGCTAAAAAAACATCTGGTGTCCCTTAAAGGGGGTGTGTGGCAAAGATACCTAGCTTCAAAACAAAAGCAAAATAAAACAGAATAAATTTTGTGGGTGGTGCTTCTAGGCTGCTGCAGAACATGTATCTTGCCTTTATCACCAAATGCCAGGGCAGTATATATTTAAGATTTTGAGCCTAATCATGTTCCACCTGTACCTACTTAATTCTTCTCAGGAAGATTCTTACAATTGCCACTCCAAAAGTCCTGCTGGATTAAGCTCAAAATAGATATATTCCTTCCCCCCTCTCCTCAGCTTTCAGTTTCACGGCAACAGCAATATTCCTCATGACTCTAGGGAGCATGAAAAAATATCATGCACTGAATTAAAGAAGCAAATGCAGGATTCACAGGGATATCCCTCAGACTTGTCCCCAACACACAGTTCTATATGCATATAATTAAATGCACATTGCCATTCTGGATAAACGTTCGGTGTAACACAAATTTGACATAAGGTTTGATGGAGAAGTTTTAAAACTCTTAATAGATGCTACACAGAATATATTCAAGAACAATACTTGTTTTAAAAATTGTCTGTGATAGTACATTTGATGAATACAGGTGAACTCATTCTTTGAGATGCAAGAAAACAGCAGTGGGCAAAGAAACATGAGTAAAACTTCATACTTTTCCTTTGCTATGTGGTGTTTCTTCTAGCCTGACTTGTCCCCTAAATTTTTAATGTACATTTGATATCAAATTAAATGTCTTAAAAAGATGAAGAATGCTGACAAGGTTTTGTGAATTTGGAAACATGAGCCTAGAACTACAGTGTGTGTCTTATGCACACTAGTGAGAGTGATGGCACATTTTAATGGGTAGTTTTAGTCCCTATTGCTGTATGACAAAGGTGTTAACATTAAGGGGCAAGCCTCTATGGAAAGAGGCCTCAGCTGGGCATTAATATATTGACTTAGAAGCATGGAAGGGAAATTGCAGAACTCTCTTTTATCTGGAATTGATGGCAGAAGCACTTCTAGACATTTCTGGTGTGAAAAGGCAGACATTAGATTAAAGCATCCTTAGTGTTAGGACACAGCAAGCTGCTCTGCACTGCGCCAGCACTCTCACCTCAGCTGGCAGCCAGCATCAGCTCACTGACTCCCCTTTGTCTTGTACAACCAAGGCAAGAGGTTTAAGAGAATTTTTACAGGTAATTTAAGCCCCCTCTTTGATTTTGCACTAAACTGGGCTGGGAGAGGCAGACTGCAAAAGCACAGCCTTCCTATGTGGCACTGGCACCCAACTCACTTCCCTGGAGAGTCAGTGCTATCCCACCATGCCTGCTGCTCTGGGGCTGGAGCTGCACCCTGATGCTCTGCCCACTCATGCTCTCTGCTTCCAGTTCAGTTCTCATAATTGTTTAATGTCTCCATGAGAGGAGTGTTGGGCTCCAGCTTTGCTGTGAAACGTGCTGTCACTACAGACATAGGCAGTAAGCGTAAGGCATTGACATAATCAGTTGTAACAGCTTAACCAGCATCACTGGCTTGCATGTGTAGACAGGCAGCTGGAAAGACTCTTTTATGCTTCTCAACTCACTATAAACCAACAGCACAGCAATGAAAATAAAGCTGTAGAATCACAGAATCGTTGAGGTATAAAGAGACCATCAAGTCTAAGCAAAAGATCGTCAAGTCTGTTAACACAGTACCATGGTAGGAGTTCATGCAGATTTCATTTTGCTAGCAAAAACAGAACTCCAAGTAAAACTACTTCTGTATCTGAAAAATATGTCACAAATGTCAAAGAGCAAATGTCGTCTGGTACTGTAGCATAAAGGCCAAATGGTTTAAAATGGCCTACTGTTAGTAAGAATGACTAATTATTGCAAGAAAATGCTTCAGTAACTCAGTTCTGTAACTCAGTTCTCAAAAGTATTTATGACAGATAAATCTAGAAATTCTGACAAAGCATCCATTTAGTAGATTGTGTGCATTACAGATTAGTTTATAGGCAATGTCCCTTTCAGAGGAACTTGTTTACAACAAAGTAAAATTACGTGGTTAATCAAATTTAAAACTAGCTATTCATTCTACCTACTACACAATTTAAAATAATGTTCAAATTCGTCAAAAATAGTAGCACCTAAGCATTTTTGATAAATAGTAAAAACTCAAATGAGGAGTTTAAAGGGTTTACTTAGACTGTAAACATGAGGAAAATATCTACATTCTACACAGATCAGTAAAATCAAAGAGAAAGTTCAGCTTTGCTAATCAAAAATCTAACCTAGACTTGCATGTAATAATAATAATCAATGTGTTTGTGTAAACACATGTGCACATACACAAATTTATTTATAGTATTCCAAATACAGGATTTTGAGAAGTTTTTGAGATTAGAAAATTTCTGCAAAGGAGATTAAGATTTTGGATCACTTCTTGAATTAATGCAAAAACTGTACTGCACTCTTCTGTTAAATGTAGTTTGGGAATCAGTGCTGCTGTTTAGTGATACATCAAGAGCTATAAAAACATGTATGGCAACATATAATTTTTAGTGATTAATAGAAGTCAAAAGAAATGTAAGAAGTGTTCTGCAGCCTTCTAATGAAAGACTGGTAGATAAAATTCAGTGGGTTCATAAATTTGGATAAATGCTGATTTTTAGTTTGTTGGGTTTTTTTAATCTCTTTATCTGGAAACATGGCCAACAATGTTTCACAAGAGCTGGTTTTCTGTCAGGATTTCCAGTTCTTTTGGGTTTCCCTGAGTCAAAAAATAGATTCAGAATAATGTTTCTGCAAAAATATTTCTGTATTTCCGTTTCCGGAGCTGGTTCAAACCCGCAAGGGCAGAGCCACAAGAAAAAAACTAAAAACAATAAACAAATAAAATAAAAATTAACTTTTGCAACCACAAAAAGGGTCAGTTTCAGGTTTGTATAACGATACATGTTCATCCTGTTTCTTCAGTGCTAATTTTGTTCTGCATCCCTGAAATAACATGCTCCATACCAAAGGTCTGTGGTTGAGAACTGTATGTAAGACCCATGAAGGGTTTTTTTCCACAGCATTTGGTGTTGACTGAACACTAAATGAGAAAGTGTTTAAAAAAAAAATCTGTCTTTCTGCACTTTTCCACATTTGAAACAAATAAAAATAACATTCAATCCAAACTTAAGTTGCTAACAAAACGTACATTGGAGATATTGACTGTCAATATATACTGAACGAAAATAATAAGGGCAGTAGAAAAAGTGTTCTAATGATCACATGTCAAAACCTAAGTAAATAATACAATAGTATATATGCAAATTAAAATGAATCAATATCAATAAATTTACTCACACCTTTGACACTATAAGACTATTGCCCATTTACTTTACCATTGACCTTTCAATTGATGGCACCAAGCAATGAAGGTCTCTGTGTTCTGTGCTACAACAAGAGGCCCATTTTCTTACTGAACTCTTAGACTGAAGGAAATACGTTTCCTGTTTGGTCTTAGTGGAATATAACAAAAAGTGCTGTCAAGAACTAAGTTATGCCAGGAATTACATCTGTTTAACAGGGTTTTAAAAATTTGAAGATGCTGAAGTGTTCAGTTCTTGTAGAGATGGATATTGGCAGGGATTTTAAACTTCAGAGCTAAATATAAATGCACATTGTGTTAAATCAACATTTTCTTCACTATTGGATGTCTAAGAAAGGTTTCCAGACTTTTCTCTATGCTGTTTTTCCCCAGTGCTTCAGAATGTGTTGCAAAGTGTTCCTTTTATTCTGATCTATTTCTAAAAGGAAGACCTGAACCACAAAAGATCTGATAAGATGATACACCAGTAGTTTTTTAAAAAGAAATACAATTTTACAGATTGAATTATGAATGCTGGGCAGGGAGATACAAGATCTTTAAAATATCAAACAGAAAAAGAAAAGCAGCAGGAAAAAGAAAAGAAAAAGAAACCAACAGCAAACAATTAGGAAGGTGTCTTAGTTTAGGAATGGTATTACCCAATTTAGTACTCACACTAAAAAGACCACAAGCTGCTCCCCTCTGCACTCTCTCCGATGGGAGGCACAAAAGGCAAAGACTAAGGGTTGAGATAAGCACAATTTACTAGAAACAGTAATGAGATAAGAAAATGAACAGTAGTGGCAACCATATTAATAACAACGGTATACAAAAGAGAGGGTGATTCATATGTAAAAATGCTCACTGTGGACCTCAAGACAGCCAACAATGGCAGAGAATACTGCCACATTTTGATGAAGCCATGCCCTTCTTCTTGGAAGCCAGAGAGAACCCTTTCCCCTGCACCAGCAACGCCATGAGGTGGTAAGGTCCTGGCCAAAACTAGGACAAAAGGTCATAGAGCAGAAAAAGGCCAGCATCCTCCACTGCAGAGAGCTTCGTGTAATGACAAGACAAAATTGGCTGAGGAGTATCTTGGGAAAAGTAAAGGTCCCATTCCTCGCTGAAAGGAAAACAGGCAGTACATTATAGCCAATGGTCTTTTTAACCAGCTGAGCACCTGAGCCATATATTCTATATATTTTATAGCCATTTGATACTGCAGGATCATCCATCAACAACAACTCTGCCAAGAAATACCATTAAGCATAGTCTCCCATGACACTATGTGAGCTTTTCTAAAGACTGCAGGCTTCAATGCAGAACCTTTCTAAGGTTGTACTTTAACCATATAAAAAGCAAAACAATATGGAATCTACAATCTACAGCTCCCAGATGGCACCAACCTGGATGATGTGATACCTCTATCCATTTTCTGCCTGGGCAGGTTTAGAGTACAACCTAATCCCCTTTTTAGACCAAATAACATCTCTGCAGCTGAACAGTGCAATGTCCAGTGCCAAAACTGTACTTTAGAAGAAGTGGTAGACAAATTAAGGTCTAAAATGAAATTATTTTATTTTCAGAAGACAAAAGGGAAGAAGACCACATCCGTGAAAGAGCTTCATTAAGAATCATGCTTCCTAAAACTGTGGCTTGCACTGTGTCATCTCATCTGTATTTTTCACATTGTACAAACTCCATCCTTTCTATTCTCCAGTCCTCAATATGCAAATAACTTACCCTCCCAATTTATTTATGTATATAACAGAATGAGGCAGTCTTTCTATATTTGATACGATGCAGAAGTGAAGATAATTAGATATTTTGGTCTCTGAGTGTCACAGACAGGATTATAAGCACCATGCAATGACTATATAAAACACTATTCAACACTGTGAGGTTATGCTACACTTCCTTTGGCTAACATGATAGTGTTTCATTAAGCAGCACAACAAGGTTCTGTGTTTGAGGGAACTGTATGAATACCAAGGATGATTCTTCAAAGCAGACATTCAAACTAATATTCACAATGGAAATTATATTTCACAACTCTGCTGCAGTCAGTACCCACCACCTCTGTTTCACTGATAAAGTGAACTTCCAGCCTACCAAGCTTCCTATATGACCACATACTGTGACTACTTGGCCAAGGGATCATGCTGATGGTGCAAGAACTGAAACATATCACATATGACAAATTTCAGATGATTATTGGAATATTCCCACTTAAATTCTCTTGCTTTCCTATCCTTCCTCACAACAATTCATTCGCCTTTCCAAAGCAGTCAGGTTTCCAACTCATCTGTAGAGAATTTATTCGTCTTTTTCAAAACTTCTTATTTCCTAGTGGTTTTCCAAGAAAGAAGGGAAGTAAGTTTTCCTGAGAACTGCTGTGAATGTAATATACTAGTTGCCAAATATCTATAATTAATGTAACATATTGCAGGTTACTAACATTTTATCTTTCTAACAAAAAAAAAAAAATCATCCCAACAATATTTTCTCATCAGAAAACAACATTACTATGAATGAGTAAAGAAAGAATAACCATACTAGCAAACTTAACTATACTGAAACCCGAAGAGCTCGAAAAGCTTGTCTGAGAGGAAAATTTAATATCTTCTACACATTAACATCAGTTAATCTTATGGATTATTTATAAAGCTCTTCTTATAATATTTTCACTAAAAGCAGATGCACAAAGCCTTGTAAATCTTGAGAGTCTACGTGCCCTTTCCAGCCCAAATGTTGAGACCAAAGGTAAGCATGTAAGAACTTGTAAAAGCTTATCCAGACTGAACTTTTGAAGCTTATCCATTGTGAGTTGTCTCATCAAGCCCTTGTACTTTAAGTACCAGCTGTGTCAGCATCTTGTTTCTACTGCTTTGCAGTTTTGATGCGAAGGCTCTGGATATCACAGGGCAAGTTTCTTGACTGTATTGAAATTATTCCCTTGCAGTTTTTTGGCATTTCTGTAGCTGAGATGAACAAAAAATAGTTATAATTTTTGATAGACTAATCTCTTACCTGATATATAAAAGAAAATACATTTAAAAATTGAATTATTCCTGGGTGATGGTAATGTGCAAGCAAATGGAATACATATATATACACTTATGTTTTTCTACCTTTCGTATCTGTTAATTTTTCTTCATTTCATGTACCAGAAAACCATCTGGGTAGATAACAAGAATATCTCTTCCAAACAACTGCAACTACACAAAAATCAGGCAGAGGAAAATGGTTTCACATAGTCTAACTTGTTCCTATAGAGGCTAATTATGTTAAGTCTATGGTCAGTTAAATAACAGGTGCTTCTCCAGAGGGCGAGAGCTCACATCTGACTTGAGACAGATGGAAAGTTCTGCTGGTTTGCCCAGCTTGAGCCGTAATGATGAGCTCACAGTGCTCACTGAAAACTCCAGAAAAGTTTAATTTTTAAAAATCAGGCTCATATGGGACTCAAATGTACAAAATCAGAATTTTGAAGTGGCACAACTGAGCAGAGAACTTTTCTGAATGTGTGATGCGACTTCATCTCAAAATTTATGAGGCTTTGTGCATATTTCCTTTCTATCCTGCCTTGGGCTGCTTAAGAAATAGAAAAATGCCTTGTTCTCTATTTCTTATGCCCTTATGTTCTGCTTTCAGAGTAATTCAAGAAGTGAAAATAAAAGATAAAATGTTTCATGGTACAAGTCAGGCCAGATCTGGATTCATCCCACAGCCCAGCTCTGCCACCCAAATGTGACTGCTGTCTTGCCTTTGGGCTGCTGAGTGCCTGAATTCCAGGATGATCTACAAGACAATTCACCAAGGACAACTCCACTCTCTTGCAAGGAGTCTGTTATGTCCCTGGCATTCCTGCTTTTAGCCACATTAAGCCCTTGTTTCAACTGAGCCTCCCTCTATGCGAGATCATTCCTCTGTCACAAATTATGGCTGCTGAGCAGTTGCAAATAGAATTTCCCTGCGAGAAGCAAATGCTAACCAAGATATTTTCCTGAACTGCATCTAATGTGCACTTCTAGGCTGAAGTCCATCTCTCTGTCCCCCATTCTTTCCCTGTTTCCCCAGTTGTCACCATCCTCCAATGCCTCTAAAGTAAGAAACATTTGCACTGATTTGCAAGTGTTTTACTTTCCCTTGTTTTCCACAAACAAGAGATGGAAAAATAAGAAAATAAGGGAGCAAGCCCTCACTCTAGGCTGCCTACTTTCCACAAAAGGGGTTAAGCTAATGTGCTTCATATGCTTTTTTCCCAGGAGGGTGTTCAAGTATTGAGAACACACAGCTAAAAATTTCACACATCTCTCAGTCTGACTGCCATGGATCAAGTGCTACAATGTCCAATTCATGCCCAGACAGGTGCTGAGTGGTGGTAGGTTTTGAGGCCAGAGAAATGTTTTCCTTGGCACTTAGCCCCACATTCCTAATTCCATCCAGCATGCTTTCATTTGGGACAGAACAATAACACATTGCACCAAGAGGCCAGGCAGTTAGCCATGAAAGGCTGGCATTTACTAGAAAAACAGAACAGCTTTATCACATAACCCTACTCCCAGATCCAGAACATGAGGGCAGGGGCTAGAAAGCTTCTAGACACACTTTGTGTTGTCTAGCTTTTTCTGCCTACAGAGCTGTTGGCTCATTTGTCCTTGCAACAGGTATCTGGTGGAGGATAATCAGTGCTATTTCCTTCCATCAGCACATGAACTCTGCAATATCAATTCTGTAGGAAGATGTCAAAGTAGTCTTCACTGTAGGGAGCCTGCCAATACTAGCCAGACATTGAAAAGGGCCTATCTAGTGCAGCTGCCCACCTTCTGCCATGAAGGCAGGGTGCACATTCAGCATGGGTTAACAATTATCCAATTACTGATCCACCAAAATGAAAGCTGTCCTCTAACCAAGCCCATGTATGTTAATCTTATCTGTGCTTAGAGTTATGCATAAAAAAAAAAAATCCTACAGTCCACAGAGTCATGATTAAAGAATGGGTACAGTTGTAAGGGACCACAGTGGGTCATCTGGTCCAGCCTCTCTTCTCAGGTAGGGTCTCCTAGAGCATGTTACTCAGGAGTGGGTCCAGATGGCCTCTGAATATTCACAGGAAAGGAGACTCCACAACCTCTCTGGGCAACCTGTTCCAGTGCTCAGTCACCCTCACAGTAAAGTTCTTCCTCTCGGTCAGATGAAACTCTCTGTGCATCAGTTTCTGCCCATTGTCTCTCACCATCTTCAGCACCACTGAGAAGAGCCTGGCTCCATCCTCCTGACACACTCCCCTCAGATACTTATAGACATTGATAGAGCCCCCTCTCATCTCTCCTCCCAGCTAATCAGGCCCAGATCCTTCAGCCTTTCCTCATAAGTGAGGTGCTACAGTCCCCTCATCACCTTCATTGTCTTCCACTGGACTTGCTCCAGGAGCTCAGTGTTCCTCTTGTATTGAAGAGCCCAGAACTGAACACAGCACTCCAGATGCATCCTCACTAAGGCTGAGTAGAGGGGCAGAATCATCTGCCTCAACCTGCTGGCGGCTCTCTTCCTAATGTACCCCAGGATACTACAAGGGCACACTGCTGACTCATGGACAGCCTGTTGCCCACCAGGACCCCCAGATGTCCTCTGCAGAGCTGCTTCCCAGCAGGTCAGACCCCTGCCAGTGTTGGTGCATGTTGGTGCCCCACTACAGGGCACTACACTTGTCTTTGCTGAATTACACTCCACCTCTCCAACCTTCTTAGACCCCTCTTAATGGCTGCATAGCACTCTGGGGTTTTGGCTACTCCTGCCAGTTTTGTGTCATCGGTGAACTTGCTGAGGAGACACTCTACATCAATGACATCCAAGTCACTGATGAATAAGTTAAATACTGGACCTAGTACTGACCCCTGGGGAGGACCTCTAGCTACAGGCCTTCAATTAGACTGTGCTATGGATCACAGCACTCTCCTAACACCCACTGCCTATGGGCCATCTTGGGAAACAGCATCAAAAGCCTCACTGAAGTTCAGCTAGACAACAACCACTGCTCTCCTCATGTATCCAGACACCTGACCCACTGTAGTAAGCAATCAAGTTAGTTAAGACGATTGAGAATGGCCCAACAATGATGTCCGCCACTGTGTATAACCCATCAGGACCCATGGATAGGACTTATGGATGTCATGTTTGAACCCAATCCCCCTCAACCAAAGGAAAGTCTACCTTCCTCTAGACCTTCTCCCTGGTCTTCTGGGTCAGGGATTCCTTAAGGCTGGCCCTGGAGGTGAAGATTGATGCAAAGAAGGTGTTCGGTACTTTGGCCAGCTCTGCAACCTCTGTTGCCAGGGTCCCTGTTCCATTCAGTAGCAGACCCACATTCAGCAGATCCACATTTTCTCCAGTATTCCTTTTGCTACTGATGTATTTGAAGAAGCCCTTCTTGTCATCCTTGACATCCTTGGCCAGAGCTAATTCCCAGTGGAACCTGGCCTTCCTCATTACATTTCTGCATACTCTGCCCTATATGCGTCCCAGTTGGCCCATCCCTGAATCCACCTCATGTGTATCTCCTGCTTATGTTTGAGTTTTGACAGGAGTTCCTAGTTCATCCATGCAGGTCTCCTGCCCTTTTTGTTCACTTTATTGCCCATAGACGTGCATCATTCTTGAGCCTGGAGAAAATGATCCTTGAATATTGACCTGTCCTCTGGGACCTCTTCCCTCTAGGGCACGTTCCCATGGGATTCCTCCAGGAAGGTCCCTAGAGAGGCCAAAGTTAACTCTCCTGCAGTACACTGTTGTGATCTTACTCATTGCCCTGCTTCCTCCTAGCAGGATACTGAACTCCATGATCCCGTGGTCTCTGTAGGCAAGGTCACCCTGAACCTTCACATTTCCAACCAGACCTCGATTGTTAGTTAGTATAAGCTCCAGCAGCACACCTTCCCTCGTTGGCTCCTCCACCACCTGTATGAGAAAGTTAACATCCATGCTTTCCAAGAACCTCCTGGACCAATTGTGCCTTGCTGTGCTATTCCTCCAGCTGCCCTCAGGGTGGTTGAAGTTCTCCATGAGAACTAAGGCCTTTGACTTTGAGGCTGCTTCTTTCTGCATGCAAAAGACCTCATCTACTTCCTCCTCCTGAGCAGGGGGCCTTTAGCAAACACCCACAATAGTGCCACCCTTGCCAATCTTCCCTTTAACCCTAACCCATAAATTCTCATATTGCTCATCAGCCTCACGAAGATTGGTCTGAACATTTCCAGTTCCTTGTCTTGCATTTGGTGGTATGCTTGCTCTCCTGATTGTGTGGAGTTTCCATTAAAGTCACACTGACATGCAAATACTGTGTCCCTTCTGCATACAGCTGTGCCTCTGGAGAAGACAGGGCTCCTGGGAACAGAATTAGAAACAAATATAATCTTGAAGTCTCATTGTCAATGTGAAGACCATGCAGCAGATTCACCACTAAAGGTTTCTGAATTTAACCTTCATGACAAAGGCATTGCCCTGTTGAAGGAAAAAACTTCTCTGCTTTGCACATAAAAAAACAACTTAATTTCTTGTCTTAGCTGTGAAAAGAGCAAACCTCACCTACTCCCCCCAAAAAAAAACATATTCATGACAACATTTCAGGAGACTCAGACAAGACAGACATCACCTCTGAAATAAACACACAGAGTTTTTATTTGGTGCTGTTGCCACAGCTGACAGCATTCATTCAGAAATTCATTAAGTCTGACTGCTTTTATTGTATGCCAGGGTGCAGAAAACTCTAACAAGCATTAAGCTCTAACAGGCTGGAACACTTTCTAAAAAGAAAGCTTCAAAATTTTTGAATACTCACAACAACATTCTAGTGACACAAAAAAGCAATTAGCTTTAGAGTTGATGAGGTTTCTCACTCATACACAGCAGCAGTTTAATTAACAAATGAAATTAAAATCAAAAGGCTAAAGAACCAACTGTGCTATAACCTGCTATCTGTAATCTACAGGAAGAAATCAGAATAAAAGTGTGGGAAGGAAATGCAAAAAGTCTTTGTGTTCAGCACAGTTAGAGAGGTGCTGAGGAATGAAATTAAGACGTATGTGTTAATCTATAAAACTGAAGAGCTGGAACTTAAACTGGTACTGTTTTGTCTCTTAAACTGATGTCAAGAAGGAACAAAAAGTGCAATGCTGCCTCTCACTGGGCAAGTAACACCAATTCTGCCCTGTCTGGTGAATTATAGCAGTGACCCAAACTCTTGCTCACTTCCTCTTTGCCTTCCATCCCTCTGCAGCAGCAATATTTGCTAAAACCTTTCAGAGCCTGCATATTTCCTTCTCTCTTATCAAACTAATGGCAGCATAGCTCCAACTTCTTACTGCAGGGTACTTCTTGACACAGCTTTCATATGGAGTTAGTCTATTGAATTCTTCATCCATGCCAAAAATATTCTACAAAAGGACAAACCAGTACCTTTTAAGTATTGGAAACATAGTTGTCTGACAAATAAGCATAGCAAAACTGATTAGCAAATAAAAAGCAGGCTGAAAATACTCCACTCCTATTTTTTCCAATCCAAGCATCAATCTAAATGTCAGCTTCCCTCTCTCCCGTCCTTATTCCCTCCCCCTCAAAAGAGAATCTGACTAAATATGGACTAGAAAATATAAATGTTCTATAGAAGTACTGAGCCCATAACTGGTTTCTGCGGATACCTACAAAGCCACTTTTCAGATTAACTGAAAAACATACACCCAAAACCAAACCAAAACAAAAAAAAACAAACAAAACATCAAATCAAAACAAACAAAACTAAAACCAAGACCAAAGCAAAAACCCAAAGAAACAAACAAACAAAAAAAAAAAAAAAACAACCAAAAACATACCCCAAACACTGCCACAGCAATTCCAGATGATTTTCAACCACTGAGAGCCAAAAAAAACCTTTGGGTCAGAAAGTTCTTCAAGCAGCCCCAAAGGCCATAGAAAGGTTCAAAACAGCTGAAAGAAATGGGAAGGTTACCTGGCAGTTTTTAAGACATTCAGCAAGGCCAAATGCTTGGATTTAAGGCTCAAAATACAAACAGAGTATTTTTAATTTAAAAGACAAACCCTGGAAGAAAACTATATACAGACATTTGGGTTCTACAATATCTTTTATGGTTCAATATATCATTCTGAAATTCTGCTATAGGCAGTATTGATAATGTAGATTATACAAGATTTCCAACAGCCTGACTAGCAAGACTTCCATCTGACTTCTCTCATACTTTTCTTCCAGAAACAAAAATTAACCTCACCATGCCTTATGTTTTCATTAAACAGCTTTTTTTAGTCCTGGAAGAACATTAAAACTTTGAGAGTAGTTCTTCCAGCCCCCTGCACTTAATCTGTTTTCTTTTAATTTTTCTAGATCAATATTAAAAGGGGAAGAAATCTTTATTCTTCCTCCTCTAAAAGCAACAGTTTTGCAGTGAGTTCAAAATGTCACAGGATGAAACACTAGGAGGGCACCAGACAATTTTTATGTGTTGCTAGATAAAGTTCCACTTTCTCTCCATCTCTCCTCAATCCAGAATAGGCAAACAGTAAATGGTCTGGGGAAAAGCAGAGGTTGCTGAACAGGGCTGGTTCTTCTATTTTTCAATAAACTTTGAGTTTTGAATTGTGTTCTCCACTGAAGCAGAAAAAAAAGAAACTTTAGAATGTTTTCACAGAAGAGAATTGCATCACATGTTTATGTTATGACAAAATACATTCTTTGATGAAAGTGTATTTTGCCAGAAATATTTCCATTGGCTCAATATGAATTGGTATTGTCAGTAAGATAAAGTAAAAACATAAAGGGTCTCAGTTCAGGAACAAGCAAGGAGCAGGGAAGAAACTATCACTATTTCAGTCATAAAATTCTCCTCTCAGGGCTCCTTCTGGGAACTGTAACTAATATAGGAAGTAAAGAATCAGTTTAATTCCACATAAATACAATTTATACATTATCCCAATGAAAATATCATCACATCATCTGTGCCCTACATGTTTGCATTTGTAAGACTTTAGTCTCACAGTCACCTACAACATGACTTTCTCACAGAAGTGAACCACTAAATAAATTGAGGTGATTGAATAGGTCAAAAATATCAGTTGAATTTGCAGTTACCCTCTCAAGTCTTAAAAAATCTTGCTTGCTTGCTTTCAGTGTTGGAACACGTTATGATTTAACCCCAAAGTGCTAAAATATCCTTCACTTGAAAAACATGCCTTCACTTAAAAACAAAAAGTAAGAACTATTTAGTCCTGAGGATCAGATTACATTGCACACGATGTTAAAGGACAAATGTGTTAAGCAATGTGATAGTATTTCACACAAAAATATTTGTCATTTCGACTTAAAATAAACAGAGTCAAACCTGGCCCTTTATTACATACCTAAGTTTACTCAGCTTTCAATGAAAAATACACAGATACACTCTCGGGCTCTCTAATATTCTCTATTTATTTCAATTTACACCTAAGAAAAGACAGAGGGATCACCTCACAGAAGGAAAGGATGTATGAGAACTATCAAATAATTTGGGAAAATACACTATTCCAGAACTTAATAACATTTACATTAGAATAAGAAAAAATTTAACTCAAATGTTATATTCTTTAGGGAACTATTTTGCATTAACCTAATTGCAAACAAGAAAGGAAGTCTTCCTGCTGAAAAGTAACAAGGCTACGCAATTTACTCACAGCAGTTTCCTGACTAAACTGCATCTTTTCCCCCCAAAGATATCTACAGGCCCAAACAGTGACATGTCTCCTTATAAAGTAAGTTTCTAAACTTCCTATGTGGAAGAAAAGCCAAGACATAATTCCATCATTCACAGTCAGATAGCACAAGACTTCGCATGAGGCAGTACTTTTGTGGACCATGGACTGTCACCTATTAGCAAGCAGAACATACACCAGGAGGGTTTTTTCTGCTGATACTTCACAATAAACTAAGCACAGAAGAGTGCTAAGTTCAATTCCAACAGAACTTTATCAAATATTCCCAACAGAGCTCAGTTTCTGTATGTGAGTTCTGCCTCCTGGTCTCTTCAGCAGCTGCTGCTGCATCTGAGTTGTGATGCCTTGAGTTTCCTCATGCACTGTCCTGGCTGTAGCTCATTGCCTATTTGAGGAGCCTCTACCAACCACACCTTGTCCATGGGGCCTCAGGAGCAGGGAAAAGTTACAAATATTTTCCTGTTGCCCTCCTGTTGCCACCTACCATTTCCGTAAGTTAGTGGATTCTGATGACACCACCAGGGAGAACGTCACTTCCAGAGGAGACAGACATTTTGCAGGAGACAATTGCTGCATAATGGCCCTGTAACCCTTTCTGGCCACCTGTCCTGCCTGTGTGATGCTCCTGCTTTGACCTAGTGCACTGCTCCCAGCGTTCATCAGCCCTTAGCATGAGCTGGCTCAGCCAAAATCTAAGCAGGAGCTGAGCAGTCAAAATGCTCACTAGCCCATTTAGGTGTTTAGGCCATTCAGTCACTGGATAGGGAAGGGTAAGTCACCTAAAAATAACTTACAGACAGACAGGAAAGTTCTTACAAATAGGAACTGAACCAAGAAGATGGTGAAGTAGAACTTAAAAGTTCTGTATTCTACTTTGCCGTCTTATGGAGGCTAAGGGATAAAAGGAACCCGTCCCCATACTGGGGGCAGGAACGGGTTGGAAGGGCATTTAATCCAGCTTTAGAGTCATTGCTTTTGTGAAACATAGAAGTTACAAATCTTCACAGATTCCACAGAAGAACCTTTAAAAAGTACACTTACTTTCATACTTTTAATTTAGCAGCTTTAAAGTACAGATCAATAAGGTTTTCTTACGATGAAAAATTGCCATGGTTCTATAAAAATAAAGAAAGTTTAACTTGTCTAAAAAGTTAGTGTCTTTGTCTTTCACTTTCTCTGAAAGAGCAAGAATATTTCAGTCAGGCCTAGTAATTAGAGGAGAGTCAGGATGCTAAAATTAGAATGCTGCAACAGAAGAAATAAATGAAGCACTATCTACATATCTGGTGTGACACTTTTAAACAGAAACTAGAATCATTTACTGCTATGATAGCTATGGTTAATACAATAATGGAATGGGATTTATTACAGCACCAAACAGAGAGTAAAATCCATTTTTTGCTCTATTCAAATCTACAAGAAATGTTTGCACAAACATTAAGTCCATTTGTAGACATGTAATTTGTCTAAGATGGGTGTACCGTAACCAGTTACAATCCTAACATCCTTGTCAAATATTGCACAGTAGCACATTTAATTTGGAGCAATCCAGTTCAGCTATGGCCAATTCTTGGCCATTCTACAGAAATATAGATAATGCAGTGAACATAATTCTCTTAGGCTCCCCTGGAAGTCAGGGCCTCAGACATATTTTAATTATTTAAAAAACCCCAAACCAACAAATATGGCTTTAATTATTTCTTCATTAATGCCTGGGTTAAGTTAGAATCTTACTCATGTATGGCAGAGTAATCAAGAAAATCTTTACAACTGGGGTTTTTTTTGCTTGTTTAAATATGCTGCCCAAATAGCTTTGATTTGTCCATTTGGAATAATGTGTTTGACCAAAACTATTTTTTTTTTCATGAATTGCAACTGCTCTAAACACAAATCTGTCTTTCAGTTATAAAACTAATTTGACATAAACCCAAATACCTGGAAAATATATAAACTATGTGACCTCTATTCCCTGACCACTGTCCCACACACCCAGTACAGACATAACTTCATGCTGTTGAGGAATTTGCCTTAACTACTCACACTTCATACAGCAATACAAGCAGTCACATGACATAACACTCTTAATGGAAAGGTTCAATGCAGCAATTAAGCTGCAAATATGCTCAATTAAATCTTTGGACATTGTGTGTGCAGTGTTTTCATTCACAGTATGAGAGAAACACAGCACAGTAAAGCTTTGACTGAAAGTCAAAGCTAACTGGAGCCACAGAAAACCTACAACTACCAGAGCAGTTCTCCTTTGAAAAATGGATATTGAACAATAGCGCTTTTTTGGCAAGTAAATGGAGCTGATCACTGTATATGTGAAAGCATATTTGTTAATCTCTGTAGCAAAAATAAAAATAATACATGAAATCTTGTCAATTCTGCATATAGAGAGAGTACATGTCTTTGGCCCCTTTGAATACAGAAGGGGAAATAAAAAAGAAGGTGGATCAGGTGCTTGGAATAATAAGTATTTAGGATAACACTGAAAACTGCAGTAAATACCTTTTTTCTGCCCCAGCTGCTCACTGTGACCTCCAATAGATTAATAGCAGAACAGAGTACACCGTGCATTGCATGAAGAGTTCATCTTCTGTCCATTCTGCTTGCTGTACTTTGCAAAAGCTGAGCTGAGCATACCTGTGTGCATGCAGCACTATTGCTTGCACACATCCCTCTTTACAGTGGGAGCAGGCCTGCAAAAGTGGCCCCTACATGTGCCAAAGTACTCCTGGATGTAGTGCATGCCTGTACGGGAACAATCCAAGGGACAGGATAGTCTGCCAAAATTTCTCCTTTCATAGTGAATGCTGGATAGGAAAATTCTCAGTGTGTGGAACCAATGTAATCTAAAACCCAGCAAGGTGGAAAACAATCACTTCTTGTGGATCATTAAAGAAAAGTATCTGAAATATTGGGCCATGACAACATTTTGATACCTAAGTAAGGACAGTATACTTTGGCTTTGATGGATAAAATAATTCTCTCATGTCCACACTAGGATAGACTGCAGTTCTTCTAAGCCATTAAAATTTCCTTAAGCTTTCCTATGCAATAAGTTCCTGAATGTGATATTCAGAGTATTTCTAATATGAGGAAGGTACAGCAGCAGTATTCAGGAGCTGAGCTTTATATTTCCTAGAATTCTTAAAGTGCATCACAGAACAGTTATGCAATGAGTCAGTGTGCTAGGAACTAAAGCAGAGATAATACAACACATGATTTTACATCTGGGACTGTATTTCAAATGGGGGAAAGGCCAAGAAAATGTGCACATCCAGATACTAAAATGGTGAGTGAGCAAACAGAGAGTAAACTGTGACAGGGATAAAAATGTCCCTTCTAGATTGCTTGGCAGAATCCTGGATAATTCCCTTTTAGAATAATTCTGAACATTAGAAGTCTCTTTCTATCACAAAGAATATCTAAAACAGTGAATCAGACAAGTAAAGGAGGTCTCAAAATTTTAACGCTGTAAAAAAGAAATGTGCACATATTAATGTGATGCTGATGAGATACTTTAGCTGAAGTTAAGTGCCCATTTAAGTTTTACATGTATGGAAGAGATCTCTAAATTTCTAGGATTTTTAGAATTTTCGAATAATAACAATGTGAACTTTCTCATTCTGCAATGCAAAACTAAAGCACTAAAAGCTGTCAGGGGTGGTGTAGTAAGTTACTTTCAATTCCTTGCTGTCTCAGTTTTTTCAGGCTTTGAAAGCATTCATAAAGCCCAGGGCTTAACTTTAACAAACCACCTTTGCTTTGGTAAACCAGGATTTCAATGAAATAAGGCAGCATTTCAAAAAAATTCTTGAGGACATACAAATTTCATTGATTTGGACACTTGAAAGTTATTTACTGAAATCCCTTAGATGCCCTTGAAATCCATACCTACAAGTCACCATCCTCTTGCTTCTTCTGTCCTCCCTTCCCTTGGTACATACAACAAAGTTAAAATGAAGTAATATCAACTGTACTACAGGCTATTCTTGCGTACGTTTCCAGTTCAGTCATATTTAGGGTATACTGAAAAGCTCATGACATACATTGTTCTTGATAAATTTCTTACCCAATTTCCATATCAAAGAAATTCTAATAGGTTTACTTTAATTTAGAATTAATAACCTTACCTGTTTAAAGGCATCCCCAAACCTCCAGACAACTCCAAGTAAACCAGAGTTTAAAGGCTAAACTTTATATTCTCCTTACCAGATAATTCACAGCTTTGTGCACATCTTTGCTGGATGTTGCCCTCACAAATAGATACTCTTCTTTTTTCTTTTTATTTTTTTTTTTTTTTTTAAATAGAAAGATTTCTAGAAGAATAGAAGTTAGCATTCTGTCCTATTCCCAAGTACCACTTTTTGGGGGTCTTCAATTAATGTGCCATTTCCTCTTTCTTTAAGTGTTTAACAAGAGGTTCCCCAACTGTTCCAGTAGCCAAACTTTCTGAACAGTGTAGTTTCAGCCCTTTGCATTGCTGTGAGTAGAGAATAGAGGCAGACAGGGTCAAACATAAAAAATTGAAATAGACAGCTAAATCTGAAGTGGAACAACAAAACCTTGAAAAGCCCTGCAGAAAGAACTGATCAAATTACAGGAAAAATAGAAATTATCTATTCCAAGTATAGAAAAAGTGTCCTATAGAAGATTCAAATTGATTCATTTAATAGTGTTGATAGTGCTGGCTATTTATAGCACTTAGCATATATTTCCTTATATTATGTATCTCTTCTATGAGCTTTTCAATCACTGATAAACCTGTTCCTCAAAGGCCTAAGAAGGCAAAATGACAAGAGACTGGAAAAGGAACCAGATATTTTACTGCCACTCAAAAAACCAGGAAAGATCAGAAGCTTTTCAAAAGGTGTGTACTAATAGGCATATCCACTTTGTTTTCCTGCCATTCCAGTTTAGGGGGAAAAAAAAAATAAAAGCTTGTTTCACAGATATATCATGTGGGCCTATGGATTTATGGGTGTTCAGTCTGTCTAGCTGATCTCTAACCCAACCCCCTATGTTCAAGTCTTCCTTTCTCCAGCCTTCTTCTCTTACCTCTGAGCTCTGGGACTCCTGAGAGCCAACCTCGGGAGTAAAGACTGAGGCAAAGAAGGCATTCAGTAATTCTGCCTTCTCTGTGTCTTCTGTCACCAGGACACCCATCTGATTCTTATTTCTCATCATATTCTGATTGTGGATAAATTAAATTAATTTCCCCAAGTGGATTCTGTTTTGGCCACGATGATAATTGCTAATTGATCTTCCAGTCTTTATCATGAGATTATAATTGCATTTTCTGCCTCTGTCCTGTTGAGGAGTTGGAGTGATGGAATGGCTTGGTGGGCACATGGCAACTAGCCAAGATCAACCACCACAGACCTTCCAGCCTGGCCCAACAAGCAGATTAAACACCAAACAAGGACTGTGAGTACATGCCTTTTACTGAACCTCTTAAAGCTGAATTTCTTACTTAGTTAGCTAAATTATACTCAGTGGCTACGTCTTCCACAACTCAGCCACACCTTTGATTTAGTAGGTGGACAACTAGGAGAAAACCAGCATGTTCTGCAAACCAAGGGCAGGGAAGTAAAAACAGCAAAACATCAACTGAGAATCTCTACCCGGTATGAAGAGAGGCCAAGAGCTCTTGCAATTGTGAATTTGGCAACAAAGTCTGCATAAGGATTGCTGAGCTGCTGCATTGACTAGGTGACATTACTGAATTGCAATCTCTTATTGATAAATAGTACTGGATATGTTGCGACACCAGTTTTGAGGTATGAAATGAACCTCAGAGAAATGCATCATCACTCTTGGGAGTCAAATAAGCAGTCAAATACTGCACTGGTACTATTTTGTGCCAGAATGTCATAAAGTGAGTGGTCAAAGCCAGATGCTGCCATTTTGAGTGCAGATGTGCAATTACAAGAACTCCCCTTTCAAGAGGAAATCATAATACCTTCCTAATTACCAGTCAGCACATTTAATGAAAAACATTTTAAATGAACTATTTATGCATAATTTGAGACATTCCTAGCAGTAAAAAGCATGTTATATAAAGCATAATGAAATTTCTCTCTACATATTTCAGGACACACAAACTGAAAGCAACATTTTTTCCTCCACCATTTCGGCCAATTAAAGTATATTATTCTAAGAAGCAAGCCAAGTTCTTTCAAACTTTTATTTTTAAAGCATAAAAACCTGAATAATTTTTTTCCTTTTTTTCCCCTCTAAGTTTTAGTCTTCAAAAGAAAAAATCCTAATAACTAATGAAAAGTCTTTCTCCTAAAGAACACAATAAATAAAGAGCATCATTTTGAAACACTTTTGCAGCCCTACTTGATGATGCAGGAAACTGCTAAAATATGAGAGAAAAATCTAGACAGCCATTTCCAATCCAGACCACGGGCTTTTGTTCTTTTGACAGGTTCTTTTCAGTCTGTTTTCTGTACATCTCTGTCTGCACCATGGCAACAACAAAGTAGTTGTTCTCTGGTGTATGAAAGTCACATATGACAATGCAGTATGAAATGTCCAGCAGCCCCAGCTCAGAACATCTGCACAGGTCAATAAGGGAAATTCAATCAGTAAAGCTGATTTACTGGTTTTGGTTGTGCTGGAGTTAATATTCTTCTTAGTAGCTCATATGGTGCTATGTTTTGGATTTGTGACCAAAACAATGTAGATAAAACACTCATATTTTATTGCCAAGCAGTGGTTACACAGAGCTAAGGATAGAAATCCTTGTAGTTAAAAAGATATTTAAATACTTAAAAGGATAGAAATAAACCTGCCCCATCAGCAGGCAGGCTGGAGATGCACAAGAGCTTGGAAGGGGACACAGATGGGCCAGCTGACCCAAACTGACCAAAGAGATATTCCATACCATAGAGTGTCAAGCTCTGTATATAAAGCTGGGAGGAAAAAGGAGAGGGGGGTATTTGGAGTTATGGAGTCTGTCTTTCCAAGTAACTGCTATGTGTGATGAAGTCCTGCTTTCCTAGCAGTGGCTAAATATCTGCCTGTTGATGGGAAGGACTGAATTAACTCCTTTTTGCCTTACCTATTAAGATGTCTTATCTCAAGCCATGAGTTTCCTTACTTTTACACTCCCACCATGGGGGAGAGAGTGAGTGACTGACTGCACTGGGCTTCTCTGCATATCAGGGTTAACCCATAACAGCTGGGCTAGCAATGTGATGCTCCTCAGCTAATGTATGTTGTGCCTCAGTCTTGTAGTGTAATATGTGTATTATATACAGCCCTGAAATCATTTACAGTGTCTCTAGTTTGGATGTGCTAGGTCTGCACTACCTTGCATAACTGTAAAGGTGCTTATAGAGATCAAATAAAACCATGAGCATGTAGTTTTGCTCGGTCTCACATGCTTAACACGTTTTAATGCTTAACCCTCAGTGGGAGTTCTGAAGCTCTAGAGCTGGGCCTAGAGGATCATGAGCTATAAATAATAGCAAAACAGGCTTAACGCAGGTGTGCTGGGGAAGAAAGTATAAAATTTACACTATTTCTTTTACTGTATGGTAGTAAAGACTATTATAAAGGCTATAAATCAGCTTTCATGGTCACTGCCCTCCCTAAAAATAAGCACGCTAACATGTGCCTGTGAATAGATCAAATTTCTTTGTTTCTATTCTTCTCAAATATTCAAATCAGAGAAAATTATGTGGAACCAGTAATAAACATTAATGACTAACTACCAAAGAGAACAACTGCAAATTAAAAAGATGCTGATAAACTCCTCCATTTCTGTTAGTTATTCTGCAGGAAAGCAAAGTACTTTTTCCTACCAGCTTCTTCAAATTTAAATATTCTCACAGTAAATTATTCTCCTCCCAGGATATACATGGTCTGAGTGAAAGGTACCTTGGCAGTGATGAAATTCTCTGAAATTTCAGTGCAGAACAAGACTTTCCATGTACGACTTCAGACATCGTTTTTGTGTATTCCATTTCTGTGGATTTTGTGCTGTACCATCAATCCTAATTTAATACATGTTTGCCTCTATTAGTATTGTATTCTGCAATTTAGACTCTAATACTGGTTCAGGCTAAAGCAGTATTCTTGTTTTCTGATCAAAAATTCCTGTTCACTTTCTAAGAAATCTCATGTAGTTTAAGGCTCTCACAGTCACATGCCATTAACATAACTTTACAGCTCACCTAACCCTAGTATAAGTGAAATATCCAAAGGCAGGCAAAGTAGAAACAGAGGCCAGTAAATATACTGTATAATTTTTCTTTTATTCCATATGTATCACCTATAACTGGTATAGAAACCTGTGTACAATAATACATTTCTCTTTCTGCTTCCTTCCTACTTGCGGGCTGACAGCTCTCACACTCCTGTTCTGTGGGTCAGAACAAACAGGTCAGTCAAGATTTATCCATTTTACCTTATCAGTCACTCCACAGGCTTTCAAATATACAAAACTGTATTTGGTATAGGTCGCAAGACAGCAGCAGGAGGGCTGCAGGGATAACCAGGTGTTGTCCTGGGCTAGTCATGGCAAGTTCCAGTGAGACCACCAGCAAAGTTTGAGGCACATCTGTAAAACTGTATGTAAGAAAAGAGAGAAAACACTACACAGATAGAGGAAGAGGGGACCAAAAAAAAAAAAAAAAATAGAATGAGAAACGAGAGGGAATATCAAGGTCAGAGAAAGAGGACAGGGAGGAGGAGGTGCTGCAGGTGCCTGAGACTCCCTGCAGTCCATGGAGGAGCTGCACCAGTGCAGATAGTCACTGCAGTCCATGGACAACCCCATGCTGGAGCAGATGGATATTCCTGAAGGAATTGCAGCCAGTGTAGAGCTCATACCACAGTACCTTTTCTTGGCAGGAACTGCATCCTAAAAGGACCCTCAGTGTCACAGAGAGAAAGCGTGAGGAGGAAGGACCAGCAGAGCTGTCAGGGACTCAGTGCAGCTCACCATTGCCCATCCACCTGTGCCACTGGAGGTGAGCCCCCAGCAGGGGACTAGAGTGAGGGAGTGATGCTGAGTCTGAGAAAGGGGTAAGGAAAGGTGTGATTTTAAAGTTTGTCTTTTTCTCCCACTACTCAAACTAGTGATTACATTTTTATTTTAGTTAGCAATCATTTAAGTTAGGTACCCCAGAACAAGTCTTTTGTGCCCACAATGACTGGTAAGCAATATCCCTGTCTTCATCTCAACCCTCAAGCTTTCTCACTCCTGATCTTCCTATTTTCTGCCCCACAACATGAAGTCATAAGAATGTTTAACTTCCCTGCAATGTTTACAGAACATTTCCTTCTGTTCCTAGCAAGAGGAAGTCACACTGCGCTACTCTGCACATCAAGACTGAATTCAATCTTTTTCATCATTACAGTCACTCCTCTGAAATATAAAAAATATATAAGTAAATAGATACCACAACAAGGACAGTCTACCCAGCCTGACCATGAGGCTCCTTTTCATGCTTAATGTAGAAACTTTGCTGTGTGACCATCCAGGAGCCACTCTGGCAGTCACACTCACACCACTCAGGACTGTCACTGCTGGGACTGAAGCACCTTCTCAGCAAGTGGCTCCAGTGACCCAACGGGTGCCCTGCTTGACTCCTTACACACCCCACTCACATGGCCAGATAAGTTCCCTCACCAGCTCTCCCCCAAGTTTCCTGTAGCACAGTCACATCATCTGGTTCCCTTAAGTCAACATCAAGCCCTTAATCATGGTGCAGCAACACAACAGCTCGAGCTGGTGCCTCCAGGGAGGAACCCCAAACACAGGTATCCTCTTGGGGATACAAAAGCCCATACAACAGTGGGCTTCTGTGCCCTTACAATCTGTGTGCCTGTTCCAATGGTGATTTTGGGTCTGGAGTTTTCTCATCCTCCACTGGCTCCTGCAGAGTCTCTGGGTGACCGGCCACCAGATGCTCCACATGCCCTCAGGGGTGCAAGGGGTTGGTGGCAGGTCAAGGCTCATGGCTGGGGCCTCAAGATACTGGGTGTAGTTCTCAACACTATGCAGATACAACAGGTCACAGTCCTAAAGCTAAAAGCTGTTAGCTAAAACAACTGAAAGATGTTTTCTCCTCTGTTTATCAGCTTAAAATCTGCTATGATATGTAAAAGTTGTAAAATTAAATTAAATTAAAAATTAAAATTATTTTAGCCTAAATATGCTGCAATTCAACCCTGAGATTAGCTCAGTTGGTTAGACCACGTAGCTAATAACCCAAGGTTCCCTGGTTTAATCCCTCACGGTCTATTCACTGAAAAGCTGGACCTGATGGCCCTTGTGAGTCCATTCCAACTCAGAACATTCCGTGAAACTACTTTTTTCTATTTTCTTTTCATGGCATCACAGTCTTAGTCTGTATCAGGAAGCAATACAGCCCAAAAAGGGCAGGTTTGTACAGCACAGCAGTCAGTGCCAAGGACTTCATGTCCATAACACATGCATTTGGAGGCTTTGTTTTGGAGTAGCTTTTGTCTGGCCACTTAGACTGAGCACCTGCTAGTGGTTAAAGTGCATTAGGTGTACTTTTGGAGCACATTTTCTAGTATAGCTTGGTGGGGAGGGCAGGGAGAGAGGGAGGAAAGAGAGAGAAGTAGTTCATACACTCCAAGACTGTTCCAGGATGTGAACCAAAATATTTTAAGTGGTAGCAACTGGGAGATAAAGTGCATTCTCAATGCAGCCTTAAACATTATTATGGATGTTAGATATTCAAAGAAAGTGAAAAGGAATTTCAAGGAAAAAAGTCTGCAGCAAAAATAGGAATGCTGTTCTATCTCTGTTTCTTTATATGCAATTCCACCAAAGTTAACTTTATTAATATGTCAGATAAGGTGTATTAACAAATCCTTTTTCTTTTATTCTGAACCACATATGCTACATAATACTTGGTGCTTAAAGTCAGGAAATGCAGTGTGTTCTGTAGTTTGGATTCCTTCCATTTCCTGGCACATTCAGGCTCCCCATTAAAATAGATGTGTAGTTATTTAAGTGATATGATGTCCAAAGTGAGATACTTTTCTACAATAGGAAATTAAAGAACTTACTACAATATATTGTCTGTTATTTAAATAATTATTATATATCCTAATAGATATGAAAGATTCTGGATGGTTTATTCCTACCATAACCTGGTTTTACTGATTTCACCAAATACTTTCCAACCACAGTCATTCAGGCAAAGAAAAAATAAATACCTATACTATGCAGCAAGCTGAAATAATGGACATTCTGTACTCAGAGTAAAGGGGACACTTAGAAACATGGCTGTTTCTTCTTTCTTAAAAAATTACCATTTCATTGCTCACAGAAGATTAGTATAGTCATTGTACACCAAAATATACTACAGTATCCATAATTTGCATGTGTCAACAGATGTGTTACACAAAAGCCTGCTAAGATAATAATTCTATTTTCAAAAATATCTTACCTTGAATTCACAGGCAGGCCTGTGAACCATAGCTTTAAACAAATGTGAACTACACTTGGGGAGTTTAAAAAACAAATTGATTTATTTTTGGCTTTTGCAACATACCCACTAAGTAAAATTTAGCATCTGTAAATGGCCTCTGTGTCCAAGTGAATGGACTCAAGTCTTAACTTGAGCAGAGCTTTATGGCTGGCCCCTCTCCAGAGTCTGAGGCTTCAGGCTACATTCCTGGGATTTGCTGTGCATGGACTCCTTTTTGCTATGATTAGGTAGTTCTCTGTTAGAACTCATGGCTGCAAATCAATGTCCTTTTCATATTACTTGCTGTGCTTTCTTAACCTCTTAGAGTTCAAAACCAAGAGAGGCCATATTTCATTCCAGCTATATATCATACTGGCAATTTCCCGTTGATTAACAAATATGCTACTAATGTTTACTAGTGGTCTCACACTAATCCTTATATGCATTCACCACTTCCTGACTGGCAGAGATAGAAGTATGATCTGTCCAGGGAGCAGACAACACATGTGTTCCTGAGTCAGCTAACTTGGCAACTGTAAGACATAAATACAAGAAGATAAAAATAGTAGCATCATGTTGGGAAAACTCTAAGAAAAATGTTCTAACACACCTTCTTTAGAAAGTGGTAGTAGAAAAGATGAGGGCAGGGGAACTGTGATCCTTTCTTCTTTTTCTCCTCTGGTCTTTGAGTAGAAAATGAGACGTCAGCTACAAAATCAGTAAGAAGGTGGTGGTGGTACCACCCTTACTTTTTATCTTCTAAAATAACACATAAATTAATTGGCCCTCCTGAACAACAAGCTGTATTACTGTTGGCAGTGCTCCTTAACATATGGTTAGGAAACTGCAGACTTTGAAAGTGTTCTGGCCTGATCCTAATGAGTTCTTTACAAATCCTTCATGTCTTAGTCTAATAAGGGAGTGAGGAAGATCTGATCCCTGCTAAAGAGGACCCCTCACCCTGCAGGAGTTAATGTTTTTGCTCCAGAAATCCCAGTTCCCAGCAGGTTGACCAAGGTGGCAGCCATGAACACTCACCTCTCTAAGCACCCATGCACTGTTACTCAGAACATAAAAATAGCTGAAGAATCAAGGGTTTGGGTCACTCTTGTGATTTAACCCCAGCTGACAACTAAGTACCATGTAGCTTCTCACTCACTCCCCACTGCAAAGCCAGTGGGGAGAAGAATCCAAGGGAAAAAGTAACCCTCATGGGTTGAGATAAGAACAGTTTAATGACTGAAATTAAATAAAATATAACAATAATTATAATTATAATACAGAGAGGGGAATAAAACTCAAAACAAACAAGTGATAGGCCATACAATTGCTCACCACCCTCTGCCTGGTGCCCATCCCATCCCTGAGCAGCAATCAGTGGCTTCCAGCCAGTTCCCCCCAGTCCATAGGCTGAACATGATGTCCTATTTTATGGGATATCCTCTTGGCCAGCTTGGGTCAACTGCCCCTGCCATACTTCCAGCTTCTGGTGCACCTCCTCACTGGCAGAGCATGGGAAACTGAAACGTCCTTGATGAAGGACCAAGCTCTACTGAGCAACAACTTAATCATCAGTGTGTTATGGTGCAACTAACACCAATGTATGAGACATTCACTTAAGAGCTGGTCTTGATGATCCCTGTGGGTCCCTTCCAACTCAGAATATTCTGTGATTCTTCTGCTAAATCCAAACCACACTGCTGTACAGCTACTAAAAGGAAAATTAACTCTATCCCAGCCACAAGGGCAGCTGCCTAAGTTGCTTGTGGAATCAGAAATATGAAGCCACAAAGCAACTTTTAATCCTTTAAAACTAACTAAAAGCATGAATGAATGGCAGAGCGAAAAAACAGAAACAAAGCACCATTTAGGCCATGATTCAGGGTGGCTTCCTAAATTTACGAGGACAATATAACTAAAATAATGACAGCTTCTTTTTCAGTAGAAGGCTGGTAGAAGACCAAAATCTGAAGCATGTAGTACCCACCTGTGATCTGCCATTCAGAGAAGCAATATTTTCCCTAAAGACACTTTCCAGTGCTAGAAAAGGGAATTTCAGGTATTTGCTGTTGTCCCAGCTATTTTGCTTTCTCCAAAACAATAAGCCATACATTTGTATTGCTGCACTATGAAAATAGTTCAAGGCAGAACAGATTGTTACCCCAAGGGTTTTGTAGGGCCTTTGCAATCAGGTGCTCCGTAAAGCTACAAGAAGCAGAATGTCTCAAACACCACTTCCCTTTGACTCACTGATGGTTTTTTCTGTCGTGCCTAGCTGCTCTACTGTGGTTTGCCAATATATGAAGTACAGTCACTTTTCCTGATTTCCTGGTTATTACTGAAGGGGGGAGGGAGATGCACTTGGCACAGCTTCCAGGGCAGAGCAAAAAGGCCTCCTTCTTCACTTTCTGCATTAGAAATACAGACTTGGGGCTCAGCCTGCAGAAAATTGCCACTATTTATTCTGTTTAGCCACATAGTCCTTACTTCCCCAAGGTAGGGAATGAAGCAGGAACTGAGAAGGTCTCTTGAGTACTTTCTGATACTAAATCCCCAAAAGGCTGGGGGGGGGAGGAGGAAGAAAGCCAGGAACTCCCATCATTATTACTTGCTCTGCTGACAATGGTGACCAGCCAGGACAGGGCACATAAGGTCTGAAAAGCTCCTGTATAGTGGAAATTACTAAGAAAGTGCACAGTATTTAACTAAGTGATTCTATCTAACATTATCTAGTTATTCTATCTATTCTATTTAACAAAAGATTCTATTTATTTAGCTAGGTAATTGCACAATCCCATCACTGTAGTATCTGAGCGCAACCAATATTTACAAGTAGAAATAACTTGTTTTCTTTCTTCCCTTATGTTTCTGTGGTCTTCAGATTCTTCCTATTCTGTAGGTAAGAGAAGTTGATTCATTCATAGGATTTTAGTTTTCAAAAAAAATGTTGGTATATGTATGAGCAACTGTATGTGAGGAATATGTATAGGAGGAGCTGTATGTGTATTTTAATTTTGAGAACAATTAGTTCCACACTTGTTCTTCTTACTTTCTCTATAATGAAGTTCTGGTGTTTTGTTTGTAATCAAAGTTGCAACTCTCATTAATCTGCTTTACATAGGGCTAGCTATTCACATCTGAAAGAAGAAGTCTACCTTCATCATAAATACACCTATCAGCAGTACTGCCAACTTTCACTACATCTTGTCACAAATTCTTTACTCTAATGCGAGGTGCTCCTACAGAAAAAAAAAAAAAAAAAGTGATTTTTCAGCTGAATGAGGCTAGTCCTGAAGTAGAACTTCAAACAGAGCTGTACATTACAGTCCACATAAGAAAATGGAGAGTAGATCTTATGTTTATAGATTGTAAGCTGCAGCTTTTCAGCATGTTTTCAGTTTCCCAGTTCTACACCATTAGAATTATCACATATGAAAATCTTGGGAGGACACAAATCCTCTAAAACATTCCCTTCCTCACCCAGCCATCATCTCATTCATCTCAGATATATTTGTCCGTAAACAATTTACTAAGACAAGCGCTGAGAATGTGAGTGTGGTTTTGGTCTGGAGGAAACAGAGCTCATTGCCCTCTACCTCTTCCACTGTTTCTACACAATTTCTGCCCCTATACAACTCTATACAACCAAATATTCCCCTGATGTTGAAATGTTGAAAGCCCAAGGTGTTTCAAATTCCAGATACATAAATGAAATTTGCCCTACAGTGATGTCCTACTTTGTTACCATCGAGGCACCAGTCCATAGCAAGGTAGCTCCTTCCAGATACCCAGAAGCAAATGCTGAAACATCACTGCACTGTGCTGCCCCTGTAGTTTACTGAAGACCTGTGAGGGATTTGAGGTTACTTGAATCAATCAAGAAGATAAATACTCTTTAACTCCAGTTATCACCCAAACTTCAGTATTCTTCTGAAAGTATTCCTAGAAGCCATAGCTTCCCACATATCCTAGACTCTTCCCAGCTCAAAACAGTCATCATGGCATTTGTGGTTCATTCATGTTGTTGCAGTCCTTTTTCCATATCCCTGCACTTACAGTAAAAATGTATAGCTTTTAACTTTTAAGTTCATAAAGAAATAAATATTTGCAAAGGCAACTGAGTGCAATTAGCAAGCATCCTAAAACCATTAGTTTTTGACAGAAGCCCAGCTGTCAATAGCTAGCCAAAGACATAGTGTTTCTTTTTTTTGCACCATCAAGCCTTCACCTGATTACTCCAACACTACCTGAAAATGTTAAAGCTGGATGAGGTAAAAGAAATAATAGTTTTTGAATAGGACATTGAGCAGAAAAGGTTTTTGTTTAAAAAATTAAAAAAAAGGAAGTATATACAAAAAAGAATTAAAAGCTGTTGATAGGTGACCATTCATCAAAGAAGCCTTGCTCAGACCATGTCAGAATTACTTAATGATTGTGAGTCACCATCATGCCACTTCCAGGGTAAGAACTGCCTCTTCTTGCTACAATGCTTTCCATTGTTTTTGTTCTGATTGAACTACAGTCAAAATGGGAGCTACTTCATATGAAGTTCCCTTAATTTCAAAGTCCAGTAACATATGGTATAGTAATTGGTACTTCTTTTGAGTGGGTGGATGTAAGTCACAAGGCTTTGTCTTCTCTCATCTAAGAATGGGTAGTGGAAAAATCCTTGTAAGATCCTTTATGAATGAGTGACACCTGCTGGACAAAACAGGCTTTAAAATAAACATTCCCTGGAGTTCCAGAATGTTATTACTCCAAAAAACAAAATTGAAAACCACCATAGCTTCCTTTAAAAGAAAAGGGGGGAAAAAAATGCAAGCAACACATGGTTTTTGCTTTCAAAGTCCTCAGTCAAATCAAAGTGATATTTGTGCTGAAAACAAATGACCTATCAAAAAAATAATCTCTTTTTTCTGTCTGGAGAATTATTCAAAAATGCAATAAGCAAATAGAGAGATTACTTTTCATGCAGGAGTCCAAAGTCTTCAAATATAGTTTCATTTCAATTTTAGACTTACTGTATTCAAAGTTCTCTTTGAAAGAGAAAGAAGCCTCATCTCCACTGATTTTGATGTGAGGTACTGCAGAAAAGAGGCAGTAGCACCTTTCAGCCAGGGTCTGCTTTTGTTTCAAGGGAGCACATGTATCCAGCTGGGGAGAGGGGAGCAAAGGGGGAAGAGAAATAACAAAGAAAGAAAGGAAGGATAAAGAGAGGAAGATAGGAGTCCAGTTCTGCAAGGAAACTGTTAGCCATCTAAGTACCTGAGGTTGTGGGAATTCAGGAAATTCTTTCTGAACTCTGCCTGCTCACATTGGGAAACCCATCAAATAAGTCTGAACTGCTTTCTGGAAATAATTTACAGAATTAGGATGTTCCCCCCCGGAAAAATTCTCGTCAAGAGAAGGCTTTGTTAACATAACATTCACACACATAGCCTAAAATAGTAAAGGTACCCTTTGCACAGCTTTCATTAGTAGGCTCTCACAGTGACAATATCTGGTGTGCAACAAGGCTGTTTTCCAGGAATTGCAGATAAAGGTTAAAGTTTTTGTTGCCAAAGTAAGCCAGAAAAACATATTAGAACTATAATGTAAAACAAACTTCAAGAAGCAGCTGGATCACCAAATATAGAATATATGGATGAAGTCTTTAATTGCCATAAATAAATTGATTACTGCTTCTGTAAACAGTACTTCTATTCCTGTCTCACTCCCTTTCCCACTAGAACAATTTGAAGAGTGCTGTGATAATACTTAATCCCCTAAAAAGATACACAGCATATTCATACCATGTCTCAAGACATTTAATGGAAACATAAAGACCTAGAAAATACCTGTACAGTAATTTTCTAGGCAAGGAATAGTGGTCTTTTAAATCTTTCTCTATAAGGATCCTCCAAGGCCTGTAATAGGAATAACCTCCAAAAAACCCTAATGGCTACTTAATACACAGACTCCTAACCTTTGTGTGAATGCATCAGGACTTTTGTACTGCTTATCCAGACCTTCACAGTAATGTCACAAATAAATCACATGTTTCAGGTAAAACATGTATTCCCAGCAAAACATGGCAATCCTTGTAAGTAGAATTGTATTGGCCAAGGCATATCAGTAATAAAACAAATCAGTCCAGCCATGCAGCATCTTAGTTCATTGAAATTGCTTGAATGATGCCCACAAAAAAAACAAAACAAAACAATCTATGTATGTAGATGTTTAATCTTCATGAAGCACAATTTAGATTAGTGCTCTTGTGTACCAAAACAAGTCTATTTATTATGAATCGATTCTGTTCTGCACATTAAATATTTCTTAATCAGTATTTTTTTCAATTAGCATTAACTTGCGCTTTTTTAGCTACTACTTGGCCCTCATTTCTTGAGGAAATGAAGCTCCTGCAATCCACTTCTTGTGGAGCAGATTGCTCATCAGACTCTAGGGAGACAAATCACATGAAATTTGATCTTTTGTTTAAAACTTTTTTGGTATTTAAGTTCAGGAAGATGCCAGTTTTTTAGAAACATCAAGAGACATCATGCCTGTAAACCTGGTAGAGCACTGCAAAAAGCAATAGAAAGGAATATGGAGAACAAATAGATGTGAAAATATATGTGTATACACAGAAACATATTTTTTGAAAAGGATGGTTTTGTCTCATAAACTTATTGGATCCCTCTGAAGGGGTCAACAGGCTTATAAGTAGGATTAGTCTGGTTGGTATATTGACAGGGATTGCCAAAAAGCTTTTGGGAAGATTCTTCCCTTCCAGTCAGTGGATAAGGATAGCAAGGGAAGTAATTACATTTCCACTCAGAGAACAAAAGGAAAGTGTACATTTTACAGTGAAGCATCATGGCCTCTTCAAAAATCCCTTTGTGTAATTGGTCTCTTCCTCTACCAGAGAAGCTATTTAGCAATTTAGCTATTAGCAGAAGGACTTTCCTCACAAATTATCTTAAAGGCATTCAGAAAAGTGTAGATTATAAGTCAAGTCTTTCACCCATAAATCTAAAAAATTGTCATATAAAGCTGCAGTTTTCACTAATTGTAAAATTTAGTGCATTATAGTTATTGGTTTAGTTAAATAATTTTCTATTTGGTATATATATGTAGTGTTAAAATTAGAAGGCTGGACATAGACTTGACTGGGTAAAAATTTCAATGAAAGAAATTTTTTATGGAAAATAAACATGATATTTTTCACCTCTAGTAAAGTTTAGTTTTTCTGCAATACTCACAAGGCTCTGAGGTGATCAATTGGCTTTGATGGCCCTGATCTGTCTGCCATTTTGTCCCCAGGAGCCACACATAGCTCAGGTTTGGAAACCTCTCCCCCTTCTCTGCTCTATGCCATCTCCTGGACGGATTCCTCAGGTCTTCAAAGCAGCCTCCAGCCCTGTCATTGACCCTGCCTGCTTTAGCTCCCACTTGAATCCCACATCCAGATCCTGGAGCTGGTTTATTTGTGTCAGGGCTTGTCAATGAATTCAGGTACAAGTGCCTGGCTCTGCCCACCTGGCTCAAGCCCAGGGCTGCAGCGTCCCATCAGTGAGGGCACAGCCTGCACTGGTGTCAACCAGAGCTCCTGACTTAGCTGACCTTGCATACCCCGCTTCTACTGCTCCCTGGCAAACAAAAATGCCCATATGAAACAGAATTTTTTCTCACAGTCCTTTCCTGGGTCCATGACTTGCAAGCATCTGTAAGTGATACTTATTAAAACACACATTCATATTGTAGGCTTGTTAACATTTTGATAAAATGCCTACTGACCTTGAGGACAAGCAGTAAGATTTCAAAATAAGAACTGGGAATAAAAAAAATTAATAACAATAATTAAAAAAATCTAACCAAATGCAAGAAACAACGGAGCCCAAAAAGCTGTCCATAAAGAGACTGAGCTCACCCCCCTCACCTTGCTCCAGAAGTCTTCAACTGATGAAGGTTCAAGCACAGGAAAACAAAGTTCTATACTGCACTTGGATGTATCATAAATAACAACCTTCCCTCCAAGGAAAAAGCGGGAAGGAGACCCCATTAGGTCTTTCATTTATTCCTTCTTTTTCTCTGGAGGAGGGCAGGAGAAGAAAGAGAACTCTAGGAGATAAACCAGAAGCAATAACAGTTTGAAATAAACAGTTAGTTTGAGCCCTAACATTAGAGACGATCAGATTTGCTGCTGTTTAGCTTCTGTGTTCACGGAAATGCACAACTTAAGCACTTCCCAGTGGACACTGGGAGGAGGAACAGGAAGACAACAAATTAGAGAACCAACAGGTCATTCCTCCATTCCTGCACAGCACTTTTCAGGAGCAGCTGAGCACCTCTAGTTCAGCTGCTTTGCATGCAGTGATTGAAGGAAGTTGCACTATCAGCGAAACAGGCGAGGCCAGCTTCATTCCTTCCTCATTGAAAGCAACAGAAACACAGCCAGTGCATGTCCAACCCAAAGCTCAAACACAGAATTAATGTATAACATTGAACAAGGTGTGTATTTAGAATGTTACACGTATTTCAGGGACCTAAAAGAATTGAACATAAACTCTTTTCAAAAGTTTTCACTGTTATTTGTTACTAATACAACTGGAGTTAAGTTTCACATTAGTTTTGAGCATCCAGTTAAAAAATAGGCAGTAATGACAACTGCAGTGATGAGCCTTTCTAATACATTTATACTAGCTGGTAATGACAGTAAGTACATTAGCAAGATACCAAGTAAGCAGTACTTTTGACATCCTCACCAAAAAGGTGTTACACCCAGTAAGGGTGTAACAAACAACATGTTTGAATACATAAGACCCAAAATAACTCCTTCAGGTATTTTTTTAGAATCACAGAATGAACAAGTTTGGAAGGGATATCTGCAGGTCATCTAGTCAAACCCATGTCCTGCTCAAAGCAGGTTGCTCACGGCCCTGTTCTATTGAGTTTGGATTACATCCTAAAATGAAGATTCTACAGCCTCAGTGGGCAACCTGATACACTGTTTGAGCACCATCATGGTACATTTTTTTCCTCTCTAATTGGAACTCTTTATGTTGCAGCTTGCATCTATTGCTTCTTGCACTATCAACACACCTTTGAGAATAATCTGGCTTTGTATGTTCTCTAGAGGTAGGTATAGATACCAATAAAATCTGTCTTTAGCTTTCTCTTCCTAAGGCTGAAGGGACTCTGATCTCTTGAGCTCTCCTCACTGTATGCTGGTAGCCATCCACTTGGACTTGCTCCAGTACGTCATTGCCTGCTTTGTGGCCTAAATTTGGGCACAGTACTCCACATACAAGCTCACAAGTATTACACAGAGGGTTAAAACCACTTCCCTCAATCAGGAGCACATTGCTGGCTTGTCTCCAATTAGTGTTCCAACAGTATCTCTGATTCTGCAAAGCCTCTTTCCATCTGTCTGGCCTGTACTCATGGATAGCATTATTCCATCCCATACAAAGGACTTTGCACTCTCCTTTATTGAACAAGCTCAAATCTGTTAGTTGCCTCTGCTGCACAGAACAGGTATTCATTCTATTCATTCTGTATCTCTATGGTAGCAAAATTACTGCCCATATAAAGCATGACTTGCTGTGTTAACTTCATTAATGAACATAGAGATTCTTAAATGAGAAGAAAATTATATTTCTATCACTATTTTCTATTAAATCATATCAATGCTACAATCAAAAGCCATAAGCCCAGCCATAGAGCCATTGTTCATATAACCAGACAACAACCCTTTTCCTAGGTCTCCCAGACTACAACCCTGAGAATTTACCACTCAGGACTGTTTGCCAATAAACTGGGCTGAACCACCACACTGGTGTTTAAAAAAAAAAATAAAACAAAAACCACACAACACCAAACCAAAACTCCCACACAGTACATGAAGAAGGCAAGAACTTGTGAGGCAAAAGCCAAAGTGCCCTTTCGAGACCACCTACACTTTGAGTGAGAACATATTCATCACACAGTGCAGAAAGAGAAGGAAAAAACTTGCAATATTTCTGTGTTCATGGCCAAAGTAAATAGGTAAGATACAAAAGGAACATCTGGAAAAATATATCCTCTAACAGCCAGCATCTCCTTTGGTTAATCCATCTCCCATATGTAGTGCAGTCAAAAACTCTGTTCCTGCAATTATATATGGCGTGGCAATAATCTAACTACTAGCCTTACCTCAGGAGCTGGGAGCATCTCTACTAAAGTACTATCCAGGAACACAGTCCTCATTAAGATGGAAACAGAAGCTGATATTGAAGATGCTGATTGTAACAATATTCTTAAAACAAATTACATTATTCCCTAACTAATTGGAAATATAAAGCCTTCTCTCTGTACTCTGTATTTCTCCATTGAAAGACATGCTGGAACTAAATCAGTTACAATCATTGAACAGTTTCCTTCTAAAAAGGATCAGTTCAGTCTTTCTTCTACCTTAAGCCAACTCATATAAACATTTGAAATACTGTCATGTTACAGTGTTTCTTTCTTTTTCTTATAGCAGAAGATAGTAATTTTAAATTGTTTAAATTGTAGTGAGATAATCTTTAATTCTAATGATGATATAGAAAGTAAGGGAGATACTTACATAATAGCATTCTCTAAGTCCTTTAACATGGTCCCCCACAATATCCTTCTTTCTAAATGGAATAGAGATGGACCTGATGGGTGGACTCTTTGGTGGATGAGGAATTGGTTTTATGGCCACCTTCAGAGGAAAAGCCTTGACACTGTTCAAGCACCACTCAACAACAGCTGGTTTTGGCTGAGGAAGAGTTAATTTTCTTCACAGTGGAGCTGTGGATTTGTACTGAAAACAATGTTGGTAATATGGAGATGTTTTTGTTATTGCTGAACAGCACTTAACACAGACCCAAGGCCTTTTCTTCTTCTTGTACTGCCTCACCAGCAAGAGGGCTGGGAGTGCACCAGAAGTTGGGAGGGGACACAGTCAGGACAGCAGACATCAGCTGAGTACAGGGATATTCCATACCATATGGTGACCTGCTCAGTATATACAGTGGCGGGGGAAGAAGGAGGAATCGGAGGGACATTTGGAGTAATGTTGTTTTTCTTCCCAAATCCTCCTTACGTGTGAAGGAGCCCCACTGTCCTGGAGATGGCTGAACACCTGCCTGCCCATGGGGAACGGTGAACAAATTCCATGTTTTGCTTTGCTTGTGTGCATGGCTTTTTCTTTCCCTGTTAAACTGACTTTATCTCAACGCAGGAGTTTTTCCACTTTGATTCTTCCAGTTCCCCCCGCACTCCCATTTGTGGGGGAGTGAGGAAGCAGCTGCATGGTACTTTGTTTCCAGCTGAAGTTGGACCACAATACTTATCAACACTGTCTTCAGCACAAATCCAAAACACAGCCATATGCTAGTTACTACAAAGAAAATTAACTCTATCCCAGCCAAAGCCAACACATATGGTCAGTTCTTCTCAACCCTGGGGGATTCATCCTCAGAGAAAAAAGAGGGACTTAAAGTTTGAAAAGCACTGTCATCTGAACTGTGTCCAATAGCATGAGGTAGCATAGTGAAGCCAGTAAATAGGCTTAAAAACACTTAAGATGGACTAACAAAAATTTCTGAACAGTTCAGTTTTTGAAGGTTGAAACTTCAGGACTTGGCAGGGAGCAAATCTAACTCCCTGCTATTAAATGGGGATGGGAAAGTCCTGTTCACACTACCCACTTTCAACTATCTCAATCATCAACACATTCCCAACTCCCTTCAAAATGAGATTCATTAGATCTCCCTACACTGATAATGTAGCAAGGCTTTTTCCCCCAGTTGCACAGGAAATTACCTGGTTAGATAGGAACATTGGGATCGAGACCCTCCAGCAGGAAAGAGCAATTAGATAGGCTTGGGGTGACTGTGAATCTGAATTCATAGTAATAGCAGCAGGTTTGCATGCTGTTCTGGAAGATATTTCTATTGCTACCCAGACTAACACAGGCTCAAACAGCCCTGTCTACAAGGTCATTCCAAAGGGAAACAGAGGAAATGCTTCTATGTATTTATATGAACCTTAAGAGATGAGCTGTCTCTGGCAGAGAAAGTTTGTCTCTGTTGAGAGAAGAGAACTCCACATGTTAATCATTTTTACTCCCTCACTTTATTTGGGTGAAGATGTGAGAGCCCAAGAATTGTGCTCAGCTCATCTCCACACTCTGCCTCAGAGGAACATGCTACAAGCAACTGCTCGAGCATCTTATGCTCCCTTCTTTCTCAAGCAAGCCACTGACACCAGAATCAAAAACCTCCTTTCACTTACATTTATTTCAGATAAATTTGCCTAAATTAAATAAAGCGACATCAAAATAACTCCAGTTTGAGGTCAGAGCTAATACAAATGGTAAGAACTACAAACAAAACAGAAAAACAGATTCCAACTTACTAGCATGTCTGTAAGTCACAAAATATGTCCTGTGACTTTTTGTTCAGATTCCCTGCTTCAGTAGTACATTCAAGACAAGGATTGATGTCTTGATTAAGTGATAAGGACTGAGAAGATGACTGTTTTCAACCCCTCAGTAAACTCTGGGCAAGTCACATAACTTTGAAAAACTCCTACAATAACAATTTTTCATCAAGATATACTCTTTGGAAAACAAAAATATTTTCTCCAGTGTTCTAATAAATCACTCATTTCTGTCTACTATTTCTTGATTGTGTATTTCTCAGAAACACAGTCCTGTCCACAAATTTCAACCACATCAGAGGTCAGAATCCTGGATCTTGTGATCCTTCATATTAACTATAAAAAATAGCTTGTGTCAAACAGCATGTTCCAATGTCAAAAAAATAACTCTGTGAAAATTGTTGGAAGTCCACTAGTGGCTATGTATAAGCAAACAATTTGTGAAGAAGAGGAGAAGCAAAGCAATGGAGGCCCAGAAAGTCAAACAAGGCCTGTATGGAAACGACGGGTGAATTTCCATCTGCTTTCAGGATGATTAAGGTTCCACTATCTGCCTCATGACTTGCAATTCTACTGAATTATACTGTTTCTCTCATGAAAGCCCAAAGGAACATGCACAGAACAGAGCCAGAGGTCCAAAGCTTATTTTTCTGAATACCTCACTCTAGTGTGCAATTATTTATCTTCCAAGATACTCCAAGATTAACTGATAGTTACCACTGTAACAATAGTGGCTTTGTAATATAACATCTGTTGAAGCCAGCACAAAGGAAATGGCCATGCACTTTTAGAAATCTTGCTTTTCTTTTCTACCTCACATTGGTGGCTTTCTAGGTTTATTCTGCACATTCCAAAATAGGTTTCAACTAAGATTTGAAATGCAATGGGAAAAGGACATTTACTGATCCTGATAGCTTGAATGAGGTTCTCATGTAGTCAATTTATCTCAACCCTCCATGCCATCTCTCTCCTGATGTGAGCAAAATGGTTATTTTTTCAGCCATAGGTATTTTGCTTTGCAAACTTCCCACTCCCTGCTACTCATAAGATTACCACCAAAAGATGGAAGCATCTCCAGGCTTCATAATTGACTCCAGTCCTTGGTATTTCCGTGTTTATAGTTGCACTTAAAATCCAACAACAGTGGACAGAGACTTCTGAACAAAGGCTCTTTTTACTGACACCCTAAAATCTTTGCAGACTCAATCCAATGAAGTGGGCCATTCTGAGAATTTAAAAACAGAAGCCAAAAAAACCCACAAACAAACCCAAACAAACAAACAAAAACCCACCAACCCTCCCCCCGAAACAAAAAAAAACCACAACAACCCTCCATAAAAAAAATCAAAACCTGTAGTAGCATTTTTAGATCTAACAATGACATTAATCTGCAATTCAGCATTTTCCCTGACCTTCAAAGCCTATCAGTGACGATGTTGCTTTCCTCTGTCAGGTAGACTTGAGCTTTTAAAACCTTGCAATAGCGAGTGTGTCACTGAAGAACAAGTTTTAAATATGTGGCATTGTTATGTCTACAAAGCTGAAATCATGAGGAAATAGTCTTTTCTCCCCAGGCATACATAATTTTTGGCAGTCAGAGTAATCAGTACGCCCTGGGGAAACAGAGGAGATATCAATCTGATGTAAGTAGGAACTTAAGCAGAGCTCTGGCATCACTAAAGCCATGTGCTAGTGAGTCTGTTCATTACAAAACAGATATTTACCCATGGGTAAAATGAAACTAAAAATAACACAGAAAATCTTCTTCAGTGGCAAGCAGGAAATATGTACTTCATTACTCCATAGCTCCAGGAAGGAATACCTACTTCAAGCTACTTAAACCGGCCTTCAAATACAGCTTGATGCCTAGCTCCTCTTTAAATCAAGACAGAGCTCTAAGGCTCAGCTTTCTTTAACCTTTTGGCCTAAACTAACCTTGCTTGTCTCTTATTTCAGCACCCTGCCAAGATTTCATAGTAAGAAAGAAAGCAACCAGACACAATACAGTTATTCTGTCTCAGTGAGTCACAAATAGGTCTGTACTGAAGATAATATGAATCAACCGATGTAACTTTAAACAAGTCAATTTGGGTACCAATACTAATTTGCCCTCACATACAAGTTTATTTGCAACAGTCAGGGTTTTTTTTTTAATATTTAGTTAGCTTTAATTGAGATGAATCAAATATATCCATGCTGAGCTGTCATTTACACTACAAACATACACTCAGTTCTGCTTTGTCCTGCTTAAGAGGAAATAAACACACAAATCTGCTGGCAATATTTTACCAGGTGCAAGTGCAAGGCAATGCCAACAAATATCTCTTGGAAGGACTGAGCATCTAATAAAATGATTCTTTATTAAAAGAATGTGCTACAATTGAATGCACAAATAGAAACAGATCAACAAGTATAGGTAACACAATGCCAGGGTTGTTAAAAGGACTATTTGGTTTTTAAATGATGGGCTAAAAAAAAATAAAAAATCAGCACTCAAAGAGTATCAAATGAAAAACCTACTGAGGTAAAAGGAAAGCAAAACACTCCATTGGACTTCAGTGTAAGAGGAGAACTGACACCAACTACTACCAAATCACAAGCCTACCTGGAGAATCAATATTAGAGAGGAAAGCCGTTCTACTCCACAGGGCCACGTGTGCAATTATATTCACACTTAGTTTGAATAACAGAAGAATGCCTCATGTGACACTAATGCCTTCCAGGTTTCTGACAGCGTAGTTATGGGTCCATGCTTCGAGAACTATGATCAGCAAGAAGAGATGTATAAGGCTAGAGAGAAAAGATTACCTGATTTTCTTTTAAAATTAAATATCTGAGGCAAGATGACACTGCGTAACTTGTATGACTGATTCAGAGAGGCTTGGTTATAAAGACTAACTACCAAATATACTGCAAATTAACTGGAGCAAAACAAGAAAGCTCTCAATTTGTAGGATGAAGTACAGTATAGTTAGCTACCAGTCAGCCCTATTGCACTTGTTCTGTAATAAAAAGAAGGAAGAATTAACTATTATATTCTTAAATGAAGCTGAAACGCTGCAAAACTGGAACGAAGAAAAGACCTGTGGTAAAAATGGACAAAATAATTCAAATACATAGAAGCATCAATTACTTCTGCGAAGGAAAAATTAAACAGTTTGAACAGAAAGAAGAAACATGGAAAGGGGAAAAACACAAAACACAACAAAACCAAAACAGAAGAACACAGACCTCAATTATGTGAAGAGCGTTTCCTCAGTGTCTGGTCAAAAGCAGCAAATGGAATGCCCTAGGCATCATGCAGATGAGTAGAGACAAACACATCCCAGCCTCAGAAGGTTTGCAATTGCCTTTTCAGGTAGGCCAAAAATGGGCTTAAAGAAATGTGAGTTAACAATAAAACAAGTGTTTAGCATAAAAGCAGCTGTATGAGATGTGCTTGGCAGAGGAGATGTCAAGCACTAGCAATAAACAAACTATCCATTTTGGGGATGTCCACTCTACTTCAAGACAGCAGAGTCTCGCTGTATATCTCAGTTGAAAATGGAATTTGTGGAGCAATTGGAAAGGAAGAGTAAAACTCAACAGCTAAAATGCTTTAATTTCCTAGTGTTGGGGAAGGAAACAATAAACATCCTCTTCCTTGAGATTTATAGCAAGACACTTCATAGGCTGTTAAAAAAGAATTGTGATTCATTCTTCACTGTCAACAGGGTAGATAGGAAGTCACAAAACAATTTATATGAACTTTTTTGCATATTTTCACTTCTTTAGAGTAGAAAAGGTGTCCACTACTTACATATTTATTCTCTTCCACTAGTGGTTTTCTGTTTATTAATTTACTGCAAATAATTGTGTGAAAAATTAAAGATAGAAAACGCATTGCTGTCTGCATAGCGTAAGAAGTTTCCTCCTCCTTTGAAAAACTGAAGAAATTTTCATCACAGTTCTGATCACTCTCAATGATTTGCTCCTGACATCACTAGGGCCTGTTGGCACTTGCTGTTTTAATCACTATAAATGAGGCTGCGAGGGTTCTATACCAGAGAACATCAGCCTTTATATGAGCAGCTACTCACCCTCCAATGCAGGGTCAGGTCTCAGACTCGTATATCAAAAACAAGCCAGTGTTGGCCTCGTCTCACCCCTATTTTTGCAACAGGAGATCACTGACTTCTGACTCATTTATCAGCTGCTGCTGATTTGTTTGTTTGTTTTGCCTTTTATTGTACCAAATGTTTCCTAGATGTCTGAAAACTTTGTTTTCATTTTGTTTATGTTTTTTCTGGAAATGTGTACTCCTAGGGAGGTTTCTGAAGCAGTCCTTATCTCTTCTTTCCCAGATCTTTGTGTTTTGAGACATAGAATTCAAGTAGCGACCTGTCTACTGCCTGATGTGGGATATCACATTATGTGTAGCACAAGGGAAAAATAGGCCCAGAACCACAGATTTCTAAGAACTTAAGTCACTTATTCCAGGAATAATATTCCTGGTGTACACCATCCTGAAGCCGTGACCACTGGGGTGCTGTGTTTGTTCACATATGTTCACAGCATGGACCGAAGTTCCTCAAGCCATGCATTATTTGAGCCAGCCAGTTTGCCCACTTTCTAAGTCACATTTTATGGTTTGTGTCTGGCATAACTGCTCCTTGAGAAGCCACTCTCCTACATTTGTTTCATGCCTGAAATCAGTCAGACCTGTAGGCTGCTCTCTTTTGGTGACGTCCATTACACCAACCAGTACTTGCTAACAAAAGCTTAAGTCATTTCACCAGATTTCTACAGGAGACAATAATGGTGGTTCAGTGACAACAACAAAGACCTAAGAAGATAAAAAATAAAAAATTATACTCACCTGCTTAGTGTTACTAAAAGAGGGTCTGAGAAACAATTCATTCATTCACAAGTCAAGAGTATATACTTACTTGATGGATTAATTCAAAACGAATCTGATCCCAGAGACGAGGACAACAAGAAACTCTTCTTTCTAGTTTGTGAATGCTGTTCTTCCCAACTATACCTTATACCCTGGCAACATCTGTATGATATAGCTATGTTTATTTAAGTGCTAAATAATATGCTATCAATTTTATCTCCCTTAGGCTGAGCCTTGAGGTTAACCATTTCAATATTATGTAGTCTCTGAAGTTACTGTCTCTAATAACCTTTGAATAAAGCAGGGATCTTCTTTTTATTTTAAAATAAACAAAATCTATTTATTTCTTACATACATGGTGAGGCAAAAGAAACCCAAAGAGCACACTGTTTTACACAGGAAGTTTAGGGCAGAGTTTAAGGCTGAAGCCCAGCTTCCTGCCAAGCCACTGTTGTGAGCCTAAACCTCACAGGCATTCTTTCAGCTTCCCATTTAAAGTCAAAAGGATAGTCTATTTACATACTTCACATTTATAATAGCTGAGCTTTATCCCAGCCACAGCTCTCCCCCCCAGCCCCCTCCATGCTGCCATGACCACACAAACAGGGACAAAATGTTTCTCTTAGATTAAATCAAATTAAGGAACACTTTAGCGTGAGTGACTGTATTTCTGACTTGCTCCAGTAGACTCTGTCTATGTGGAAATGGGAAACCACATTTACTCTAACTTGCTTTGGCAACCAAATCCCTCCCCTTACCTGTTCCAAGGGAGCAAAAGGTGGCACGTGCCCACGAGGTATACTTTTGCTCTGATGCCTTATTATGTTATTGGAGAATTCTAAAAAAATTGCCATGGTTCTCTTCCTGTCCTACTCGTTTATTCACACAGAACTGTAGATGATTCCTGCAGTAGAGCATTCTCCAAACACTAATTTGAAGTAGCAGCATCCAGTTCTGTTCAGCTATCTGAGGTCTGAGTAAGGGGAAAAAAATGATAGAGTAGTACTTACTGAAGAAAATAAGGCTAAAAAGACAAGTGATTCAGGACTGGAACTTACACAACTAAAGAGGAGCACTTCAGTAATCACAGTGTGCTGTGTAGTGATCTGCCACCAGAGCAGAGAACAACAAGAGCTCATGGGAGTTAAAACTATGCCTTGCAATATGGTAGATTGGGAATACCTAAACCTGACAGACACCTGAAGATTTCTACACTTTAGAACTTGCAGAACATCTCTAGAAACAAAGCCAAATGTAACCCATGTCTCAAGGAATAAAATTGTCATTTCTCTGAAACTGGGAGCCTGCCCCCACATTGTATGAATAAATTTGAAAACAAAAAGCAAACTCCTGATAACACAGGGGGAAACCCATTATTTCAAAATTGCCTTTCCCTTGTAATCAAATTCCACACAAAGGCTGTCATAGAAATAACATGACAACCAATTGCTCACATGAGAGAAGTCTTTGTAGGAGTTTTGCCTGGACTCAAAAGCTGTCATGTCTCTCATCTACTGCCATTGCTTTGATTAGATGTTTCTTTTAACCTCAAATTCTGATGCTATCAAATTTATGGAAGCAGGTATTAAGACAGATACAGGCATTGTGAGGAGAGGGTTGTTTACGTGGGATAATTTAAAATATTCTTTGTTTCTTTCATAATATTTTTTATGATGGTAACTGACTAGAGAATTATCTGTAAAAAATAAAACACTTCTGCTCTTCCAAATGCTTCAGACTGCTGACTGCCAAAAAAAAGTAGGGGTGGAATGGGAAGAGTTCAGCTAGCAAAAATATGTCCCATGGAAAAAAATAATTTCAGTAAAACATTAAACTTTTTTTCAGTTTAGTTCCCTTTTTAACTTTTGGAAAAGCAGTCAGTGCTACATTTCATTCTCTGGCTGATTTGTATCATCTTAGAAAGATCTCTTCCATGTGCTAAAGAACGAAGTTGATCCCTCAAGTATCTATCCCCAGTTGAGATTATTTATATTCTAATATTACTTATATTCTAATAAAATGCTTTGGATATTTCCAGTCTATACACAGGTAGCAGCCACATGCACGTCACAGTAGGGGTAGTCTAGAGCAAAGTCCTGCACATACACTCAAAAGGCAGGAATTTTGTTTACACTGTATAATTGGGAAAATTTAGGGATCAGCAGCTGCTTCACCATAATGCCATGAGTGGATAATCAAAGGTGTTTGACAGATATTTGTCAGTGAATTAAAACAAGCTGGCTCAATCTCTTGCTGATGGCAGGTAGCTGTCAAACCATAAAAAAAAGAAAAAAAGCATCAGCATAGGTCATTAAGCTCAACCAGCAGCTAAGACATTAATCTGACATGCTAGACTCTTCCAGTTCAGGAAATGGGCTGTGAAGGGGTTGGGTATCTGTGATCTTGAGGCAGCAAAGCATAGTGGAGGGTGAGACATGTGGAAGGTCATGAGCAGTGGCAACATTCAGGGGAATAGCTAATTCATGCTGTTAGTTAATCAATTGATACTCTGACTTCCTTCAGTAAGTTTTCAGAGTAGACAACAAAGAAATTCAATTCCAGGTCCCACTTATGACAGAACTGAATCTGCTTCATGCCTCAGCTATCCCTCTACTAAACAGAAAAAATGTTATTCTAACATTACAGGGGTACTCCAAGGATAATTCCCCAGGAATGTTTCTCAAAGCACTGATAGATGATCAAGAATCAGTAGATAAATCTGCAAGGGACCTCAGGAAGTTATGGAGTTAAACTTCAGTGATGAGATAGATAATTTTAGTGCATAGTTAATGAATGACCTGACTTCAAGAGCAACTGTGATCCTGAGCTGGCAATATGACAGGCAACACCTCTAAATACTGAAACAGTCATTAAAAACTTCTCAAAACTCAGTAATATTTATTGCTTTCTAATTTCACACTTAGTTCCAGCACCTGACAAAAGGCAGAGTGATATTCAAGCTATACCCACAACAAAACTGGGAAACTCTTCTAACCACTTCACAGTAAGCATTAGGAAGGCATCTACAGATATTCCGTTCTGAATAGAAAACTATATTGCAGACATACAGGTTTTCAGACATATGGGAATACTCTAAGTCCCTGAAAGACCAAATGCCCAAAGAAAGATTCAATGGAACTTGCTGGAGCAAGGTCAGGATAAAACACACACCTTCATCCTGTAATAGGATTTCAATGACCTCAGTCAAGACATTCTTCTTTCTAAGGTCTCCTGTTCAAGACCAGCTCTACCACACAGCCAAGAGTTAAGCTCCACTACTGCAAAATGACAGGTTTCATGCCATATATGCCAGTAACATAAGGACAATATAGACCCACTGTATGGACATACTAAGTGATTTTATTTGTATATAGGAATCTGAACTACTAGGATCTATGGGGTCTTCTACCTGCACTAGTGCATGCTGCACTAAAAGAGAAAGGTACTAGGTGAAAAACAGTTAAAAAATAGAGGGAAGAAACCAAAAGGAAAGTAGGTTCAACAGAGTACAATGCATGGGAAAAATAACATCAGAGGGGAGAAAGACAACTAAGCCACTATAGTCTGAACTCACTGAAATAACATTAAAAGATGCATAGTTTTTGCATCAGTTGAAGCAGTTTTAGCCCTATTTAATAAAGGCAGATTGAGTTCACATATGAAACTACTGCTTGCTCTTATTGTTTGTCAATATGTGCAAGATCCACAAATCCTTAGATGTCATTTGCAATTTTTCCTATGTTAATATCAACCAGCTGATGGAGCTTAGCCAGAAACATCAAGATTTAAAATCTGTGTTCTTGCAAATGCTCATCTGAATTGTACAAAGCATAAATACATAAACCAGCTGAAGTATCTGAAGTCAGTTCAAGGTTCTCCAAAGGAACCCTCTTGCCTCCCATCAGTCTCCAAAGCCTGCTGTTCAGAAGCATTAAATCTTTGACCTCATTCTAATGTTTTGTTGTAAAGATTTTATCTGTTTGACTCACTGACAGTAATCCCCAGCCACAAGGGACTTTAGTTAAAGAATAATTACATGTATCTTACAACAGCTGTCTTGGGTTTTTCTATACTTTACAGATTTCTGCATCTAGTTCTATGGTTTCAACTCTTACATGGAAATCTTGAAAGGCTTGTCTGGTCAGTTCAGTTTTGCATCTCTTCCTTGCTGTTCTCCATCTTGCATGTAACAGCAGCTAAACAGTGAAATGTGCCACTTCACCTCCACCATGTTTTGCTGAACATCACAGGTCATGAATTCAAGTGCCCAGCTGGCAGAAGCAAGCAGATGCGCAATATTTTGGTTATTGGTCTGGGAAAAACTCAGATACCTGCTGTGCCAAAGTCACCTGAGGCTGGTGGGACTGGGCTGAAGGCACCTTGATTAAGGATGGAGGCAGCATTCTCCATCACAAAAGAGAAATAATCCTGCTCATGGGGTGAGGAGACTGAACAGGAAGGAGACTCACTCTTGGTATCACATCAGTTCAGCTTTTAGCACACAGACATGGGCATATGTAAACTTAGAAAAGCTGCAGAAGGAAGTTCATGCCATTTTATTTGAGGTACACTACCTATCTTAAGAAACACTAGGGGGTCTTGTTTAGTATTTGTGTGTAAAGCTAAAAGAATAGAAATGCTAACAAGGATGAGATTTAAAAAAGCCCATGACTACATGAGTCTCTCAAATAGGAAAGCTGATATTTCTATCGACATTGTAGAGCATTATCACTAAGATTTGATTCTCCTCCAGCAGTAGTTAACTGTGGGACTGGAAATCTCCCATTATACATTAGCAAAGGGTGGTAAATATGATGGTGCAAGGTAGAGGCATGGATGGAAGACACAGGCAGATATTAACAAACTGTGCATAAAAATCATATACAGACTAGGTAACTAATTTGAAGCAAAGCTTCAGAAATTAAGGCTCTTCTGAAAATCTAAAGCACAGCCCCAACCACATATCAGTTTCCCACCTCAGTCTCCGATGCAAAAGTGAACCCACCAGTTCCACCATGACTGCAGCCAATCCTGAGAACTTGGTGATTATTTTCCAACTGAAATCATTATGTTTTGGAAGTGATCCTTGTCACGGACTTGTGCACAACACATGGAATCAGCTGAAGAAGAATTGTATCTGAGATGAAGGTTATTTGGGTTCTGGTATCTCTAGTGGCTTTCAAGTCAACCCTCCATAAGTTCAGCTCCTTCTTGATATTTACTTTGCAGCTTGAATACAGCTTGCACAAACTTGTTGGCTTTACTGCTATCTTGCTTTAATATATATCCCTAAAACTGACATCCATATAGGCCCTGGCAAAAAACGAATATTTTTCAACATAGAACAAAGAACAAATTTTATCTTTCTCAGGCCATGGAGGAAGAAACAATGAAAGTGACATTTTCCCCCCTAGGAATTCTGATTAATTTATTATAATGACATGCACATTCTTTTTTAATTACAACATCCCATGTGCCACATCTGTGTACTGTTTAATTCTTTCTTCGTGCAAATAAGAACACGGAGAAGGAATTAATCACTGATAAAATGTGAGAATAGTACTTTCAAAAAGATTAAGTGGTTACTTTGCAAACAGGAAAAGAAAGGTGGTGATGGGAAATCCACTTTAAAAGTTTGTCAACAAAGACAAAGTTGAGCAGCTTTAATTAAAACACTTTTTATTGACTTCCCTGTGGTAATGTCTTGGACCGCTGGGCTTGGGCTGGTCTTCATCCTCCCTGAACTGCATTTGTTTCTAATGAGCTACTTACATATATATATATATAAATATATATATATATATAAGTGTATATATATGTATATATAAATATATGTATACACACACATTTGTATGGTCACTATACATATAGCATCTAGAGCACAATATTTTTGGAAAACCAATTTTGTTTATTTTAAAATAAATTACCGTAATGAAATTTTATTATTATGGCCAATCTGAACAGCTGCAAGATTATTAGAGCAGCAGAGAGGATTGGCATTGAAAAGGAATATAATAGGAAAAGGTGATTTGGTGGGGGTGTTGTTTGTTTTCTTGTTTGTACTTCACTATTATTATAAGCAGTTAATCTGTTCAGGTCTCTGATGAATTCTACTGAAATGTGCAATCCTGGGGAAGACCACCATTTGAAGAATGCATTTAGCACTCCTTTAGCTTTGCATTTTGGCAGATCTGTAGGGGGCCTCAGCCAGTTTTTATACAGCTGAGTATTTGACTCAGATGAAAGTTTGATTAATACAATATTCCATGTTCTCAATGCAAAACACATTTGCACAGAATTATCTGGAGTAAAACAGCTTTTCTGGAGGAAAAAAAGGATGTGAGTAAATTAATTTTAAGAATTTAGGGGGCATTATACCTTCTGTTTACAAATAAACAGCAAGACAACTCTGCTGCTTATAATAAAGAAACATTTTACAATAATAATTAGCAGAGGCAACATTGACCCAGTTTATACTGAAAGATTAATGCTGCTATCCCTCATAACTGCATTCTACTCACTATTGTATAACTGAAAAATCTTCTTATGGAATCACTACATGTTTCAGTGAGTCCTCTACATGCTTCACTTTATCACAGAATTCTTTCCTTTGTATACAAAGGGATATTCAAGCAATAAACAAATGGAAAGAATCCCTTGTGCATTATTTTATAAAATAAAACCAGTCATTATCAAAATATGATTCTGAATTACAATAATCTTCCTGTTGTTTAGTGCCTTTCTTCCTTACACCTCTCAGTCACGTCTTTGAGGAAAAAAAACCCAGGGACAAGATTTAAATGTCTGTTGTAATCTCACTGCCTTTTTATTCCTTAGCTTCTGCTACACCTCTTTGGAAAGCAAATGTCAAACTCTGTATTCAGGATGGAATAGCCAACTTTCTCATTCCATAAGGGGACTATATGTCCTTCATTGCACTACTCTGCCAGCTGTCATTTCTCATTGCTGTTTTACATTGACCAGCTCCTTCCACTGACCTGCCACAACTGTGAGCAGTCAGACAATATTTACAGCCTATCCAAAACTGAGCAGGTAAAACCTTCATCTGGAGGTTGTAACAACTTCATTTCTGCACTGAATTTAACATATCACTGTAGTCTAATGGCTGCAACACCATTCTTCCATTAGGCACATACGGGTGACAACTCAATAGGAAAAGTAAATACGATCATTTTCTGTGATTTTCTTTGCTGGCGGATTGTAAAGAGTATTTATCTCAATCCTTAACACTTCCCAAAATTCTTGTACAACTACAGTAATTAATTTTCTTGTGACTTACACACCCAATATGTTTGCCTTCCATTCATTCCCTTTTAATAGAAAGGGTTTAAATATATATTATTATATATTATACTCTCATGTTGATATCACTTATAAACTGAAATGGACAGTTGGTTTTGAGATTATTAAATCTCAGTTTTTAGGCAGAATAGGGAGAGAATCATACTTTATTACCTATAAGGACTGATGGATGTAGCTTTTAATTTAACTTTTATGTCTAATCTTCACCAAAAATAGTCCCCATTGCTAAAAAAGCAATTACTTAATAACTTTGAAGATATATTTTTAAAAAGTTTATTTCCTTAGCTCTCAAGAAAAAGATCTATTCAGTTCAATTCAGTCCAATTAGTTTTCTTGATCTTTAAAACAAACTATAAACATACAGCTCCTAAAAAGCAGTGCATTAACTGTCACACCACTACCTTATAGAGGGGCAAGCTACATAAAAGAATTTACTTAATGCACCTGAAAGGAGAGAAAAGTGAAGTTCAGTAACAATGTCAGAAATCAGAAACCTTTTACACTGAGACTTTCCTGAAAACCCATATATCTGTTGCTGCAGCCTTTTCATTATTCACTGTGCTCTGATCCACTGTCCCATGAAGTGCATGGAAATACTTCCACTGCAGTCCTAACTGGAAAGCAGATTGGGAAAGGCACCTGCAGCCACACTCTCTGGGAAAAGCTGGCAGAGTCCCAGGAGAAGTAGCTGTGCAGCCTGGGTGTCAAAGAAACATCCACTAATTCTGCCACTAGCATGGAAGTTTTCAGGGGCAGAAATAACAGGGCTATTTAACTAGGTGTACTTCTGCAGACAGACCTAGATAAGAAGAAATAAAAATCTCTAAGATGTCAGCTTGCCAAACTGCCTTTTGGCTCCTAACACTTGTTCCTGCCTTTCTTCTGGAAGAAAAACCCATGCATGTAGGGATGGGCCTATGCAGAATACAAAGACCTTTGATTTCACTACAGCAAGCATTAGAATTGTGCATTTGATCCTCAAAAGCACAAACATTAGCAAAGTTGGTAGGTAATTGTCCTTTCCTAGCCTGTAAGGCTGAACTGCAGGTGGTGCAAGCAGGGATGGATGTGCTCTTCCAGAGGGGAAAGCATTTCAAGCAAAAGGTTGCACCCACCATCAAAGCTGCTGCAGGCCAGAGGACTCCACTATCCAGGTTGTAAAACCTACTGATCTCCATTCTAGAACAAATCCGAGTCAGCCAAAGTTTCCTGGTAGGAACACCAGCTGTAAGATGTCATCTGAACACACGGATGGCTACCTATGGCTTTATGTGGTCTTTCAATAAAGTTTTATTGGCATAAAAACTTATAGTAAGGGTGCTTCAGCCTGCCTAATTTTGCAAAACTATTTATTAAACTATCCTAAAAGTTACACAAAATACTCTTTCTAACTCCTTGTAGCCAACGACACGATGTCACAACTCAGCTTCCATGCATGGCTGAGTGAGTAAGTATAGGAGAAAGTGATCTGGCTTCATGGAGCTTCCTGGCAGATGAGTAACTCATCAAGCAAACAACAGCAATTCTCTTCCAACTAGGAGCTCAGTACAGCACAAAGAAAACAAACTTAAAATCCAGGAGAGGATTAGGAAAATATCCTCTAAAGACATTGCCATGGATTTAATAGAAAAGGAGAACAAGATGAGGCAGCCTTGAAGTGGATCTCTAAGGGTCTATTAGAAAGATTAATAGATGCTGAGTTATTTTAACCTAAAACATGTTTATGGCAGCGTAAGAGTATCAAAATGAATCCAGCTTATGAGGCACTGTTGGACAGCTGCAACTGAGGTTAGTTTTTTGATGTGTGCTGTGCAGCTATATTTTCACTAAACAGAGTAAATCTTCATCCAGTGCAATTCCTCTCCTACTGCTGCTTGGGTGAACTGGAATCATGACTATGCATCCCACACATTCTGGTCTGCAGCACGTGAGTACAGGCAAAATTAAAATGTATAAGTAGTGGCCTGCAACCAAGCCTTCTGATAGTTTTTCAGTGACATGGATCATTCTGACTATCAAACCTGATTACCTTCTGGGCTTGATCATGGATCTGTGGTATCTGCACAAGCACTCTCTTGAAGCTCAGTAAAAAACCTTGTGTAGTAACTGCACTGTTTTTCTCCTTAATTCAAGCACAGACATCTTCTATGAGAGAACCATAAAAATTGTGGGGACGTGGCTCAGACTACATTGCTCTGCTAGAGTTCTTTAAATGTGACAAAGTTGGAAAAGCTCCACTTGTGCATCTACATTTACCCTCCAAATCCATCTGCAGAGATAAGAAGAGTCAGTAACAGTAATCACTGTGTTGTGAGCTCACTGTTGAGAGAGCTCACTCTTTCCCTGTTTCTTTAGAGAAAAGCAATGAAAGGAAGACATTAGATTCCTCACAGAGCATTTCTCTACTTTCCATACAGGACACAGGTGAGAAAGAAAAATGTCTATGCTAGCCACAAGCAATTTTTTATATTTTCACTCCATACTTAATACAAAGAAGCTCAAAATATTTGCAAAATCAGATTAAAATATTTAGTCTGACCCATGTAAATAGCAAATACAAACATTAGAAGGGAGCAATCCAACCTAGAAAGCCTTTGATGGAATACCAGCTTTTCAAGTTTCCCACAGATCTCTGTAATTGCCATATTTGAATACAAGTACTGTAAACTCACTAGAACTAGTAACTGATAAAACCAAAGAAGCTGCACACAAGCACATTCAAAGTTTCCAATTTGAAGTGTAAGAAGAGACAGCTCTAATATATGAGAGTTCAAATATGTGGTTAGAAAGGCCTTCTTGTATAATTGGGAGCGGGTGTTGGAGTTTCTTCATTGTGGCATCAATCTACTAAGAAGGTCTTCTATCTCTCTTCATAATCCAAATGCCTTATCATTTCTGGATGTTCTCATAGGAAAAAAGAAAATAATCAAAGAGAAAAACAACAAACCAAATGAAACAAATAAGGAAAAGAAAAAAAAACAAAAAAAAAACCAAAAAACCCACACAAACCATGCTACAAAATTCTTACCTGACAAAGCAAAACAGCTTGTCTTGGGAACACCCATTAGGAGCATATTTGACTTCATTTCATCGAAGCCTTAGGATGCTTCAGTTCCAACTCTCTGAACAGCATTGAAAACCATATTATGATTTTTCAGTGTTATCTACACTTGTTCATAACAGGCACAACAGAATACAAGCATTATAAGCCATTTCAGAACAATACCATACACAGATTTTGCTAGAAATTTACTTACAAAGTGCAATTCTCAAATCAGTGTGAAATCCATTCAGAAATGAGGCATCCTAATGACTCGGAGAAAAGAAATGCCTGTGTGTCAGGCTGTGCTGATGCAGTCCAGGGTAGAGGTTAGTGACACAGCAGGAGAGTGATATCCTGTCTCACTCAATTCTTCATATTTCCCGCTGGGAATTTCTAAGTCTAACCCTGAGCATCTGGAAGCTGGTACAGTGAGGTAGCAGAGGGGCCATGGTGGGGACATGAGGGTACAGCTCCCAGGAGATGGGTACCAAGAGTTCAGGGGTCTCCTTAGTAGGTTTCTTGACCCCGTTCAGATACTATTCATTGCCCACATTCACCAAAACCACCTCCATTACCTCCTGCATTTTGGAAACCAAGTGGCATCATTCAGTTTAAACAGAATGACTTCAAATTTAGAATAAAGCAAAGCTGAACAACTTACGCTGTTCAAAAGAGCCACCTCCTCCAAGGATACTGACAAATAAAACATGCCCCGTTTTCTGCGGGACAAAAAGCATACTCTGTGTAATCTTAACTAGCTGAACAGCACCTAGGAAAGTTCAGGGGCAGGGAATTACATTTCCAGCCACGTCTCAAGCATTGTACAATCATGCCATCTGCTGGGCAGAAATTTCCAGCGATCAGCAAGAACTTCCGAGGAACAGAAATGACAGAGTGACAGGAGGAAAGGGAGCTAAGGGAATCCCAGTTAACCAGCCTGTCTCCACTGCGGAGGCTTTCTTCATGTCTGCTTAATTCCAGAAGCCACAAGAGGGGCTTTAAGCAAGAACCTGTGTCTTTAAAACTCTTAAGTAAAGTTCCAAGCACAAATAGTAAATTAAATGTAAAAAAAAGAATTCCCAAGAAAGGGTTCTGTTTCCATCTCAACCATTCTCTTACAACTGTGTTCTCTCAACAATAATAAAGGCAGACGCTCCTGAGGAAATGAGCCAACATAAACTCAGGCACAGAAGTAATTTGATGGCAATTAGGACTGTCAAGGGCTCTGAAATTAAGGTTTGATTTTGGTTCTGTCATCACCTTGCATGGCCAGACTCCTTGAATTTTCCAGGCTTTCCCTTTCCTCCATTTCATGATATACAAAAATATAATGCAGTGCACACATATGAGTATATAAAAATAGAACACACCAAACCCATGCATGACAACTTTGATTCTGGAAGTCTTTGGTTAGCATTTTGGTTACATAATGAAAATGCAATTCTGTACACAAGTTAGGCAAAATTACTTCCACTCTTTTCACAGATCTAATTAAATGACGCCAAGATTTGATCCATCTTTAGAAATCATCACATCAGTCAGCAAGGAACTAGTGGGAGGTAACAGCATCCGTTGTCTTTCCATTCTCCTGAACCACCTGGCCATTCTCCCCCCTACCCAGACCCTCCACTGAATGCCAGCACTCAGCACTTAACTCTTGAATTTCCATTTTGCTTGCTTTAAAATGCACTGCTTCTGAAACTTGATTTCCTGTGAGTTAGTATCATTTCTGTAAGAGCAGGATTCCTCCTCAGATAGGATAAATTCAAACAAAGAGGAAGAAGAAAGTATGTAAAAATTCACTAACTGAGCTGGACTATCAGATACAGATGTGTTTTCTTCTTGTCTGTGAGAATGAAGGTGAATAAATTAAGCAGGTCCTCTAAGACCTCTTCTTTATAAAAAAAGAAGTTTAATGTCTGTGCCACATGTCCCTGAAACAGTGGCCCCTCTCTGTTGTCACCTCTTTGCCACCACCAAGATGTAACGAAAATTCTCCATTCCTCTGGGTAACTTCCAGGTCACACAATAGCTGTGTTGTCGGGGTCACATCATTAAGTACTAATGAGAATGCCACTGATGGAGTATCTGAAGTACAACCAGCTGCTAATTACAGCAAGGAAGACCTTCAGTTTTAAGTGTAGTTTGGAATGAGACATTGGAATCCATGCCCACAGCAGGAATACATACCATGTGCAAAGTCTACTAAGCTTAATAGGTAAACATACAGACATATATATATATGGATTTAACACTATTATGTGCATATAAGATTACTGATATGGCAGCAAAATAATATATTAAAATGAATTCTCTTTGGCATTGTGAAATTTATATAAAAGATATATACACATACATACAAATGTACATATAATTAAGACATATCTTAATGTATATGCACATGTATTAAAGGCATTCAGATCACTTAAATTATATATTAAAGTAAGTAATCAGTTAAGCCAACAATTACACCTCACCTCACAAATCTTTCCCTTAGGATTATGTGCATCTCTCATCCCTTTGCAGTGCATGGTGAGACGATGGGTGCCCTGCTGGACTCCCTGCATGCAGCTCTCACACAGCCAGACAGGTTCCCCTCACCACTGATGCCTGAGCCCTCGTGACTGCTGCACTGCGTGCCTACATTACCAGGAGTCTGTTTGCTGCACACACAGCTTGGTTGTACCCCTCGCCTTCCACTTGCCAGGCAACAGCAAGACTCCTGCCCTCACTGCTTCCTCATACAGGCTCACATGGCTATTTAATGGGTGAGGGAAGGCAGAGAAGGTCCTTTCATGTTCTGCACAGGGGCTCCTGGGTGCACTGCTTGTGCTTGACAGTGGCTGAGCCTGCAGTGACATCTGGTGCACATGGATAATGATCTTGCTGCTGGACAATGCCATATCCCTCTCCTAAAATGGCCTGTCTCCCTGGGTAAGCTTTGCCTTCAAACAAGCACTGAAGTATTTATGATGGAAGGTTCTTCTCTGGGCACTGCTTCCCCTTCAGCAGTTGCCTGGCATGCAGCATGTATCACACCTCACCATCACTGTCACTTGGTCAAGTGCTTGCACGATTCCTGCTGTTGAGGGACACCTGTGCAGCTCTGCCCTGCCCTTTGGTGCCAGCACTAGTGTTTGTGGGGTCCTAGCCTGAAATGCCAAAGCAAATGCTCATAAACCTCCAAGGACAGAGCCCACAGCCCCCAGACAACCTCAGAAATACACAGTACTACACACAGATCCCAGACTGACTCAATTACCATATTTAACCAAAACTGCACGGCAAAAAAACATGTGGACATCCCACAAATATATTTGCATATGGTCAGACATTCACATTGCCTTACACTATCAAAACTATAATGCTGGACCTGGTATAATTAATTATCTGCATTCTTCTAAATATGTTCCATGAGATGTGCATTTGCCAATGGCAATTCTTACTGATGGTAAAAGCCAGATGATTCTCTCAATCACATCTAATACAGATAGAACAACCGACTCAGCAATGCAATTAAGTTTACTTATTATCTATGATTCTCTCTCCATACAGCAAAATACTGAATCAGAAGCTTCACAGCATTACCAGTCCATGCATGTGTATTAACATGGAATAAGTGGTAGAATAGTTTGCCTTTTAATGGAAAGCCCAGCTGCTGAAATCATGTATTTATGAAGAACTTCACTGGTTTAATATTTACCCACCTAAGTGTACTTTCAGATTTCATAATGCTGATATTCAGAAGGCAATTGTATTTTTGCAACATATTAAGACATCATCTTTAAAAAAAAAGCAACTCTTAATTGTTCTAAGAATTTGTTTGGGTTTTTTAACATTAAGATATAGAAGTATGCAGGATACAACTCATCACACTACATATCCAGACTTTGATATAGCCTCTAATCTTAACAAAGACATGACTTTGCAGTGTAACAATTAGATTTGGAAAGAAAACGTATCAGCAGATATTGTTTTTCCTAAACAGTTTTTTCACTGTTTATAACAATTTCTAAATTGTTATCAAGATTCAAATACTGATTAAACTAAAAAAAAATTCTATACAGAATACATTTAGATATGTTTTATGTATATGCTATTGCTGGATCATGTAGTGTTTATACTGAGAGGCTGTTCAATGAAAATTAGAAGGCTGTAAGTTTTCTTTTCAATAAGAAAGAAAAGTAACTCACTAACTTGATTCCAAATCTTGAAGCCTTAAAAAACTCCACAATCAACAAATGACAGCCAGGTTGTCAGAAAAGTCCAAGCTCAGCAGTACTGATGCTTCACTGTGAAGAAACTCGAGTTTTCAGTGGTGAAACAGCATCTGTATTATTTACCTGTGATAAATGGAGTATAGCCCATTCTGACAGTACATAGGTGGCAAAGTACTCAACAAGATAGATTGGATGTCTCACTAGCACTTAGGGTTTTGAAGGATTGGCATGGGGGGGAGGATTGAGTCCTGGTGAGGTACAATATGAAAAATGAAACAGTTTAATGTATAGTGAATTCAATTCAAATAGTCATTTGAATACTGTTGCATTCAAATGACACTAAATCAAGCGTACAACTCAGTAACCAGCTGCATGCTGTATTACAGGCTCACCAACAGATGGAAGTGAAGTTCTCCTTTTGGATCTTTGCTTGCAGTGAAACTCAAAGGAGAATTGAAATGTCTTTTATGCTGTTTTAGCAAAGTGAAGTGAAAAAGACTCACAGCCCAGCCACATGCGCTCCATGCACTCAGCCACGTTGGTTGCAGGGCTTTCCACTGGACATCAATACTGGAGGCCTGGCCCCATCCCCTCCACCCCCCAGCAGGAATCAAATAACCCAGTGAGATAAAAATCCAGGCTCTCACACCACCTCTCCAAGAAGCCTGTTCCAGGGTTTGACCACCCTTTTGGTAAAGAAATATTTCCTCATGTCAACTCTGAACCTTCACTGACGGATGCAGCTTTCAGCCATTCCCAGAGTCCTGGCACTGGGTACCAGGGAGAACAGACCAGCACCTGCCTCTTCACTTCTCCTCCTCAGGAAACTGTACAGAGCAGTGTAGTCCTCCCTGAGCCTCCTTCCCTCCAAAGTACACAAGCCCAGTGTGCTTAGCTGCTGCTCAGAGGTCATGCCTGCCACTCCCTTTGCCAGCTTTGCTGCCCACCTGTGGATGCATTCAAGAACCTTCACAGCCCCCGTGCTGCTCTGTTCCAGATGCATTTGGACTCGTTAAATTTAGTCCCATTAATCACTGCCCAATGCTCCAAGATATCCATATCCCTCTGCAAGACATCTTGTCCCTTAAGAGAGTCAGCAGCACCTCCCAGTTTCGTATCATCAGTAAATGTGGTAATTTTGCATTCAAATCCTGCAACCAGATCGCTGAGAAACATATTGAACAGACCCGGCCCTAGAGCTGAGCCCTGAGGAATGCCACTGGTGACCAGTCACCAATCAGGTGTACCCCACTCATGGCAATGCTTGAGCTCTGCCCTTCAGCCAGTTCGTCAGCCAGTGCACCATGAACCTGCTCATGCCATGGCTGGAAACTCATCCTGAAGGATGCTGGACAGCACAATATCAAAAGCCTTCCTAAAATCTAGAAAAAGTACATCCACCACCTTCCCTTCATCCGCTAAGCCAGTGACCTCATCATAAAAATACAGCAAATTAAACAGGACTTTCCCCTTGTGAACCCGAACCTTTGTGAGTCTTCTTCATTACCTGCTGGTTTCTGCAATAGGTCCTTGTTTCCAAATGTCCAACTTCAACAATACATCTTTTTCTCATGGTCTTTGTTCACTGAAGGATATCAAGGTTAATTTTAACAAAACTTAATAGTACTTTTCCTGAGCTATGTTCCCATAAAAGTCACTTATGACAACTTTTTGCTATATTCTGGCTAAAAGTTATTTAAGGCCTAACACACAACCTATGATTAAACAACTAAGGTTAACTAGGACCATTAAAAAAATTGGAATATAATTTCCAACAGTGGGACACCACCATCAAGAAGCAGCCCAGGGCACTGACAAACTGATGATACAGCATTGGGTCCACATTGGTGACTGTCTTCTGCTTGCACTCTTTCTCTCCCTCCTCTCTCCCTCACCACCCTATACACTTAATGTTAAAGAACGTATTGTTGAACTGGCATTTGGTGTCATTTGCACCTTAATTTGGGCAGAGAACTTTAACAGTGGATCATAACAGGCTCTCACACCACTCCAGCTTTAAATTTCAAAAATAATATGTTTCTAACCCTGAAGTACTCCCGAAGGTCTACAGTCCATGAACTCTTAAAACCACAAAGCAACTTGTGGGACATCCTCCTGACTTCTAGAGTATTCTGGTAATTTTTCACTTCTCAAGGTCAGCATTTTTTGTCAACATTTTCCTTAATGCCCTGCTTATATCTGGATCTTTCACTGTTCAGTTTTTCCTATGTTACTGCTCTTACATTAACATAAATGTAAGGCAAATCCAAGTCTTAACTACTACAGTAGAAATAAGAAAAGGCTGTGTTGATGGCATTAAAAAAACCATTAAATCCCCACATCCCACTTCCCAAAAACCTTCTGTCTAGCTCTGTAGCCTTCTTTTTTCCAAGGCTCAAGTTCACATTTTTTCACAGCATACCATATTGTTACCTCCCTCTTAAGGCATGTTGCTCTTTCTCTGTTAGTAGAGCCTTGTGGATACCAGGCAGGATTCTACATGGGTTTAAGAACACAAAGACCTTAAAAAAAAATCATCCTTAAACATCTCTGGCATGCATCCAACATGTACAAACAGAGAAATAACCGGCTCCAGAGATACTAATCAGCCTCAGTTACTGCAATTAAACATGGGAGGAATGGGTAAATACAGGCCAAAGTCCTGATTATTTAGATGCACTTCCCTACAACTTTACTTCCACCTCAGAAATCACAATTCATAGATTTACCACAGTATTAATGTTCAAACACATTTGCCAGCAACAACTTGTCTAGTTTAAAGACAAGAACTTAAGATTGGATTTTTCCATGCAAGCATCTACCATTTTATAAAAGATTAACCATCTACCCAACAAAAAAAACCCGACAAAACAAAAAAAAAAAACAACTAAAAGTCATCAAACCAAGTCTTGCAAGACATTTTACACTGTTTCACTTTTACAGTGATTCTATGATTTCAAACTCACATGGGATTTTTAATCTCTCCAGTGCTTTCTAAAAATCTTATCTATTACATCTCAGCAACATCTTGTTGGATTCTGAAAGTACACACTTAGATAGCTTTCCTGAGAAAGCAGTACTTTAAAAACCCTTTGTGTGCCTACACACACAGGAAAATGTATACTCAGACTGTGTGTCACTCCATGAACTGAACTAAGGTTCAGGCATGAATATCTTCCACATCTAACAAATGTATCAGAGGTACCAGCAAGAGAACCTGAGCTCTTTGACATGTTATTCCAACAAAATAAGACGTCAAAGTCCTAAGTTAAAGTGAAAGATGACTAAATATGACCACTGCAGAGATTCAAACCATGTTCGTGCCACTTTTTCTAAAGAATAAGTACAGCTGGGTCAAAGAAATAACACAGAAAAAATAAATGCCCCATCTGGATGTTCTCCAATTAACTAGACAGTGTGAGATCACATATATATTTGACAGGAATAAATTCACCTACATGTCTCAGCATAAGTATATACCATATACTGTTGTTTTGTCACTATGTGACCAATATCACCTTTGGGGATTTTTTTGGTAACTGCTTTCTTAGAGAACATTGACACATGTTAAGCCAGATTTCCTCATAAAAAAACCTTAACAGACTTCTAACAGCTATCATGCACTTCGATGGGAGTTTCACATCAGCTTGTGAACAAAAATGCTCTAAACTAGTACTTTAATGTACAAATCAACACAGATGTGTTTATTTTTAAAGCTGCATTTTTCTACTGCAGTAAGTACAAGTATGCAAGTTTCCTGGACCAATTCCATCCCACATTTTGATTTCCCATAGTGCATTTCATCCAAGTTTGTTTCTCTGCATTTTCTTTCACACCTGCCATCTGCTTTACAGACAAATCATGACTTGTATATAATACAGGTAGCAACACGAGAAAGCCTGAAAGTCAGATTTAATTAGACCGGATACAAATAGATGTAGATATTTAAAAAAATTTTGAGGACAGTATGTACACAATACCAGAAAAAAAGTCATTGTTACATAAAAAGCTAATTCTGCCTTATAAAAAGCTCTTGAAACAACTCTACCAAAGACGTTAGGAGATTTTTACAATTATTGAAATGTACTTTAATGATTTTAAAGACAGTTTTTAAAAGGTCATGCAGGAATTTGAGGTGAATCCATTTGTAAAGACTGCTTACCTTACTGGAAGGGTACAAGCAGTTAGTTGCAACCTGGAACAACTCCCATAAAACACTGCCAAAATTGTATACCTAAGAAGAAATCTTCACAGGGCAAAGCACCAGCTGTTTGTGGGTCATAGAATCGTAGATCATATGAGTTAGAAGGGACCTTAAAGGTCTTCCCGAGGGCAGAGAGATCTTCCACACTTCTAGGGATGGGGAACCCACAGCTCCTCTCGGCAACCTGTTCCAGAGCCTCACCATCCTTCCTCCTCTAAACTTACCTTCTTTATGTTTAAAACCATTACCCCTCTACCCCCCATCCTCTCGCTACACTGTCTGATAAAGGGTCCCTCCTCATCTTTGCTGTAGGTCTCCTTTAAGTACTGGAAGGCTGCTACTCCGTGGAGACTTTGCTTCTCCAGGCTAAACAGTCCAAACTCTCTCATCCTGTCCTCATGGGAGAGGTGTTCCAACACTCTTACCACCTTCATGTAGTCAGCATGGCTTTATCAAGGGGGAATTCATCCCAGACCAACCTGATAACCTTCTGTGATGAAATGACTGGCTTGGATGAAGGTAAAGCAGTCAATATTGTCCTCCTGGACTTCACTACGGCCTTTGACACGGTCTTGTGTAACACCCTCCTAGACAAGCTGTTGATGTAGGGGCTAGATGAGCAGACAGTGAAGTGGATTGAAAACCACCTGAACAGCTGAGTATTGAGAGTGCTGATGAGCAGGAGGCCAGTAGCTACTGGTCTAGCACAGGGGTCCATACTGGGTCCAGTCCTGTTTAACATGTTAATCAGTGACCTGGAGGGATGACAGGGCAGAGTGTATACCCTCAGCAAGTCTGTCAGTGACACAAAACTGAGGCTGAGAGAGTTGGGACTGTGCAGCCTGGAGAAGAGAAGGCTCAGGGGGCAGCTCATCAATAAATAGAGAAGGTGTGAAGAGGACAGAGCCAGGCTCTTTTCAGTCCTGTGACAGGACAAGAGATGATTTGCACAAACTGAAACACAGGAATCAGGAAACCGTGAGGGTGACAGAACTACCACAGGTTGACCAGTGAGGTTGTGGAAACTCCACCCCTGGAGATAATCCAGCTGTCTAGCCATGGTCCTGGGCAAACAGCTCTAGATGGCCCTCTCTGAACAGGGCAGATGGACCAGATGACCTTCTTAGGTCCCTTTCAACCTCAACTGCTCTATGAGTCTGCAATACTAAAACATTAAAACAGTCCAAGTGTTTCTACTTTATGAGACATTAAATGTCTTCAAAAGGGAATAGCTCTGGTTTGATATCCTTGTAGTAACATGTAATGCAAATCCTTTCTCAGTTACTCAGCAAGATCCTTAAATTCCCTAAAAAGCTCCCCTTTGCCCTCTTGGTAGTCTGCCAGATTTGCTGAGTCTCCTGCAAGCTTCCTGTTTCTAACTTACACTTTTAAGAACGTCTTGAGCTATTTGCCCTTGTAGTTTCCTTTGTGCACACTGCCTGTGGTAGTTCACATTCTGTAACCTTTGTTATAGGTGTAAACAGCACGAGCAGATGAGGGATTTACTCTGCTTATTCTGGTGGCCCAAGTTTTCTTGTTTCAAGAGTTTCCTAATATAAATATTTGAAAAATCACGAGGCAGCAGTTTGTGCCCCTTTTTTAAGGAGTCTGGCTGCTCACTTAAAGGTGCCTCCAAAGAAATTTTTTACTGACCCTTTCAAAGGTAAAAACACATTAAGGGATGAGTGATGACTTGTTTAGCTTTGACAAAGGAAGACTGAGGGACTTATGGGAGGGTCAGAACTCTTGCTATAAATACCTCAGGGACAAAACAGTTATTCATGCTAAGAGACAATGCTGGCATAAGAACAACTGCATATAAACTAGTTGTGAATACATCTAGGATGAATACTGAAAGCAGATTTTCATCCACTGGAGCAAACAGACCCCAGAGCAAATGCACCCAATAGCAGCAAAAATGTGCACAATGGCACCAAAGTTCAAGGACAAGAGTTTAACAGGAGTGACTGCACTCTTGACACAGAAGATCCATTTTACTGTTCCATCCTTGTCATCTGTTCCACACTATAAACATTCCAATAAAAGAATTTTTTCATTAATAACTCTGTTGCATTATGGCCATGCATAAACCTCAAAACAGCCTGTAGTGATGAAAGACAATCAAGCACACTGAATGAAAAATTCCTGCTGGCCTATCCCTCATAGAAAAGGCATCAGCATGACAAGCCAGATCTTATCAGTCTCCAAAATAATCCCCATAAAGCATGTATATAACGCTACCTTCAGAGTGTGGCTGATGCACTGACTTTGTACCTATTTCAGCTAGGGGTGAGATTTCTAGCCCTGCCTCTTGCTCCCCTGGAAGGTTTTCCATCATAGTCGCTTTGGAGGCACAGTTAAACGGGTACAGCACATCAGAAGATATCATATTCTTCCTTTTTATACTGAAATATGCAATGCAGGCAAAAGGTACTTTTACATCATTATAACCACAAATTAACTAGGAAAACCATATGCTTTAATTGTCTTGGACCGCTAACACGGGACTTGTGAAGTCAAGTCCTTGAAAGAAATCTCAAATGTTCCTTAAAACTAAAGCCCAACACACAACCTATTCTTAATTCATGAGGAACATTTTGCTCATTAGCTGGTTTTGAATACCAGAAGGGAACTTTCATTCAGAACAGACTGCCGTGTAACATAGTGCTGTGGAATTTCACATTTGTAATTTTATTATAATCTGACAGAGGTGGTATCTGAAGAGCAGAGAAAATGACTATACAAAGAATTTATAGAACATTCATTTATATACTGCAGACCTTCAGATGCTTCTTTACAGTCTCAAGAACAAGGTAAAACTTTCCACTAGTAGGAAAAGCCAAGAAAAAAAAACATTAAATTTTTAATGATACGGTTGGATACACTGAAACCATTTAATTAAAAACATGGCTTTTAGCATTTCTGTAGTTTAACACTGTATGATTATAGTAGTATATTTACTAACTACATTAATAGGAGTCTGGCTAAATACATGTGACAGCTTGCTGCCATTAGTTATGAAACTGCACAAACACATCTACCAAAAATCTTGAAAGAAAGTGCTGTATTAAAGATTTAGTCTTGTATTTGCCATGAACATACAAGTTCCATGAACATCTTTCTACATACACTACATAATGGTACATATTGAACTATTTTGCTCTGTGCATTTTTTAATTCATTAAAAAGCAAAAGCACGTGGCACTATACCATCCAAAGGAATGCATAATAGAAAACCTCCCTTAGAAACAGGGTAACTTCTTTTTTCCCACTTACCAAGTAGAGCTAAACTCCCGGGAAATACTACCAGGAGTGTCAGCATTCAATCCCTTATGCTTTTGAATTTAGCAGACCTTGAAAAAGCACAAGGAATAAAAAATAAGGCCCTGAATGGAAATGACAATACATGAGAAAAAAGACACTTTATTTTCAGCCCAAAGGCCAACACTTGGTGTCTAAGAAGACACACTAAAATTTAAGTATTATCTACAGAAGTGAAAAAATATAGTAAAAAATTCTTCCTCATTTCAATGCTCACAACACATCAGATTTAAATCTAAATGAGACTTAAATCTAATTGAGATGTCAGCTGAAGAAATTCTCTGGGCTCTGACTGGCTGACTAGATTAGGCAACTGGAATCTTTGCACACCAAAAGAATATTAAAAGAAAACTTGTCCTCACATTTTTTTAAAAGGAGCAAAGCTCCGGAAAGTAAGAACTGCATTCTCTTTTTGGATGGTACATAAACACTCTTTAAGTAGTACACCTCTGTGCCAGAAGAACAGAATTATTTGTTACAAATCAGAGGTACTTGCCTTTGTTGCTTCAATGGTAGCTGCTGCTCTTTGGATGGCTTCACCCTCCTACAGATATCCAATGCCCACTGTTACTAATACACCACCTTCTGGTCCAAATACATTAAACTTCAAATCTTTCTCCTCTTTCCCTCTCTTCCCTATCCCCTTCCTTTTAAAAAGCATTAAGTTATTCACACAAAACTCACAGTTACACAAATAATTTGGTAACACTTTGGCTATGGTCACTGAATAAGGTTTCCTCGGTCCTCACACTCCAGGAAATAGAAAGAGAGCTGTTAAAAAAAAACCCACCATATTTTAGACAGGACAAATGTAGTTCAAATTGGTGGAACCCTCTTAGAATATAGCCCAACCAGAGTTTCTCATTCCATTTAACCATTACTTAGTGGATAAAAGGGTTAAAATCTACAAGTGGGATAGTTACTAGTTAATCAAGTGGTTCACGCATCACCATGTACAATTCAGCATGTCATTTTATTCCTCAGGTTATAAATATAATGTTGACAGCCACCTATGAAAGAAATAGAGGCAATGAAACTTCTCAGCACTTGCCACACTAAAGCTCCTTTATTACCATCAGTTCTCATATAGGGGTCTAGTACTGGGGTTTTCTGAGTGAATGGGAATTGCACAGTAGACTTGGGAAGCTTACTCCACTTGTGCAGGCTTCCACTGTAACCTACTGTATCAATTTCCTTTAAAGTTAACTAGAACTATTTTATGCATTTCAAATATTAATGTCTTTAGAAAGATACAGAGATATGTACAAGTGTGATGGTTGTAGAAATCATGATGCAAATGCTCTCAAGAAATGGGACAGAGTAACAAAGTAAGTTCAGATTTTCTGACTCAAGGAATTACAAATCAAAAACAGTTCCTACTGATAAAAAAAGCAAAAAAAAATCGTCAAAAATCCAGTAAAAATGGGGCAAAAGAATCTACAAATATAATTATTAGGGGAAAAAATGTTCCTACCAAATCAGTACTGCAGAGACAGAAAATGGGATGTATCTTGTCACTGTAACACAAAAGTGAAAACACCAGACTCTATTGCCTGTAGCAAAGATACAAGTTATACACACTTTTACTTACAAAAAATAGCTAAGAAGGCAAAGCTCAACCATGGTCCAGTTTCTGAATTATCTGTATGACATATCAAGATCTGATATCTATTATAAATAATGTGGCACAGGTAAAAAATATATAAATTATACAGTTTTCCTCTTTACTTCCCCTCATGTTTATCCTGTAATTATTAAAATGCAGAATCTTCCCTGCTCAGTTCTTTGTATAAAAACAATACAAAATTACAGAAAAAATTTCCACACATTTTTTTTTGTTCTGCTACTTCTCCCTTATTTAAAAAATTTCGAAGTAAAACAACCCAGCCTTCTTAACTCCAAATGCAGAGCTATCCTCCTGAATATTCCAGCTGCCACTTCTTTCTTACCAGAAATCAACCTGCCCAAACCTTCTCTTCACATACCTCTTCCCCTTTCTCCATTCAGTTCCCATCACTGATCCCAAAGATGAAGGGAAGAGCAAACAGTCTTCCTCAGATGATCATTCTCATGTTTGCAAGGCCTACAGCTACCATTGATGCAACCATGGCAAGTGTGTTTGGGAAGGTTATACGCTTTCTGAACAAAAAAGTAGCACAATCTAACGAGTATTTCTGCTCCAGTAAACGATGAGAAACAGCATGTGAAGATGTATTAGAAACCCTTCAGGAGAAAAGTTTTTCATTTATGCTACATGGGTTTGGGTGGCACCCAGCTTCTTTTGTTTTATCCTCTGATATAAAAACAAAGAAATAATGCTTTGTGAAGTCAGATGCGTCTTCAAATAAAAGCCTGGCCTCTTGCAAAGACAGTATACAGACCATCCTCTGCTTTCCTTATTGGGAATGACAAGGTTCAGACATTGTTGCTGAAGAGCCTTCCTCCCTCTCACAGTGATTTCCTTCAGTAAGTCAGCAAAGAGCTCTGAATCAAGGACGAAAAGGCATCAGATCTTCTTCTGGGATCCAATCATAACCTTTGATACAAAGTTCACAATGGCACTGGCGGGTTGCTCGGGATCGTGCTCTGCGAAGAGGTGGCACACGTTGTCTGTGGCACTGCCTTGCTTCCTGGCGACGAACCCAAACACTCTGCAAGGGCAGCAAGCACAGCACGTCAGAGGACAGACAGGCAGGCAGCACCTCTCTTCATAAAGGAGAGATGCTGCAGAAACCAAGCGCACCACAGACTTCCCCTGTTCTGAGGGACAGGGTCCCATCTGACTGCTGAACACAGAGGTCCAGGTGGACCACACATCTCAGCAGAGATCAGGAAGGAGACTGTCCCCTTCCTTCTACTCTGCTTGCTGTCACAGACATGCTGCTGACCCTTGGGATGTATTTAATCTGATTCAATACTGCTGTTCTCTTCCCTACCCTGGGAGGTGTGTGGTGTATCAGGGATTGCCTAAAGACAGATTTTCCAGGGACACACATCTCAGTGAACAGAGCATTGGAAAAAGGACTTAGGCCACCTATTTCTTTCTTCTTTGTCACATTCCAGAAACAAGTGCCTGAACCTCTCTGGTTAGGTTATTTCCTTTGGCTAAAGGGTGGCAATAACACTTTCCTTCAACACAAAACACTTTGTAATCCACTAGTATTTACGTATTTATGCCACACACTAATATTAGGAGTATTTTCACTTACATATCACACGGGGATTTTCTTTTTAAAGGTAACAGACAAAGTGAGACAAGCAAGCTTGTGTCAGAGTAGCAAATAGCTCTGTTTTAAGTTCTGAAACCTCAGTCAAACCACAGATCTGCAATCTAAATTACCCCTGCTAGCTCGGGCCCCAGACGTCCCACCATGACCCACCACATAATTAGGCCCCCTTACAGGGGTGTAGATGAAGCAACTACAGTCTAATTACAGTGGGCTGAGAGACTTCTGTCTCTGAACAGCAGCTTTCCCTTCTACATCTCTGACAAAGGTAATTTAGAACACCAAGGAACTGATCGGCTTCATGATATTCTTAAAACATTCAGTTAAAGGAGACTCACACAGGTATCCACTTACTTTGCAGAAAGGCCATCTTTCATCCATCTTGTCCATTAAGAAAGCAGTAAAAAGAATGGAGAAATAAAAATGAAACCTATGTTAGTTTTTTGTTTGGTTTTTTTTTTTTTTGGGGTGGGGGTGGGTTCTTTATGGTTGTTTTTGTTTGCTGGGGTTTGGGTTTTTGTTTGGGGTTTTTTTCCTTTTTTTGGGGGGTGGTGGTTTTAGGTTTTTGGGTTTTTTTAGATCAGCAATACAAACAAATAAAAAAATACTGCTTATCTTTCTTACTTTCTGTCCTGTGGATCCAAGGCACAGAAAATAACAGTATTGACTGAATAGTGTCGCCGAAAAAAGAGTCTGGATATGAAGAAATAGAACAAATTTCAGAAACATTTAAGATGCTTAAAATTTTAAACAAGAAACAGATCTGAAAAATAAATTACTTTTAGTCTTAACCATGACAATACTCTTTCTGCTATCTCTGAGTGACTCTGAAAGCCACCTAAACTGCCCCAAGCAAATAAATCCATACTTAAAATACTAACATCAACTTTCTGAACCAAAGGAATACTGACTCTCAAGCTAAGAAAAAGGACTATGAGTATGAAATTTATTTTTTTCTAAAAACTGACCATTTAGGTATCATGTTAATGTGACATGTAACTTCTTGGAACTTGTGAATAATTTGATTACATTATGTTTGAATATATACACACTCCTAGGCATTACAGTCTAAAGTTCTGTCCTTGATCTGCTACAAATGCTTGCAGACCCCAGAGAATTAAGAAGTCTTTTTTTTTGTTTTTTAACCTGTTGTCCCTCCTTTGTTATTGTCATTTTTCAAACTGAAAGAGTTTGTGGTAGCCTAAACAGCATTTAGTACAAAGTAAATATAAATTAACTTTTTCTCATAGTTTTTTACAGGCTACCCAAAGCACTGTTTCAAATAGTGGAGATACAAAGCATCTGTTTAAGTCAACTCTGTTCAGTGACACTGGTGAAGCACATCATGAAGATAAATTATTTCACTAAATAGGTTCAATATCAAATGCTGGCAAAGCCACTACTTTCCCTTATTATAAGAAATAACAAAAAAATACCACAGCAAAATGACCTTCCAGAGATAAAATATGCCATGTGGAAGTAATGTCCATAGCATAAGTGCCACTAATGTCTGTACCTCCAGTGCTACAGCTACAACCATCATTCCTTAGACAACCCCAGTATCCTCTGAGAATGCACAATTTGCAGAATGTAACTGGGAACATTAAATCAACAGCAGCCAACACTTGTTGGGGACAGGGCCAGATATTCTCTTCCCATCCCTCTTGTCCTTACTTTCTTTGATTATCTGTCAGTGTGATTCCCTGTGCAGACACCTTGAAATGCACCACGGTTGAGACAGGAGAAGGATCTTGCAGCAGGGTCAGGCTCAAGGCTTTCTGCACTGCCTGGTAGCCTGTGAGGGACTCCATCTCCACTGAATTCAGGTACCAGACGTTACATGCTGTAATGGAAGAGGAAAAGGACTTTGAGAGCTCATAGGCCTTTCGCTCTCCCTTTGCTTTTAATACCATTATAATAAAGCCAATGACTATTTATCTATTACCCATACAAGCTGAAATTTAAACAAATACAAGACAGCACCAGAGAGCACTCCTGTAGGTACTACTGGAGCAAAGGGGTTCCTGAGTAGAAAGAAGGGGGATGTTTTGAACTTCAAACACATCAGCCAATTAGAAAATACATACTTGCAGCACACATTCAAACATTTTTCAGTTTCAAATGGTATTTAAACTGTATTCAAAGGAAACCATTCACTTGTTTTTTTTCAGACTGATGGGACAGCAAGCATTTTCCAAAGGTATTGTTGACCCCTGTGATGAGAACTTAACCCTACTATACAGCTTCCTTAGCTGCTTTTGCAGACCTCATAGTTCATGAACCTCTGCAACCACAAGTTGAAAATACCCTAAGTTCATCGGTTATGAAAGCAATGTCACTGCTTAAAAATTAGTGTTCTTGAAGAAACCTATGTATACCTCATATTCTTATGAGACACATGACTGGAAAACAAACACAGGGCTGCAGAACTCAGGAGGTGCTTGCAGAAAACAGAGAGAACCTGGTACATATACTGTGCCCTTTTACACTTTTACACAGCGCTCTAAATTTAACTGCTCCCTGTACATATCCTTCAGCCCAGTCTAAGCTTCAGCTCCCCCCATCCTGTAAGACACAAACTTTGGTGACAGTAAAATGCAAGCAGAAAGTTTAACAGACCTGCACCCTGCTTGAGAAGCTCTGCAGCCGAGTTTGCAGCGGTTTGTGGAGAAGTTGCTGCTACCTCCTCCAAGGGATCTGCAAACAGAAAACACCAGCCATGTCTGGTATGGACTCAAATCAACAAATCAAAGCACATGATCAACCATGAGTTTAGCATTTGTAACTATGATCTCATCTACTGGACAACTCTTGGACAGAAATATGAAACAATCTTGTACCTGCAATTACAATAATTTATGTGGGTTTTGTGCTGCATCAGGATTTTTTGCCTCGTGCACTGCAAGAGGCTCAATCTTTATTTCCTGACAATAAAAGACATAACTACATAGGTGTATGCTGCAGGGGCACACATGATGCCACACTAAAACAGTACTTACAGCTATATTCACTCAACTCACCACAACCTGAAAATATTTTAAATAGTGCCATTTTAATCACTGCATTTGATTTGTATAGCTGACACTAATTCATATACAAAGATTTTGTGTTACCATGATGAAGTCAACTATTACATTTTAATTCAGAAGACAATATAATGCTCCTTTCTTCTTCCATAAGTAGAAAAAGAACATCTGAACTCTTAAGACAGCAGTGGAATGTTTGCCTCCCAATTGTTTGTTAAAATTAGTGAAAAATCATCCATCAGCATGTTATTTCAGTTATATAAATGCATATAAAAATATCTCACTTACTGCTGCGTTTAGCATGGTGTATGCTTTCTTTGAATATATTCAAATGAGGAAGAGAGCCACAATACAGTTTGTGATACTATTCACATGCCTAGAGATGTAGAGTTATCCAGATGCTTTGAACACTCCAGGCACTGCATCCTTGTCAGATCATCTTAAAATGTGTGATCAAATTGGATTAAAAAATAAATCCAAAATAAAATTTCACTGTGGTATGTTTACTCAGAGCAAGGCAAACGTTTCAGTCCTGCACCTCTGGCAGACAGAAGAGGTTTCCATTTTAGGTGAGGAGAGTAAGGAGAACAAGCCCACCTGCCACACCGTTTTACCATATAAAGAGATCTCTTGTCACATCTACCACAGCATATTTTTGTGCTAAAATGGTTTCATTAATGTATCTGCATAAATCAAATGCTATTTTTGAACACTGACATACAGTCTTTAACTAAAGTTTAATGAGTTCAGCCAAAAACCACTAGAATGTTTAACATTTCAATAATGCATCTCGGGTTAACTTCATGTAGGAGAATATCAGACAACTGTAGCATATGAGAAGCATTAGCATAATTTTGCTGTTGTCTACAAGTGGTTTATGAAATCATAACCAAAATTAGAATTATAATCCCACAAAGCAATACAGGCTTTTTGATCACTTACTTACATTTGAACCTGTAAGTTGCTATGTCCTTCTTGCTGGTGTCACACTCACGGCACCCACTGCTCTTTATTTACTTGCCCTTTTGCCACCCACACCTGAATGAGTGGTTAAACCTAACCATACGTGGGCATCATACCATGTTTAAGAAGTACATGGGCATAATATCATGTTTAAGAAGGACATTTGTCTTCCCATGTGCTAGATTACTGTGTGGATTTCCATGATGCATATATGTTTATAACTGGAATATCACAGTCCTAGTATGTCCACAGCTGCACCTTGGATAAGGGTTGGCACCAGTACTGAAGAATCACTTTTAAAATGCAGCTTCCTTCCCAGTGCCTTTCTGCTCAGCTCTCAGCTTGTGACACATTCACCTGCCTTCAGACACTGACACTTTGAAGCAGAGCTTATCTGGGTATATCTCTTCTGTACTTCAACAAGCATACCTCTGTCTGGGATGAGGAGCTTGCAGGGCAATGCCAGTGGAGTGATGGAATGCTGATACACCAGAGCTGTCAAACTCCCTGTGGGCAGAAAACAACACATGCACAGTTAACTTGGTTACAAAAAGAATAAGTTAGGTTTATTTTCAAGTATTTTATAGACCAAAGGCCCCTTCTGCTTCCCTTTTAAAAAAAAAAACTCTTAGCACCAAGAGACCAAGAAGTACCCAAGATCTTCTTGGGTCAACTTTAGTGTATTCATGCTTCCCAACGCTATCCTAGTTTGACAATCCTGAACTCATTAATCACAATCACATGCTCCCTCTCCCTGCTTAAACACACTGCTTAAATCCTAACCTAAACGCCTTTGCTTCAAATGGAGAAAGCACAAAAATGACAAAACCAGTAATACATAGTCAGTAGATTCTTTTCAACGCTCTTAACTTCTGCTACATTAAATGTAGTAAAATCTTGTGAAGATGTTAAGAGCACAAGAGGTCACTGCTCTATTATGAGGCAGAGAAAGAATGAGGAGTTCTACCTCTTAGCAGCCTCATCTTCACTGTCTAGTCTTGTCCACACACATGTTCATTTTGTACTTCTAAAAGTATAAAAGATGGTCTAGGTAAAACCTCTTTCATTCAATGCAGCAGTGAGGTACACAGCATTCTCTATTAAATTATTCCTTTTTATTCAGTCACTTTTGTCATTTGGACTTGGCTTAATTAAAATAATTCAACATTCATCATCAACATTAGCATGTGAAACTGTACTCTATGCAGTGAGAGGAAGGCACAATATTCATCAGTCTGTACAAAAAGCCATCCTTCAATCCCATTTATTAACAGGCATCAAACATTATAACCATGTGCTAGAGAAAAATCCCAGTTCAACCAAAACAAACCCCATTTTTACAGTCCAACAAAAATTCTTGGAAACTTAAAGATTACCTAGTTCTGCAAGGGTCTCATAGAAATGCAAAGACCAATTATTCCAAACTATTATTCTTTCATTGTCTTACCCATACAAGTGTGTGATAGTGCTGCCCACCTACTCTGTGAAGCAGTTTTGATGCTGTATATGTTGAAAGATTAGGAGATCTAATGACTGGTAGGGCTCATGACTGGTAGGGCTACATGTGTGCCATAAACAGGTACTTCAAGATCAAAGTATGAATGGACTAAAAAGTTAGATTTCAAATGTCTCATGCCAAAGACTGACAAATTTGAATCCAACAGGATTTGTAACTTTACATTTATTAATTTTATGGTAGATGGCCCTTCCATGGATGTGTTGGGAGTACGTGACAAGGCTTGTAGCAGGGGTGGGAGGGTTAGGGTGAGGTTACACCCAAGCTGACATCCCCCACCCGTAGCCTCTGGAGGCTCTCACACTGGAACAGATGGACATTTTCTGAAGGAGATGTGGTCTACAGGGAGCACATGCTGGAACAGATGCGGTTTTTTCTAGAGTATGGCAGCCCCTGGGAAAGCCCACATCTCAGCAGGGAAAAATTAGGAGAGGTATGAATAAGAAGAGGAACTGTTCTGTAATGACCACACACTGCCCACCCCCCTGCAGTGGACATGAGGAGTCTGTGGGAAGTAATGAAATCGAGCTTGGAAAAAAGGAAGGATGAGTGTTATTTTCATATTTGTCTTTGTTTCTCATGTTATGGAAACTTCCCTGTCCAAGCACTCAGGAGCCCTCTGACAGTCACCCTCTCACCACCTGAGCTGGGACTGAGGTCAGCCACGCACTCTACACTCACAGTCAGACCAGGTTTCCTTACCACCTCAACCCAGGTTTCCCACGGCAGAGTCTCAAAAATCCCAATGCTTAAAATAATTTAATAATTTAATATTTAATAACAAAATAACAACTCAAGCTGTGTGCCTTCAGGAGGGACCCCAAATAAAGGACCCAGTCTAAGCACTGTAAAGTCTGGGGGTTGTCGGCTGGGTCTCCTGGCTGACCAACAGGTCCACGAGCCTTTTATTCTGTAAAGGCCAAGAAAGTCATGGCATCTTGCCTGGGACTTCCACCACCCAGAGCTCAACCTGCAGCTTGCACTGCACCTGCACCCCCAGCTGCCTGCACTGAATGTACTCCTCAAAATCCCTCTTGTCTGAATATTGACTTTAATTGGAGAAACATTAGTTTTTCCAAGTTGAGTTTCTTTTGCCCAGTAACTGGTTAGCATCTCCTTGTTTTCATCTCCGTCCATGAGCTTTCTCATCCTACTTTCCCCTCCTGCCCCACTGAGGAAAGCAAATGAGTGAGCAGCTGGGTAGGTGTTTGGCTGTTGATCATTACAGGTGATGTGCTCCCATCACATTACTTTAGGTCAGCTGACACAGCATAATGTACTTTGTGAAGGTATCACTCTGGTATCATTTCAGCCAGCTTATATACAGCATAAATGTAACACAGGACAAAATAAGGCAAAGGTCCTGAATCAATAAGGACCATAACAGTGATCCAGCTTAGCTATCTGCAGCAACATCAGAACTGGAGCAAAGTATTCTCTCATTTGCACTCCACCCCAGTCAGTACTTACCAAAATATGGCTCGTTTGGGCATCCTTTCAAGCGCACCCCCTTCTGAGTACATTCAATCAGAAAATGCCTTACAAGTTCATTTGACAAATCTCCAACTGTGTTGAAAAAGAAAGCCCATGAAAAGAAGCAATGAACAGACAAGTCTCACAAATTAGCAAGTCTTTATGAAGCAGTTTTTCCACATTACCAAATGTTTTATATACAGCACACAAAGAATACATTAGACTTACTCCGCTGCAAAATTACAAGCTGTAGGAAAAAGGCCTTTTTGCAACAAACAAATAAGCAAATAGCTCACTTTACACAACCAGAGGAAACAGTTTCATGTTCATAAGTGACTGACATCCAAATATACATAAGCATGGACAGATGGGAACAGAAATTTGAAAAATGAACGGTTAGAAATTTTGATGCACTTGCCCATCAAAAGAACTTTTATCCAGTGTCACAAGAAAGTAAAAATATCAAAAAATACTCCAATTTCCAGTGACAGTTCTGTTCACAGAACTTTTCCAGACTAAAACAACAGAAGATTTAACGAGACAAAGGAAATGATGCCAAATCTCTCAGTGAATTTTAAACTTTAAAAATATTTGCAATTTTATGCTAAGTTTCTGCTCCTGAAAACAAACAATGAAATTAAACACTCAGGTTTCACTACATTTTTAAAGACAGTTTTTTCTCCGGAATTGAGGACAAACCAAAATTGTTATTGTGGATGTAATGAGGAGAATCAAAGTCCAAGAGACATATAAAATTCCCTTGAGATTTAGCATTCTTTTAAACATATACATACATATGCAGACACAATATTTCACACCTTACAAACTGAATTTCTTTCCAGATAACTACAGGGCTACTTCATAGCAAAGGATCAAAGCTATCCAATCATTCAAACCTTAACAAAAGAGCCACAAACAAAATGCTCCCTTTGACTCTAATCTAGCAGGGAACACATCAAGGGTTGACTTTCAGGCTAATAGAGATGCAGACATTAATATGGACAGCAGAAACTTCTATGCAAGCAAATATTGCAAAGATCCCTTTTTCAAACAGTTCAGTGTTCACCATTCAGCTCTCACAACATGACTCACATAAATGACTACATGCTATGTGGGAAGGGGAAGCCCAGAAGAAACCCTGCAGGAATTTGTGCCCTCTAGGACAAAACAGTGAAAATCAAAAAAGCTGAATATCACAAAGTGAGAAGTGGAAGAATGCTACTGTCTTATTACCACTTGCCTGTGGTACTGCTAATATAAACTGTCTCTTAAAGGCTTCCAGAGTTTGAACTTGCATGTCTTCCTGGACTTCACTGGCCTGATTATAAGACAAGATTACTAAAAACACCTGCAGCCACTTCTAATTTGCCTCCTTGTTGTTGCTATCACCACCCCAGTACACCTCTGTTGTCTTTGTGACTTTTAAGTGGTTCTGCTGATGTTTATTGGCAATAAAAAGAAGGACTACATGGCTAATTGTTATTAAAAGTTGTTTCAAGATACCAGATTGAAACAGAATTTGAAAGTGTTACTGTAATAGAGGTGGACTGCTAACCTTGCCCACCAGAATAAGCAAATCCAAACCCAAAACACCCAAACCAACAGCCAAACAAACAAACAAACCAACCCACACAGATAAAACCACAAACCCTAAGAGTCATTGCTTTCCTGTGAGCTCAGTTGCTTGGCTCACCAGCCAGCATGTACTAATGAAACATAGTAAGCTTTGTAAAAAAAACACAGCAGCAATAAAAATAACCCCACTACCCGTGCAATAGCACAAATGGAACCAAGAATACCACAGATAATGGATGCTGAGTTTCCATATATCCATTGATGATTTCTATATGGTCTTCTCATTTTACCTTTCACAACCATCAGGGACAAGTTACATATGGAGGCACTGAAGCTAGCAGAGTGAGTGTATTTCATCACTTCTTTTAAACAATTACCACCTTTCCTTAGGGAACCTCCTCAGTTTTGTATCTGAAGTAGAACTGTCTGGCACTAAAACTTTGGGGTCAAAAATATTCAACCCTCCAGCCAAGCAAAAGCCTTACAAGGTGGTCTGTGAACCAAATGCAGGCTTCTGATTACTAGAGAGGACTAGTTACTGGGATGATACTGATTTTCTATTAGGTTGAGAAGGTACAACACATGCACAGCCACAATGAACAGACATTTCCAAATCATGGTGAAACTCTATAATAAAACAGGCATCTTATCCAATCTCATTTAACAAGGTACCAAATGTAGCCTGCAATTCAAGCTGCACTTATGACAAGAGGGGAAGATTCAAACAGATTATTACCCAGTAAAAAGGACTTCTTGCTATGTATGGCTTGTTTAATAATATATAGAAGCCTTAAAATACCTTTCTTTAACTGCAGCACTGAAGGAGGTGGTGTAGCAACTTTCATTGCTAGCCCGTAGGCTCCCCGGAAAGAATGACTGTCTCGAACAATGAATGACCCAGGCTCCTTATCCTTGAGAACAGCAATGGCTGCAAGGGATTCCGGGAAAGAGAGAGAAAAACAGTTCAAGGACAATGCACACACTGAAAAAGCACAGAAGTGCAAATCTGTAACTAATACAAGAGTAAAAGAAATAAGATCCTTTTCTCTGTCCCCATTGCTGTAGAACAGAATACAATGAAGCATATTTGAGGAACCCAAGTGGAAACACCTTGTCCAGATTTCACAGATACTTATTTCAAGAGAAGCCTGAAGGACAGATCTCTACTGATTTTTAAATTGAGAAAGGTGCTCAGGTCCCACCAGGATTCCTACAACCAGTGCAAGAGCATGTTGACTTCTGTTGAGACTTTGTCAACTTGTTAAAAGCATTACAGACTGCACAGCTCTCTGTAATTCCCACGCTAACCAGACAGCACTGATTTTCACTCCCTATTCAGCTTCAACAGGCAGAACTGATTCGTTTTTATCCACCACCAAGTTTCTGTCCCTGCAAAGCAGGCTCACTTCCTTAGTAGTTTTAAAGTAAAGGAAGGGATATAAGTGACTACTCTGCTCTTTGACTGTCCAAGCACTGAAGTATTTCACATCTGTATTCTAGGATCTTTTCTGCAAGTGTGATATGAAGATCTCCCCAGGAGGAACCACTTGCAGGGAAATTGCTGTTGTTTTGCATGGGTTTGCTGCAGACTTTGAAATCTAGTAGCCTATAATTTTAAACTTATTTTGAAAACAGACAAAATGTTTAAGACTGATCTTAATAAAACCTTTGTACTTTGCTTTCCCCCACAACCCCATAACCATTTTAGAAATACTTGTGTTTGTTTCTAGAATTTCTAACAATCAGCAGGTCTTCAGAGAAACCCTAGAAAAGCCCAAATTTGACCCTGGACTCCATCATTGTCTGTTTACACAGAATATGGATATTATGCATATGGCGCACAAAGCCATATTTTGCAAGACCTGAGCAATGATTACATCATAAACACGTATTTTTTTCCTTGAAAAAAAGGGGAAGTAACAGAAAAAAAAAAGAAAATCGGGAAAATGCAGACATAATTGTCTCTTCTGTTAATGCAAGTAAAGCAAACACGTATACATTCTATTCTATTCATCTGTCAGCAAAGGAAAAAACCTTTTATACAACAACATTTTGTGTTGAGAGTATGAGGATGAATACAAACAACTTTGCAATTCAGCAGTCCTCACATAACACTGCTAAATACACAGGGAGACAAATAATTTGTCACAGAAGCATTCTATTAAACATAGAAAAGAATAACAAATGCTATCCCTCCTCAACAATAGTATCTTGAAACACTTTTTAAAAGGAATTTACTTCAAGAATGAAAAGAAGTGTATTAAAAGGTTGGGAAGATTTTCATGTCATTTGCTCAAGCACTTAGGTTTAAAATTCTCTTCTGATCTACTCCCCTCCCTGCACATGCAACAAGTCAGGAAATATTTTTCTGTACATTTAAAGACTCATTTTTCATTATCAGTGGTGAGCAGATAAGGAGAAGGGGATTGGAGTGAAAGGACCAGTAAAACATCATCCAAAAATGAATTAATGTTCTGTTTTCTGTGATCTGTATTTGCCTGAGGGCATATTTTCCACTACACAACAACATTCTCACCATCTGGGAACCTAATGACTGGACAGACATAGCAATTGATTGTTTGCCAACAGTTGAAGTTCACACTATTTTGGTTTAGTATGAACATCCTTCTCAATGCAGAACTAATTAATAGTTTTTCCTTACTGACAATGCCATTTTAAAAATCACAGTTTAAGATCCTACCGTAACTCATTAATCACAATTCAGTACAATTACAGTATATTACAGGACAAACATAAGCACAGTCAGACCAACTGCTTTTGCAAAGCACCCCACACGCTTCCTTAGGTACTGCTGCAGGGACAAGATGGAAGTTCACAGAATCACTGAATGGCCTACGTTGGAATGAACCTTAAAGATCATCAACTTCCAATGCTCCTACTGTGGGCAGGGACATCTTTCATCAGATCAGAGCCCCATCCAACCTGGTCTTAAACACTTCCAGGGATGGGGCATCCACAACTTCTCTGGGCAGCCTGTTCCAGTGCCTCATGGCCATCATAGGAAAGAATTTTTTTTCAAATATCTAATCTAAACCCACTTTCTTTCAGTTTGAAGCCATTCCCCCTTGTTCTGTCACTACATGCTCTTGCAAAAAGTCCCTCTCCATCTTTCCTGTAGGAGGTACTGGAAGGCTGCAATTAGGTCTCTTTTCCAGGCAAAAGAACCCAAATTCCCTTAGCTTTTCCTCAGAGGAAAGGTGCTGCATCCCTCTAATTAACTTGGTGGCCCTACTCTGGACTCTTTCCAATGGGACTCTGTACTTCCTGTATACTGCATGCAGTACCTAATGCAAGCATACATTCTCACAGAGGTAATAAAAGCTCTCTTCAGCTCATTCAATAATACATGTACATACAAATGTACTTCATCTGCACTATACACCATAAAGATGTTGTTCCATGGAGTGCTATTTCATGACCTTTAGAAAATCATTTATGTCACTCGCAGCTGACAACTGAAATTCAGGATACAGAAGGACTTGTAGATGAGGCTGTTTCTGCGATGACTTCTAGCTAATAAATTATTCTGAGGTCATGCCAGAACAGCATTCATACTCAAAACGCTTCTGAGAGCAGACAGTTCTTTCGCACTGCTTCACACTTAAGTGCCGTTTCAAAATCTGGAGCTTCTCAGTAAAGGACATTTCCAGCAGCTACCACAGGTAGATCTAAATTACTTCATAGTTAGTTCAGTTAGGCTAATAATTTGTCTGATTAACTGAGGATTTTTTAAGGATTATTTGACTGCCCTCCACACTAAAATTCAGCCTTTCAGCCAAAGAAATTAAGTGAGCTTGTCTGTGGCACTTCTAGGTTTTGTATTCCTTTTAGATATCAGGTACATATCAAAAGAACTTAATGAGACTTTACCACCTAGCTTTTCAGTGAATGGGTATGTCAGAATATATGTCAGCTGCTATACCTTGTTCTCGTGAAATATCTGGCTTATACCAGAACTTGGATGTGTCCTGAACAAATTTTACAGTCACGTTTGTATCGGTTGTGTTTTCTGTAAAATAAAAGGGAAAAAAGTCAAGAAATTTTTTTAATATGAAAGCATTTTTAAATTTTTTTGTAACTTCCAATCACCTTAATTACTCAAAAATCTCATCATTAGGACAATTTAGAGATACTGAGCTGTTTCAGAACCAGAGAATAAGATATAAGATACACTACACTAAGATTCTGAAAGCATGTTTGGAGTTTCATTTTGCAAAATCTGTAAAATATTAAAAACTCTTACAGTTATAAAGCTGTATTAAATGCACTCTTCTCAACAGGGTCCAGCAAACACACATCTACATTTTTAACTATTCTTGGCACAAGACTAAAGGGTGCAGAGAGAATCCAGCCCTTTTTAAAAGAAATTGGACTCCACATTACTCACTTGTAGTTTGGCAGTTGAAAAGGAAGGCTGCTCTTGGCTGACATCTAGGAAGTGCAGGAAGAACTCTACAGCCTCGTTTTCTGAATAATACATCCAAAGACAGTGAACTGGCACCACTTACTGCAAACATTCAAGTCCTCTGTGCCATTTTCATTCCACTGCTTTTTTTTTTTCCTCTCTCTTTCACTTTTAAAATCCCCTAAATGCTTTTTATAAACTCATATAAAATCGAATGCATTTTGCAATTCTCTGATGCAGAACCTACCTGGCACTGGGGAAGGGCTTAACATTTTTGAGAAATCTGGGAGGACGTTTGGGAAGGGAATGCTGACTGTGCTTCCACTGTGAGGGCTAGAGAAGCCACTTGAAGAAGGTGACACGGAGGCAAAGGAACGTTCTCCTTCAGAGGACCTCTTCTTCTCTGGAAGAGGAGGCTGAGCATGTAGGTTCCCTCCATGGTGCTGCTGAACTGCACTGTTCTGGCTATTGTGTCCAGAGGTCACCGTAAGAAAGTTTTGTGTCAAAAAGCCATTGTCCTCAGCACTTGTCACTGATGAGCTCAGGGGTTTAGGAGAGGTGCCAGCACTGGCTATGCAAGTAGCTTGTGTCTCCTCTCGAGGAGAGCTACTGCCCCTGCCACTGTAGCTCAGATAGGCACGGGCACTGCTGCCGACAGCATGTTCTGGCTGTGGCTCTGCTGGTGAATTCTCCAGGTTGTTTAGGGTGACAACTTGCAGTCCTGGAGTTTGGAAATGAGACAAGAGAGAGACATCTTGCACGGCGTTTGAAAATTCAGAGGGCACGAGGTAACCTCCCGGCTGCCTGGTGTTTCCCATGGAAAACTGATGTGACGGGGAAGCTTTAGGGCTGCTTTCAAGCCAAGGACGTTCTGCTGTAGAAGAGCTGTCAAAAAAAAAGACAAAAATTCAACACAAAACAACAGCCAAATCATTCCCTTCAAATGTGTGGCCCATACTTCAGCAATCATTGAAAGCAATGAAACACCAAATCCAGGACAATACCTCAGGGTGTTCTTTGAAAACATGCCAGACCAGGTAATGCAGCCAGATCAAGGGAATCCAGTCTCACCCTGACACTCATTTCTTCAGTGTAGGTTATTATGTTCTGCCTTATTTCACCCTCCACCTAGCCATGTTGGGGGATAGTTTCTGACTCTGCACTGTAAAACAGTCCATCAAATCAATGACAGTTAAAAACACTTCTCCTTCTCCCTGTTTGAGAGGGTTACTTTTAATATGAATCAGTTTAGTGAGGCTGTTCACAGCATTGTTTCACATACAGCAGTCCTGGTGAGCTGAAGTTCTATGTGGAAAAGAGCAGCAGGAGGCAAGAACTCCTTATGCCAAAGCTGCCATCGAATGCAGAGGCTTATAGAAGGAACCTGACATGGCCACACCAGTTCTTACATGCAGAGTGTCTTATGCTCACCAAAAAAAAATAGAGAAAAGAAAAAAAAATGGGCTAAGGAGGTAGTTGTGCACCATCACACAATAAATTAATAGCTATGATAAAAACACAGTTCACAAGGCCCATCTTGCAGACCAGGTTCCTTTTAATACCACTTATATTAAAAAAAATGAAGCAGGTCCAACCGTTGATTTATTTGACAGTGGAATAATTTTGATTTATAGAACTAAATAGTTTAACAGTAAACATTAGATTTTTCTATTGGGTAGCAAGTCTACCTATTCAAGTGAAAAATAAACAAAAATTCCTTCTAAATAAGATAAACTAAGCTGCTGATGAAATCATCTCATAAAAGTTTAAGTTGTCTCCTTGCATCTAAAAATTAATGTCCTTAGACTGTAGCTGGAAAATATTACCAATATTATAAAATCTAGAGTGAACGAACTCATTGTGACATGCAAGGGGGAAAAAACTGACATAAGACATATTTAAAAAGAAAGGATTTTTCATTAAAAGGCAACTGCAGACACGGATGCCAGTACATTTGAACAGCTCAGAGTAAAAGGGCCATAAAGGGAAGCAAATGGAAGAAGATATTGCTGCAAGAAGGAAAAAAAAACACCTCTACAGCTGTAGCTATCTGCTAGATGAAATGAAAAATGAAAGAAAAATATTTAGAAAGAAGGGAACAAAATTTTCTAGATAAAGACTGAAGAAGGAATGTAAACTTGATAATAACTGCAGTGCCTGATAAGCTTTTAATACTTATTTGCTACATTTCCTCCTCTGCAGCAAATAGCAACATACTTTGTTCAGTCTCATGATTCACATTTGTAATCACAAAACCAAAATGTTCTTTCACAGTCTCAGTACTGATTGAAAATGAAAACAATTAGACTGGAAGATAAATAAAAGATAAAGAGGTAACAACATACTTGAAGTACTCATTGAGAGTCTGACACACCAACCAACAGCATTCCCAAATACTTACAGTGAAAAAGGAGACAAATAGCCAAGAACAGCATAATCAGCCACAAAGGAATGTTCTTGCAGAGTGATAGAGAAAGTAACCTCATCAGGTGTAATGCACCACCTTGTCTATTAAGTAAATACAGGGCACAACTAATGACTTAAGATGCATTGTTATGGTGTTCTGAACCTTCAAACAGTAAATAGGAGCTCTTTGCTCTTTCTTGTCATTTCTCAGCTTGTGCTGTAAGCTCCTTTGGACAAGGACTACTTTGGAAATTTATACTCTTCAAGCTCTGGTCCTGAGCCCTACACGTCTACAATATAATTATAAAATAATAAAATCTCTAAGCCTGCTGAGCAGTTGAAAGGGAGTCCGCTGTACATCACCAAAACAAACCTGCTGACATGTTACTGATTAAAAATGCATGGACTGCTGCAAGAAAAGTGTTTCCTTTCTCTCACATGCCATTTATTCCAATGTGAAATTTCATGAAATGGTTTTCAGTAAAACATTAGGGATGCTGAATAAGCATGCAGAAGAGCATATGTGCTGACACATAATATAACTGACCTATACAATCCTATTTATTTTTGTCTTCCTCCTCATTTTCAAAGCTAATTGTGTCCCTGACATCTAAGTAACACCTGTGGTAAATTCCAGCTGGTGGGCAACATCAACATTAAATGTCACAACCAAACTCAGAGTCCTTGGACAAATGCTCTGCAATGAACATACAAGTCTTGGCTGGGAACTATAGTAGTAAAAACTAAACAATAAAGTATCTTTTCCTACCTTTCTGCCCCTGGGATAGGACTGTTACTTGAAACAGTACATGAAGATGCAAAACAGCGCTGAAAGGGGAGATCCATCTGCATGTTGGCCCTCAGCAAAGCAGGATTAGTGCCCACAGTGCTGTCAGACATCCCCATAGAGTGGTTAATGGCTTCTGTGTAACTTTGAGATTCTGTGGCAAAGAAAACAAAGTGAGACCAAATTTAAAAACAACACACATTTTTATAAACCTTGTACTGAAAGAAGTGTTGATAAAACATTCCAGTTTTCTCTCAGTGAGACTATAAAGAAGAGTTTTTGTTTGTTTGAGCACTAAAATGTTATTTCACAAAATGACTGTGATCTCTGAAAACATCCAGCAGGCCAAATGGCATATGGAATAAAGATTACAGAATTGCAACACTCCAACTGTTTGGTCAGTTCTCCAGTACACATTCCTCAGATGAATGGACCTGTCTGTTCCAAGTTGTTTTGCATTCCACAGTCCACAGTTTTAATCAGGTACATCTAGTCAAGTGTCCTGTGTGACTACACACACCCTTTGCAGTGAAACAGCAGAGTGACAGAAAACTGAGCATCCTGGTTCTGGCCAGGAGAGTTAATTTTTGCATGACTAGGATCTGGAGGTTATTCTATACCACCTCAGGTCATTGCCAGGGGCAGGGAGAAAGGAGTCTTTTCCAGGGAGAAAGGGTTCCTTCCAGTCAAGTTAGCATGGTGGAAGGAGCAGTGGGATAGCACCAGTTTGAAGAGCAGTCAGAATGGTGTGGCTGCAGTTGGGTCAGGTCAAGCTACCTGGTGAGAAGTTTTGCACGTTAATCACTCTCTCTTTTGTATACTTTTCTTATTACTATTGTTGCTGGCACTGTTCATTTTCTTATCTCATTGCTGTTTCCAGGAAATTGTTCTTATCTCAACCGGTGATCTTCACCTTTTGTGCCTCCAGTTTTCCTCTCCAGCCCACTGCAGGGGAGAGGGGCAGATGGAGCAAGTGAGCAGCAGTATCGTTTGGAGAATCTCACAACATTCAGGTATTAATTCAGCCTGCCCATTCAGCCCACTTGCTGAATGAGGCAGGGGACCTGGTGGATAAGGACACAGAAAACACTGGGGTACTCACAACCTTCTTTAGATCAGTCTTTACCAGTAAGACAGGCCTTCAGGAGCCTCAAGTCCCCAAGACCTCAGGAAAAATCTGGATCAAACCCTACCTTTAGTGGAGGAGGATTAAGCAAAGGAGCACTAAAGCAAACTGGACCTATTCAAGTCTATTGGGGCCTGATAGGTTGTATGCACAAGAGCTGAGGGAGCTGGCTGATACCACTGCCAGGCCACTCTCAATAATCTTTAAAAGGTCTCAACAACTGGGAGAGATTCCTAAAGCCTGGAAGGGAGCAAGAATCATTCATATCTTCAAGCAAGGTATGAACAAAGATCCAGGGAACTGCAGGCTTGGCTAGTTTAACCTCAGTCTCTGGGAAGGTGACAGAGCAACTAACTCTGGAAACCATTTCCAAACACAGGGCAGAAAAGAAGATGATTGAGAGTTGTCAGCATGGACTTACGAAGGGGAAATCATGCTTATCCACCGAGACAACTTTCTTTATTAAATTGATTAGCTTAGAGGCTAAGGGAAGAGCAGTGCATGCTCTTTATCTTGACTTTAGTAAGGCTTTTATCATGATCTACCATAATATCCTCATAAACACATTGACAAAGCAAGGGTTAGATAAGTGGACAGTGAGACCTACTAAAAACTCACTCAATATCCAGGCCCAGAGGCTTGCAATCAGCTGCACTAAGTCTGCTGGAAGGCAAGTCACTAGCATTATACCCAGGGACTAATATCAGCACCACTACACTTCAACACCCTCATTAACAACCTGGACGAGGGGGTGAAATTTCATCAGCAAATTTGCAGACAACAGAAAACTGTGAGGAGTGTCAGACAAACCAGATGGTTGAGCTGCCATTTAGAAGTGGGAAAAAATGGGCCAAGAGAAATGTTAAGTTCAACAAGGCGAAATCCCAGGCACCAGTACATGTTGGGGGCTGACTGGCTGGGGACAGCTCTGTGGAGAAGGACCTGGGAGTCCCCATGGACAGTAAGCTGACCAGGAGTCAGCAATACAACCCCATGGCAAATGTGGTCAGCAGTACGCTGGGCTGCCTCACAAAGTGTTGCCAGTGGGTCAAGGGAGATGATCCTTCCTCTCTGCTTAGCATTAAAGAGGCCAGTATGGAGCTGTGTTTTGGATTTGTGCTGAACACAGGGTTGATAATATTGAGACGTTCTTGTTATTGCTGAGCAGGGATTACACAGAGCCAAGGCCTTTTCTGCCTTCTGTCCTGCCATGCTGGCAAGGAAGTTTGGGTACATGGGAGGCTGGGAGGAGACACAGTCGGGACAGGTGACCCAAAGCAGCCAGAGAGATATTCCAGACCATAGGACATCATGCTCAGTATATAAAGAAGGGGGAAGAAGAAGGAGGCACATCTGGAGTGATGGAGTTTGTCTTCCCAAGTAACCATTACGCATGATGGAGCACTGCTCTCCTGGAGATGGATGAACACCTGCCTGCCTATGGGAACCAGCAAATTAATTCCTTGTTTTGCTTTGCCTGTGTGTGCAGCTTTCACCTTCCCAATAAACTTTCTCAACCCAGGAGTTTTCTGGCTTTTACCTTTCCAATTCTCTCCCCAATTCTACTGATGGGGGAGTGAGTGAGTCGGCAGCTGTGTGGGGCTTGGTTGTTGGCTGGAGTGAAACCATGACATCTGTGCAGCTGCAGTTTTCAGGTGTGAATTTGTCCACACCACAGATACACAAACATAAAGCAACTGTAAACTGTTTTCTACTAGCTTGTAAACTGCACCAGAGTAACTCGTTTCTAAACTGACTGAAATCTGAGCTACATTCGACCTAATTATACTGGACATAAATAATATAAGATATAGTTAAACAGATGCATTTGGATGAGGAATAATATGGATTCTATTGCTGAATAGCTTTATACAGCAACAGTTTTGTACCCTTCTTTAAAGGTACATTTAGACAATCAGTCAAGCTCTAATGAAGATTATATTTAATTATTCTGGATTAGTCTAAAAAAAAGTCACCACCTATTCACATAAGCCCAGGCTCAACAGCACTATTTTCTACAACAGAAAAGGCCATGCACTGATACTACAAATGCCCCTGCATCTGAATAGCTTTATACACCTGAACATTGACCTCAACACTTTGCAGGACTGGAATCCAGTAAGACAATTACAGATGGAACAATCTCTAATTAGTGTCTTTTGAGTTGATATATTTTGAAAGCCGGGGGGGCCCAGAAGAGAAAATAAACCTGAAAACAAACACAAAAAAACAAAAGCATGCAAAAACAACAATATACAACAAAAACCCAACCAACCAAAACAACAACACAAGAAAGTTACTGAACAAATCCACTCCTAGAAAGAGTTAAGATCACACTAATGCATCTTTTCTATAAGGAGAACTTTCTAACCTAAAACCAAGGAAGGCCACTGAAACAAGCCTACATAAATCTCGTTTTCCCTTAGATTCATGGCAGAGCCTGGTTCTGCTATTATTTGAATGAGGAGCACGCAAGGTACTTGAAAGAAATGTCTGAGATAAGGAAATCTGCAACAGTGCCCTGACTATAAACTATCTGAATTCCTCACATAGCACACATACTGTAGAGAGCAAAGATTTAACTGAATGAGGGAAACAGAAAATTGCAACACTGTCCTTTACTATACCCGTTACTTTATCAGCTATAACAACAGCAATAAAAGTGAATGTTAATGAAGTACTGCAGAAATGTGTGTGGTGTGGAAAAGCTAGAAAAATCTGAATCCCTGTCAATCTACTAGATCAGCTACATTACAGTCATCCTTGTACGGATGCAAACAGTCAGAAAGGCTGGCTGCATAAACCTGTGATTTAGGCCATATTCCTACTGGTATCAGTAGTGCTTCTTTACACATGTATTACAAAGATGGACTGTCTATCCAAGCATTATAAAAACTGATGTTAAGCTCTGATCAGTCACTTCAATAGAAACAGAAAAAGCCAGTTAGTTCAAGGTAGTTTGGTCAGACTGATGCTGTATGTCTGAAGGCTACTGGAGTCTCCACAGAAACACAACTCTAACCAGGCTAAAAGCAGATGAATCTCCAGATGTCAGGCATCTGTAAGACAAAGTATCCTAAGTGCAATTGACATCTCAGCTCTGCAAATGAACACACAGATGCTTCCCAATTACACTGCAGGTTAAGATGACTCTGCTACTGTATGGGAGAGGTTAATGAAGGCATAGGAATTATGACCACAAGCTTAACTCCATATGCTTGCTTCTTTCCAGTGCCTCTACGTCTGTTCCTCTGATACCAGACTACGTAAGGGAGACACTGGAATCCAGTTACGGAGAGCCTGGAGGCAGGAAGGGGAGTGGCACTACTCCTGAAATAGCTTAAAATCTTCTCCCACTCTAATGCCATCTCAACTATATGCATAAGAGTTAATCTAAAGGATTCACACAGCAAACTCCACTCCTTCTTCCACAGCACTTCTCTTGAAGAAATGGATGAAGACTTGATTCCTCCCTATTGCTATCACCTTTAAAGCACTCTGTGCTGCGGGAGAGAAGGACCGCTGTCATGCTCACAGATGTAGCATTTCTTTTCACCCTCCATTTTCACAGGTGTAAAATACTAAACAAAGAGTGAAAAGGCACTGGCAGCCAGACATGCCATCTGCAGAAAGAACACAAATGCAGTACAACTCTTCCCAGGCTAGAAACAAGTATATCTGAAAGGCACTTCCCAAGAAAGCAGCTTTGTTTATATTTCAATTAAAAACAAGCCTGCTGGATATTTCAGCTATGTCCTCTCCATTGTCTGATGCAGAGTCCACACTCACGGGTCAGCTTTTAACCTTTTATCTCATGGAATTAGTAACTGTGCAAACTCTTCACTTTTCAGGATTTCTATATGTGTGGTATGAGCTACGCTGGCACATTTGATGCAAAGCATCAGTGCTTCTTGGTTCAGGCCCCTACCATGCCATTTACAGCTGTGGAAACACTGACAATGCAAAAGTGCAGCTCCCTGCTTCAAGAAGTGACATGACAAAGCCAGGATCATTCATGTTTGTGTCTCTTCATGTAGTCAGGTCAGACTTAGATTTACTATCACTGCTCATCAACTTTACAGGCAGAACCTGAGAGAAGAACTGGACTTTGCACCATACACTGCTGAGAAGTGATATTTAGGAAGAAAATGAATACTATTGTGCCAACATGCAAGGCAGAAAAATATCCAGCTCACTCTTCTACTTGGCAGCAAAAAGGAAATACTTATAAAAGTTGCAGGTTTCTTTCAGCTGTAAGCAGAAACTCCCAGATGTGCCCAGAACACAGCCATATAAAGTAAGATGTTACAGATTAGCCTGTTTTAATCCATTAAATCTGTTAAAATAAAAAAAGTAAAAGGAACCCCAAAAAAAAATTCATCAAGAACCTCACAATGGCCTAACCCACACCACAGTCCAAGTAAGATAGGTAGAAATACTCCCTCTCTTTTCTTGTAGAGCTGAGGTCAAAACCACCTTGCACCTTTGGAGCCAATGATCCAACAATGGCAGGGAAGTGACCGCAGCCATTCCATTATCATACCTTGTATTTTAGTAGCTTCTCATAAATATCCAACTTTGTAGTCCTTTTTGTGAGAAGCTGATAGCTAATGTGCAACGCATGAGCTTGAAAACTCCAGTCAAGACCCTCAGTTACATCTTCTGGGGAATCTAAATTAGTGTTCTGCTGACAAAACCCTTGGCTGAACACCCCACAACAATCTCAGGCTAGCCCGAAAGCTGAATGGACACAGAAAGCCATACTGCTCTAAAGTAAGCCAAAGTAACTAAGCCACTGCCAGCCCTAAACAGCAGCAGAAGGAAAAGAATCTTTTAAATTTAGCAGCCTTATTTCTTGGTCCATCCTTTGATGAGTTCATCAACGGTGAAAAAATCCAGCCTAACTAAAAGACTTGCAAGAAGCCACATCAGACATGGCTGTGAAACACTCCTCATACCAACACACTCAGAGACCCCTCTGCTTCCACCTCTCACTGTTCCCACCAACAGCCAATAAGCCAATTCCTTTACACAGATTTCCTGACAAACTTGTTTACAAAGACAGAACTGAAGGCATCTAGGAATGTAATAGAAGCAGTTTTGTTATCTTCTCTACACAGTAGAAGTGATTTATTGGTTTTGGAGGGTTGCATCCTGCTAAGGATTTCTTTCCTTTGAAATGCATTAGAAAAAAGCACACCATACCCTCCAGCATTCATCAAAAACTCCATGGCACTGTGCAGTTTGGCATCCAGCTGACTCCAACTACCATTTAGAGTTTACATTACTGCTAATGTACACTCCATCTCAGTGCTGAAACTGTTCATCTCTCCTTCTCACATCTCTGAAACTGTAAAAGATCCTGTGTTAATAGTCTTTGCTGATACAACTTTATTTTTTGCAGGAGACCAAGGGTCAAAAGATGACCCTTTCCCAACATTAATTTTTATTACTGGTTAGGCATGTTTACTCAGCCATTCACCTGAATGTTGTGAAGATTTAGGCTCCACTCAAAGTTGAGATGTTACACACACAAGGAAAGATAAAGAAAGAACTGAATAAAACCCTAGCCTTTAGTATGAAACATCAGAACAACCTATCTAGAGACACAGTGGATGGCTCCATGGCTTGAACCATCTCAGTAAGATAAACAGTGGATGAAGATCCTAAGTACGTTTTATGAAAGCAGTTTGTTTAGGTGTGTTCCTTTCCAAACCTTAAAATCTAAGAAAGGAAAAAGTGGAGAAAGCTTTATCAGGAAAACAGTTAATGAAAGCAAAAACCCCAAAAAGCAAATTACAGAGATAAGAATACGGAGTAGGCACAATTTTAGTTCTTCTAAGACCTTCTGCCAGTATTTCATGAATGGAAATGCCAATGGAAACATTAACTGGAAAAATCAGAGTTTGGAATAAAAAACTGAAGGAAGAGAGCTTCAGCGACAGAGACGTACCACCAGGCAACATTCAGCGATAGCAAACTGGACTGAACAATGTGAAAAGAAGCGAACAATTCCAACTACAGAGTGTGAGTATGGAGTAGCTCTCGAGGCTTATGCTACAACATAAAGCCAGAAACCATGGCAACAGTGAATTCATGACAAAAGGATATGTCTCCCTCGAAAAAGAATCATTCCAGGAGCTGACAGAGTGCTAACAACAGAACTGGCACTGGTGAAGCTACAGAGCTCCTTAGCAATCTCTAAGGAGCTAACTGGAAGGACAGAATTAAAAATCCTGCATGTGAAGAAAGGAGGCTGTGAGATGGCCCACTTGAACCAGTTTCCAAACTAACACCTTTCCATGTCCACTAGCACTGTAAGATTCTTATGGGTTATCCTTATCACTCTCTCTCTCTTGCTTTTCCAAAGGCAAAGGTGCCAAAATTAGTAAAAGAGACTGAAACACTCTTGCTTTCAGTCACCCTGCAAACTATTAACGTACCGAAACTTTGACCTTTTATACTTGTATTCTGCTTTCAATTTCACAAAAATACAGTGAACCAAATTATCCCCTTACATGAAATCCATCGATTTTGGTCGCACTGTTCCTTCCTTTTCACAGAATATGTGGAAATCAAAGAAAGATGCTTATGGTCTTGCTTAAGATGCCAGGGAAGGGAATAACTTTATTGTCTCTTCTGCACAGTGTATGCTATCCTATCCATCATAAGTAGTTCCACCTCTCATTTAGAAGTACGTGTCATGAGCCAAAATCATGTACCAACACAGAGGCAACTGCAGTTCCCCCACTTTCCAAAAACCCATCAATAGTAAACAGATAGAACAGAACAGGATTTTTTCAGGCTTATGAAGAAAAAGTCAAAGTTACTATTGCTTGGAGATTCTGCTAATGCCCCCCCTGAGTGAATCAACTCTCCCTGCAAATAACCAGTCAGTCAGGCTAAACCTGAAGAAGCTATAAGAAAGTAGCTCGGGCATCCAAATATTAACTCCTCTGAGTGAGAAAGGTCAGCTTGAGTTGCTTCATCTGAGACAGATCTCAAAGGAATGTGTATTACATGCTTGGATGTTGCAGAAAATGCAACAACGGGGTGTCTGACAACATGGGGAAAAAAACAACAAATCTGGAGAGGCAGTAAAGTATTTCTGCAAGGCATTTATTTTGTGGAAGAAGTAACACACACAACAGAACCCAGACTGCTAATAACTAAAGGTAATCTACACTGCAGCATTGAAGGTTTTTAACTTCATGCAATTATTTATCGTGTGCATCTAGAAAGCGTTCACTGTCTTCTGGGAACCTTTCAAATGTATTTAGAATTTAAAAAAATAATTCTTGCTTTATGCCTAAAGAGGGCTGTAAATCATCCATGTCGCCCCTGGAGGAAATAACCCTTGGCACAGCAGCCCTCCCCAGCGAGCACTGGGTGAGGAAGGCTGGCACTCTGCCACCTTCAAGGGAGATTCTGGCCTGCTGGCAAGATGCATAACAAGAGTGGGAGTGCACTGGGACATTCCTGTGTTCCATAATGACCCACAGAGGCTCCTGCCAGTAACAACCAAAAGCAGCCTCTGAAGCTATGCCAGGGGTCAGCTTATCTCCAGGCAACCACAGGATGACAGAATTAACTGCACTTACCCTCTGCCCCTTCTGCAGAGGGATAAGAATCAAAAGGATGATTTACCAGACCCCACTCTCCCCCACCCACAGTCCCTGCCATACAGATTGTACCATCTGGCTTCTTTTCTACTGAGGAAATAGCCAGACTGTTTTACAGATAACTTGGTACTACACATTCATTCAAACACCAAAATACAAAATACTCCTATTTGCTGAACACAATTTGCAATATAGCATGTTCAAAGCAATAAAACCCTTATCATGCCTTTCTGAAGAACTTCCTTATACTAATTATTTTCCCAAGTAGTACCAGAAAAAAAAAAAAATAAACTTCCCCCAGGGACTAAAGCTATCAGCTGTACATGTCTTCTCATGTTTTAAAAGATCTTACAGATGCTCTGCAGTTCACTGTAAGCATAGTTCTGTTGCTTTAGGAATGCAAATCAGCTGCAGAGGCATGTCCTCAAGTCATCCGGATCACATGCAATGTGACATTTATTAAAACACTGCTTTAGGAAACAGTCACTATCAGTACATAATGCATAAACAAGAGCACTACTATTCTGTCTTTACATAGAGCAGATCATTCAGTGATTAAAAAAAACAACCAAATACAAGAAAATTATTAGAATATAATTACTAACATGCCCACAACTAGGTTTTCACAGTAAATTAGTGAAGCGGCTTTAGAGACAGACAATTCTATTCTTATTCTGGCTTATCTCATAATGGAGTTTCAGATATTCACATTGCTGAATATGTCAATTTTCATCAAACTGTAAAATTAAATTGCAACGGTTTTAGAGCAGAAAAAAAAAGAACCTAGGAATTCGAATTGGTACTTTCAAAATGAATAGTAATACTTTTTCAGGTAGAATGTACTGAAAAACCAAGCACCTTTCAAGGAAAGAGAGTAAAATGTCTGCCCTGTGCTCCAAAGTTCATTAGCTATTAAAACTGCTTGAGATGTTGCAGAACCAGGTCTGGTTGCTTCTGCTGAATTGAGAAGTGCAGCTCATGGTTACTGACAGATACACTGTGAAGCCAAAGCACAGGGTGCAAGGGCGAAGGCACAGGGGGCAAACTGGAGCAAATACTGAATGAAAGAAGGGGCAAAGCTTGAGTCTGACTTTCTGACATTTCTGAAAAGTAAGCACAAGCCTCATCCGCGGAATATTTGATTTTGTGTTATGATCCTATCTACTTTTCCCAAGGCAAAAAGGAGGGAAAGAAGGATTCTGCACTCCCCTTTTCCTGTCTCAGTCCAGTTCCCTGGTGCCAGCAGGTACCAGAGAGGTCCCATTATTTGTGTTTTGATTCCTGAAGTGTACTTGCCTACCAGAAGCAATGCAAGAAATCAAACTGATGTTTGTACTTTCCACCAAAAGTCTCACTTTGGTCCTGCTCTTTCATTGTCAGAAAAATTCTGCCTAAAAATGACCCTCTTGAACCTGTTCACCTTTCTAGTCACTTGCCTGTAAGGAAAGGCTGAACCCAGCTCACCACAGCCCCTGAAAAACAGAAGTGAGGGCTGCTTTTTGGTTTTCAGGTAGTATACCTAAACCATTTTCATTTTAAAATCAGAAAAAGAACTGATTTTTCAGAAGCTGCTTGTAATAACCTGGAATTGAAACAGGTAAAAATCTCAGCTTATCTTCAGTGTTGTTCAGTATCACAAAACAGAACAGAGCATGGAAGATCTTTGCTTTTTTCTTCATCTATCTCTTGAGATCTGTGATTCAGTAACTCTCCTTTTAGGGTTGCAGTCCTTGCACAAGCATCTGCTGCTACTGCCTGAATAGCAAAATTGTTTGCATTAAGGACGTAAGAATCAGGCTCTTTATTCTGGTCATCCTGTACATCGTACCGCGCAATAGTTGGCTGCTCTAAGACTTATATTTTGATGGGAAATTCAGAAGTAGAGTAAGAAAGTATTTTACATGTACTGCCAAAATTAAAGGAACTATTCTGCCACTGCTAATGGCATAATAAACTGTTTTTCTCGTTAAGAAGAAAGAAGGAAAACTCTGCCATATTCCTCTCTCAAGAAAGACTTACGTTTACAAAGTCTCTGCATTTTTTTCATGCTTTTGAAAAGAAACCCAATGCTGCTACAACATTACTAAGAACTCCTCGGGGGAGGAAAAAAGACTCAGCCTGGACAAACTTTTTGGTACGTAGACAGAAATTACGTGTGTTTCCGGCAGTCCCCATTTCTTCCACTTTGAAAAAAAAACCCCACCACGACACAGACGAAAAATGAGGAGCCTGTCTCGGCAGAGAAGGGGCTGCACAAAGCTGCCTCCTGCGCTCCGATCCCTCCATCGGCGCTCGCACAAAACCCTCGTACTGACAAGAGACTTTTCTGAAAACCTCCCGAGTTCGCCCGCAGGCTCCCAGCGCTGCCACAAAAGGCACAGCTCCCACCCGCTCTGCCTTTCGGGAGGAGCAGCAGCACCGGCGCTGCGGGCTCCGCTCCCTGTGCGCTCCCCGAGCCCCGGCTCGCTTTATTTCGCTCCCCCCTCGCCAAACCCAAGCGCGACAACCCCGGGGAATGGCCTTTCCGGGCTCCGGGGAAGGTGGGGGGCAGCACATACCTATGGAAGCCATGGTGGCAGCGGCAGGGGCTGCGGCTCTCCCCGGGGTCAGCGCGCCCGGGGCGGCAGAGCCATTCCCCTCCGGAACGCACCGCAGAGCGCCCTGCGGAGATAGGAACACCGCCTCCCGCAGCCACCAGAGCAGCCCGGGGGGAAACAGCCCGAGCTGGCTGCCCCCAGGAGGAAATCCAAGCCCCGACGGCCCCGCGTTAGGGCTGATGCTCGACCCGCGGCTCCGCTGCCCATCCAGGCTGCGCTCGCCCCGCCGGCTCCGCCTCCTTTGGATGCGAGCGCTTCCCCGCCCCTTCCCAGCGCGTCCCTCGTAGGGATTTTTGGGTGGTTGGGTTTTGGGTTTGTTGTTTTATTTTGTGAGGGGTTTTTTTGGGGTGTTCTGGGTGTCTTTCTGTTGTTGTTGTTGTTCCCCCACCCCTCCCTTTGACCTCACAGCTGTGTTTCTATCAGAGAGATGCAGGACGCGGAACCGAGCACTGAAAGATCAGTGCTTTCTAATGTGGACCGAAGCCCAGCTGCTCTATTATACCAAACTGGCTCAACACTCCAGGATAAATTTAGCATCCAGAGCTCTGAATAAAGTTGGACTCGCTTCCCAAGATCTGGTTCACAAAACACCACGTGTAACCTCTGCTGTGTTGCATTCAACATACCCCATCATTGTTCTGAGCGGGTTTTATTTACGGGTCAGGAAGATGAGTGGAAACCCTGCAGCTCCACATGAGAAGCACATTTCCTCCTCAGATTGTTCTTCAGTGCCCCAGTGCACCGGATTTTCTGAAAGGGTGACTGTAGGAAATTACTAGGTATAGACAGAAACAAATATGACCATTTAAAACTTTTCCGTAATGAATTACTCTATTGCTTTCAAATTTCTACCAGCAACATATTTTGAATATGTTTACTAAACTCTTTTGATAATTTTAAAATATACAAGTTGGCTTGATTATAGAAGTGAATACTGGTAAACTAATTAGAATTTTGCTTTCTTCCACAGACCAAACTGCAAATCAAACTATTCTTTTATAAGAATACTCATTCCTACTGCTGTTTTTCTTTATACCAATTGCTCCTATTAAACATATTTCATAATGGTTGCACTAAGGAGACCCAAACAGCACAGGTTAGTTGTGATATACACCATATAATAAGGTAAAGAGAAGAGAAAGTCCTCGCTGCAGAGGCAGAACCAGTTGTTAATGCAGAAGGTCCAGAACTGCCTTCAGTTGCTTTGATTAATTTATTATACAACTACACTTTGATGCTTCCTGCCAGAGACAGATGCAGTCAAACACAGTCTTCAAACTCCTATAAACAGTAATTATTAGAGAAAATTGCTCTCCATAGAAAGCATTCCTGGCTCTGCATAAAAACCACTGCAATCACAGGAATCTTTGGATATCTCATTTCCTTCCTGGTTTTCAAGCCTTGGAAGCTTTGCCTCTTTGCTATTTACACTTGCTGAATTAGAAGAGAACGAAGAAGATACATTTAACAAAGATATCAGTGGTCTGATGTACCATATGAAGGCGGCTGCAGTATTTAAGAAAACATTCTTTTCCAAAGTAATGTAGCGATGTAATCTAAGCGGAAATCACATAATTAAAATTATTAATACACTTGAGTTTTGTCAACATGTATCAAATTCACCCTTTCTTAAGTTTTTTGGGTTTTTTTTGCATGGGTCCTTCTAACACAGACTCATTTATACTTAGACTATTCATCAAGGAAATCTCTCTCATATGGACAGACAAAACAGACAGACAAACAAGAGGCACATGACAGAAAGTTGCACCTTTTGTTTCTCCTTCTGCCACAAATTCAAAGTTTCAACCAGATGAGACAAATTCCAGGGAAGAAAAAGATACTATTGGAAACTGAGCCAGGAGATATAAAGGGCAAGGCTGGTTGTATACAAAAGCATAGAAAAGTTAGGAAGGGAACAGGAGTGTTGGAAGTCTCAGGTGAGGAACTGGTTGGGTTTAGGTGAGTACAGTTTGTAAGATAATACCATCTCAAAAGGAGAAGGTCTGTTATTTGGCAAGGAGAATTGGTTTCATGGCTGTTCCAGGCACAGCACAGCAACAACGATCCATTCCTCCAATCTCTTGAAGGTTGTAGTATTTATTCACATAGCAAGGCCCGTGTACAGTTCCCCCAGATGAAGTGCACAAGATTCCTGATTGAATCAGAACCCATCACACTGCAAGATCTATCCAAAGTAGCTCAAATTACAGGGCTAGAACTGTAACACACACCTTTCTATAACAGGAACCCCTGCAGGAGGGTGGTTATGCCATGGCCCTCATGCAAATTCAGCAAACTCCACAATTTATGAAAGAATGGCATGCATTTCCCTACTGCTCCCATGATTGAGGGAAGTGTGGGAGTCAATGTCAAGAGGTTGCACATTTCAGATTTTGTCTACAAGGTGCCTGAATATAAATGCTTTGTGAAATAACATGCCTAACTCAGGCGTGGAAAAAAACAGATTAGTTTTCCCCTCCTCTGCAAGAGGGAATAAACATGAAGAGAATTAACATGGAGGAGAACGGCATCTTAAAAAACGTAGAGCAATATGACCTTTGGACTATAAACAATCAAGTGCAACTGATGGTGTATTTCCCCTCTGTCCCCACTCAACACTGGTAGGTCTGTAATTCTGAAACTGCAGAACATTTTTGACTTGGGAATGCACTAGACAGACCTTCCCAGACACTCAAACACAGGGTCACTTGAAAAATTTATTTTTTTAAAAAAGCTGTACTTCAGGTTTTGGACTTTCTTCTTCAGCCTTTCCCCAAACTACATGGATTATTCTGGCACATCACAGTCATGGAGTACCACATCATATAGTAGGAGACCTCACCTTGGAAAAGTTGAAAAGATTTCATGGAATTATAGCATGAGAAGTAGCCATTCCCATAGTTTTTCGTTACTTTAACATCTTCCTAACAAAGTGACTAGTGACATCTCAAAAATGCACGCTTCACACATGCACTGCTAACAAGCATAGTCATGTATGTGTAGAAACAAACCAAATCTGCCAGACTGCTTGCTCATTCAATCCTGTACTTTTGTTAATCTCTTGATAAGTTTCTGCCAGTGCTTATCTCTTGCATCTTCAGAAGAAGCAAAAATTAGTGGTGGACTTCTCAGCTTCGGATTCTTCTGGTTTTTATACATGTGTAAGATACTATTCCTCTGTATTTCAATGAACATGTTCACAGAGTTATTTGTCAAATTACAGATTTACGTGGGGAAATGCATGACCTTTTCCCACTGAAAGGGAAAAAAAACAGAAACCAAACTCTCTAAAACTTAGTGCTTTAGCAATCTCTCAAGTACTCAACTTTTCAGTAGTTCTTGGTGAGGGGGAAAAAAAGGGAAAAAAACTCCAAACTAAACCAAATCACCACCACCCACCAGTGCATTATCAGGGTGTATTTCAAACTTAACTGAAGAGGCACATCTGCTTTGAGACCGTGATCAAGTTACAACACTGACAGATTGTATAAACACTTTTTTCCCATGTAATATTTGATTATGTAAACAACATTTTTTGGCATTTATAACTTCAGAATTGCACAGTTTATTTTACTGCCTGAATTTTAGAATTTTCAAACTCTTACAGATACCAGCTGACATAACAAATAAACTGTGTTCATCACCCTTGGAAGTGCCACCAGCTTTTCAGCTAATAGGTGCATATTCCAATTACAGTCTTACTATCTTGGATTGCAAGTCTAAAAAAAAAACAAACCACATAAATAAATACCAGATAATGCTACTGCTTTCTCTCAAGAGACTTTGGACTGGAGCTACAGGAAGGATGTAAGCTGCAGGCTGCACAATTAAACTTTCAGACGTATTGTTGCTGAATGAAATTCAAAGCCCTAGGCACAGCCCTGGATTTGCCATGTAATAGATGGGAAATACAAGCCTTTAAAGAATCAGATTCATTTGGTCACCTAAGGCTAGGTAATAAACACTGCACAAGGGAGATTTTATGCTGTTGTATAAAGCATACAATTCCAGACCAAAGCAATATTTTTACACAACTTTCACCCTCACAGACTTTAAGTAGTCTAATGGAGTTAGCCCTTTCTCCTCTTTCCTATTCAGAGGACTTCTTTTAAATCAGGCCACAGATGTGAATTTAAGTTTTCCTCCTGTGAGAAGTCTGTTCTATTCTAACTTTTATTAAATAGTAATATGCATGAACTAAGCCAGAAATAGAATTTTGGCTCAAAAGCATCATAGTTTTCAGACTTGCATAGGAAAAGCTGGTTCAAGTCCTGCTGATAATCATGCAGAACAGGAAGACGACCTTGGATGTCTTCCAAGAGATATGAATTCTCTAACTGACCATTAGATTTGCAGAGAAAAGGTTCCTCCTCCTCATAAACATGATACAGAAAATGTCTAGTATTTAGGTTCAGTTGGTGGAAAACAGAGAAGACAACCATACTTGTAAATGCTACTGGCTTTAATAGCATGACTGTGCAGACCTGGCAAGACATGAGTGGCCACACCGTTGAAGTCACAATATTTGCTTCACTGTTTGCAAAAATGCACCGATTTCCTGAATGACATCAGAAAACAGTTATTTGAGAGGCATGCACGTATGAGTCTCACAGAGCATCTATTTGCTACACTAACCCTGGTGCTCAGCAATGATATAGGTAGACCACTTGTATAGCATTGCTCCCTGACAGACCAAACACAAATGGGAATGAAATTTGTAGAACAAATACTGCATAGACTGGACATGATTTGAACACATTCTACATTCTCTGTTTTGTTTTCTAATGATTTCTTAAGTTTTGTGTTCTTTTTCAAGCATCCTTTATAATTCCATTACCAAAATATTTGTGCCAATTGAAGGTAGGCAGGAAGAGTTCTTAAATTGCTGGACTGCCTCTCAGACAGAGAAATAAATGGCAAGGTAAAAGAAACAAAATCTAAGCACAGCAGAAACATTAACATTACACTTTGCTGTTTCACATAGTATTTGAGCTTGAGCTTATGATTGCAAGGCATGTGAGAACAGTATGAGGTTCCCCTTACTTAAACAGGTCTCAGCTTTCATTAAAACACTTATTAAGATACATTAATACTAGGCAGTTTTATCAGCTCTGTGAGTGTGTCATCTCCCAGCTGGGCAACAAATCAGTTTGCAGAGAATTACAGCCAACAGGCACCCTTCAAAAGCAGGGAATAAAAGGGATTAAAGCACCTAAATAAAAACAATGAAAAAAAAAAAAAAGCCACGACTGCTGTGCAACCTCAAGCTACTTTTAAAATACTCCCATTTTTTTCCAGAACAAAAAATATTTTCCTAATCTTCAGGTAACATTTTGCTCTGCTCAAGAGTATACTGGATTTACAATCTAATGCATCCCATCTTAGGAAACGAGGAGCTTTATCTATTCCTTACCCTCAACAGAGAGCAGTTCTTGAGTATTCAAGAAAAATGAACTGTTTCTTGACATAATTTATTCCAATTTTTGCATTAAACAGTTTTAACAAAACAAACACAATATAAACTTTACTATCATTTATATCATTCAACTTCCTGATATTGGTGGGTAAATGTATACAAATGAAAGCTCTACCTGTCTCCAGTGGTTAAATATATCTGAATGAACGTTCCCTTAACCTTTTTATACTCTTGATTAACTTGTCTCCATTTATCTTGAAAGAAAGTAAAAAAAGAATCTGAATATTATAAAATACAATAACAAGAAATAAAAGTTTTCAGGGTGGTAGTTTTTGAAAGCAGTAAAATTCATATGGTGCAATTTAATCTTCTTAGAAAGATTATAGATGTCTTTACATTAAAATGTTTATTTCCTAGAATTTATCTGGTACACAGATCAATTCAAGGATCCCAACGACTATCCCACAGATTCAGAACATCTCACCTGCAGTATTGCATTATCTCTATATCTGTTTTATAAACTCCCAGCAAAGAATTTCATTCTCATTCACCATCCATTGAAAATGTAAATGAAATTTCATTTAATTTTTCATTTCTTGAAGCTTTCTGGCCAAATTCTTAAAACATTATAGAGCACTGACACAAACTGAGAATATTCAGGAAATCCAATTTCAATAGTGAGCACAATCTCGCAGTGTGATTGAAATACTGAGATTGCCTTCACATTGTTGTTCTTGAAATGCTATAGATGCACTATAGCATTTTAGACTAATTTTATTTATACCCCATTTAAAGCTTTTAAGAGTGTTTGATGAGGGATTTTGAAAAAACCCAAGAATCTATTCTGGTTTCTGCACTGGTTCTTAACATGCCATTACATCCCTCAGCCCCAGCTATAGTGACTGCTCCTCCCCAGTTTCCTTCCTGCTGTTTCTCCCCCATCACACACACCCTGTTTTCAACTCTCCACCTTTTTTCTTTTCCTCCACTTTTACCATGACAAGTAATTAAGTCAGTTCCAAACCTTCTGGGAATGTAGGAAAAAAATTTCAATGTATCTGTAGCCCCTCAGGAATTCTAAGGCCACTCGGGGAGAAAAAGTGTACACATATTAGAGAAATTTCATGTATCAGGATTTTAGAGCAGACGTAGTAGAAGATGGCAGGAGGTCATAATAAATGAAAGCAAATTGACAATTTCAAAGCCTATTAAAAGAACTGTGTGATTTTTTCAAGGCTTTTTGACACAATTAGTTTTGCAAAGAGAGGAAGGGAGAAAGCATGCAAGTGAGTGCTCACCATATAATCCTGGGGCAATTTGCTAACCATAATAACATATGTCTTATGCAAAACTTCATCCAGGTTTTTCACAGTTACTAACTCCTTTTGAAAAAAGGCAGTTGTTTCATTTTCAGTTCACAGTGTTAGGAAAAGTTAGTCAAGACCAAACAAACAGCAGACAGACTGGATTAAAGTGAAGTGCCTCACGTAAGGGATGAGGTCTACAGGGTGTGTCTTCTTGAAGAAGAACCTATCAGCAGTTATTTGCTGTAATGGTACTCATGTGGGATCACAGAGCAGTCAGACTTGCTGAGGTACCATTGCAAGAGACTTTAAAGATGTCTTGAGCTAGAAACCTTATTATGAATTCCTGTAGGACAGTATTTTTGTCCAAGATCTGCCATTCCTCTAACACAGTTCAAAATTTGAGTGGATGAGAAAGTGGAGAGCCTTTTTCTCTACACTTAGGGTCCCCATCACTTAGATATCCAATTCTCTGTGAGAAAAGTTAATTCACATTTGCTGTTTTAGGCAGAAGACTCCATGTAACTATTAGCAGTGTCTTGGATCAAATGGATAATGCAGACAGTGCCAATGGGCCTCTGAGAGGGCCCTTTTTTAGAGGGACAGTCTCAGTTATCTCATTTACTTATCAATCAGCACTTTCCCCATGTGGAATGAAAAGTCATCCATTCAAACCAAGAAAAAAAAAGCAACATGAATGCTTGCACAGAAATGCAGTATAAAACAGAAAGTCTTTCCAAATCAGTATCTGATTCTTTCTCCAAAGCAGTTTTAACAGGGCAGGATACAATTTAATGCTCATTCTGGTCTATGATCACAGTGTTCCTATCCAGTTGAAAATCCTGCTACAAAAGCGAGGGGCCTGGGAAAAGAAGAGAGTGAATAGCTTCACAACTTCTCTTCAATGCAGTGTCTGAAGCACCTAACCATCTTCTTTCTTTTTTTTTCTTATTTTTCAGGATTATAGAGAAGCTGCACATGGAATTATGTACACATGCACTAGATCATGCACTCTGCTAGCACAGTATTTTCCATGGCCATCTGTAGCACACAATTTTTTCTCAGTCCAACATGTTGGTCAGCATGTAGGTCACAGCAGACCCTGTTCCTTTGCAGAAGTTTAGCTCACAGGGCTATAAGAACATTTCACCATGAAATAGCTTTGTCCTGACATAAGCATCAGATTTAAAGAATTTCTGAGTCTGTGATCAGATACAACATTGGCTACAAAACAAAATGCATTCACATTTCAGAATATTTTATCAAACTACAGTATCCAAAACCAATGCAAGACAGAGAATACTTTAGAAAATGAGCTTTCTTAAGGAAATCCAGTAACAAGAATGACATATTTTGTGAAATTTAACGTATCAGACAAAACCCCCACACATTTATATTGTCCCACTGCTTTATCATCACATACTATCTTCCATGGATTTGGCACTCCCTAGCTTTTTATATTCAGTTATGTGTAACTGTATTCCTTTCTCCTCTGAATCAATGACACATTAGAATGTTTAGTGAGTGGCTAAAATACTTACAGATTTTGTAAAGTTTTATTTAGAAACACATAGCTGTACACAAAACCTGTCCATATTTAGCAACCTAAATGGATTAATCTTTAAATCATTTCATCTCTAAGCCAGAGAATAAAGCTTTGGGAAGTTAAGCACTGTGGACCAGGAGAGCGCTTCCTCTGAAAATCTTACTCAAACTCAGTGGGGAAAAAAGAAAAGCTAAATTAAAGCTGATTACCAAACAGCTCAGCTGTAGACACTTAAACTGTAAGTATTTTGGTTAATATCGCTCACTAAAAGCAGGCATAGGCTACAAGTATTTTAAATCATTTTCAGTTTCAGTTTGGTTTTTCTGTTACAAAGTATTTTCCACCATTTCAATTGACATAAATGAAATTAAATGCTTAAGTTTTTCAGCATATGAAATGTAATATTCTTCCCTTTGCTGTGAATTCACCAGAGTGAAATCACTGATAATAAGCATTGCTTATTTCTCCAAAGGCCAAACAAATACAAAATGTCCATGTTTGTATTTGAAAGATATGTTAAGAACTGTATTATAATCAGTGCCCCAAAGGGAAGGAGGTCTGTCACAATGAAGACTTGAAAATGCATCAAGTCATCTCCAAACTTCATGCAAAAAAACCTCTGTATAAAGGTTAGTTTTATTGAGCTGAATGTCTCAATTAAAGTAATGAAGGGAAAAAAAGTGTGATGGAGATCATAGCACATTATACTGACTTCAGTGCTTACAACAGCCAAGAAATTGTCTCTGAACATTTATGATTATGCTTTACAGTATTCTACATGCTCTTTCTGGAAGACCTCACTAAGTTCATGTTAGTAGAATCCAAAGAGAGAACTGAGTCCTTTCTTGCTTGCTCCTGAAACCTATGGGGGCTTCTTACGCACTACTAAATGGTGTATTTTATAATAATTAAGAAACATTAGGTGTTTAATTATAAAAATATGGTGTAGATGAACACTGCATTCAGCCATGAGATAAATATGTCAAGGTCCATTGCAGAATGATGAAAAACATCAACTTTGCATATCTGCTTTGTATTATTTCCTGTCTCTACTTGTATTTTTTATATCTTGTTAAAGCCTCAACAAACAAATAAAAACCAATAAAGAATAAACCAAGAATAAACAAAAGAAAACAAAACACGAAATAAACCCCAAGCCCAAAATCACAATAGCAAAAACCAAAATGCACCTTTGTTTCTAGGAGGACAAAGCTTATGATAACCATCCACATAAGTTCTAAGCAAATGAACCCAGATGTCTGGAGAAGTTCCATACCTATTACTTGCTTGGCCATGTACATCCTATATATACAGGTAAGAGAAGGAGAGAAAGGCAGGTATAAATCAATATTATATGAGAGCTTTTCACACTGGAGAAAGTTTTTGCCCATTATAAACAGGGACTTTTTCCCTTTCACAAATTACTTTCACTTTTATTCCAGTACTACTGACTCTCCCGACACACAGAAAACATTTCCAGTCTAGAAGCCTGACATTCTTTTAATCAAACAATTAAGCAGTATGTTTCATTTCCCTTGCAACTCAGTGACTGGAAGAAATTACAACCCTGGAATAACAGTATGAAACTACACCAGTATAAAATTCTAATCAGTAATACAATTATGCAGTAATGAGGATATCTGTTAGGTTGCGGGTCTGCCTTCCAAGAGACTTATGAAACATTCATCACTCTGCTGGATGACCTAACAAAGTCTATGTTAGTCAATGGGGGAATTGGGGGTTACAATGTCTCTGTCAGATAAAAACAGTCTGTACGAGGAGAAAAACTGTGGAAATACCTCAGTGTCTAGTCTCGAAGAGTTCCATGACAGCATGAGGAGAAAAGATGAAAGTTTTAAAATTTTTAGAACAGATGCAGCTCATACACAAGTTTTGACTACAGTAGCTAGGCTAAGCTCCATGCAGAGGAGGAAAAGGGAAAGCCTTACACATCTGAAGGCTCCGAGATTCCTCCCACCAGCAGCAATGCTATCATTCCACCACATGCACTGCTTTAACTATACAAGTTTACTTAGGCTGTTTAGAAAAGATGGAAAAACAAAACATCATGTCTTCTCTTTGTCAGTACATCGATAAAGGAATCTTCCATTGTTCCACAGATCCCTGCCTTCTGTTGCAAGACAGTGCCTGTTTGTGAATGGAGATTTTCTAAAAAGTTCTGTCTGTGCTTTGGCCAGGGCAGAAGAAGGGGCAGCTCCTCACGTCCAGCCGGAGGGGTGGAGTGGCAGGGCAGTTAGCCAGGGTTCAGTCCTCTCTCAAAGAGCTTGCTATGCTTTTATTCACTACTGCTATATACAAAGGGGCTTCAATTAGCTGTGTGCTGTCTGAGACACGAGAGCCTTTATAAGCCTCAAAATGGCCTACAAGTATCGTTTCTGTTCCTTCACTAATGTGTGGGACTCTCCCTCCCATGGGATATACAACAGCCATTGTAATACTCAAGAGAGCTGTATCTGAGTTCTATCTGGAGCCCTGCTTTTACATGGGGTATTTATAAAACTAGCCAATTTATAGACCACTCAAGTTTGTCTCAAGAAACAAGGTAAGGTATCTTTCAAAAGATAATTCAGAATGAGCTCTGTGGGTGCTGTATTACTTTCAAACTATGTAAAGTAAGGAAAAGGGCAATGAAACTATGGCAGCAAGTGATCACCTGGAGCAGCAGTGCTGACACAATATGACTGCATGCACACATACTGAGGGAGGTTAAACTTGCTTCTGTCTGAGAGAGAACAAGGCTCTGGAAAGCAATCCTGTAGGCAAGACATCTCCCATAATGTATGGGGAGAAAGAAGAATCACAGAATCAACTGGGTTGGAAAAGACCTCTGAGATCATCGAGTCCAAGCTTTGACCCAACACCACCTTGTCTACTAGACCACAGCACTGAGTACCACATCTAGTCTCTGCTTAAATACCTCCAGGGATGGTGACTCTACCAGCTCCCTGGGCAGCCCATTCCAATGTCTCATCACTTTCTCTGCAAAGAACTTCTATATAATGCCCAACCTAAACCTCCCCTGGCACAGCTTAAGCTCGTGCCCTCCTGGTTCTACTGAGAGAAGAGACCAACCCCCACCTGGCTACACCCTCCTTTCAGGGAGCTGTAGAGAGAGATAAAGTCTTCCCTGACACTCCTCTTCTCCAGGTCACACAGCCCCAGCTCCCTCAGCTGCTCCTCACAGTACTTGTGCTCCAGACCCTTCATCAGCCTCACTGCCCTTCTCTGGACTCGCTCTAGTACCTCAATGTCCTTCCTCAACTGAGGGGGCCAGAACTGGACACTCGAAGTGCAGCCTCACCAGTGCCAAGTACAGGGGAAGAATCACTTTCCTGGTCCTGCTGGCCACGCTATTCCTGATACAGGCCGTGGTGCCACTGGCCTTCTTGCCCACCTTGGCACACTGCTGGCTCATGTTCATTCTGCTGCCCATCAGAACCCCCAGGTCCCTTTCTGCCTTAAGGAAGAACACATAATTGGATCATTTTTGTACATAAGGACTGGATGTCACTGCAATTCTTGACTACAGAATATACAAAGCCATGTGTTGTTCTTTTAAAATGTATCCTTTTGTACTTTTCTAAAACCGCAACAGAATCCCTTCATAACTACACTGAATGCTATTCTCCACAAGAAAACAGGGAGGAAATGAGACAGGAATAAACCTACATGATTGGTCACCAGGTTACAGCATCCTCACAACTAACCTGGAAAGCAGAGAAGCAGCAAAGCTGAGATACAGCACAAAGCAATTTTGAATTCAAGGGTGATCTGAACTGAGACAAAAGGGACAGTATCTTAATGGCAGAAATTAAGACTCCAGAGTCCACGACTCCAAAGGCCACAATCTGTTGAAAATTTCTGCAGAAATTTGGTAAAAGCCCCAACTTTTACCAAAATAAAGACCATGTAAGTATTTAGAAGAAGAACAAAGTTGCAAAAACTGGGGCTTTTAGGAACTCATGCAAAGTGCACACTGTTAGAGTCACCTTTACTGCATGTGCACTAAAGCAGCCTCACCCACAGGAACAGTTGCTTCTGTTGCCTTCAGATTCTTGACCTCATTCAACACACAAAAGACAACACTCTTGCTCTAAGCATGAACTAGGGATTGGTAGCAAAAATAATAAGGAAGTCTTCTTTGCTTCTTACCAAAGCAAGTAGATAGGAAATACTTACTGTAGATACAGGCAAAAAATAAAGAATAGTGAAGGGAAAAGAGAGAGAATTAAAATATTTGAAGTAGGATTCTACTTTGACTCTAACAATAGAAGTTTCTGTGCTGTGGGAGGGAAGTCCTCCAATCAACATTCCTTAGAGATGCTTGCTAACACTGAATTGCATGTTTTCTAGCTGACCCACCTCATACACCTTTAACCTCAATGTCAAAGTACATTATGTTTCCAGCTAAAAGAGAAGCCGTATGGAGAGGAGCACTTAACCTTCCGCATTCAGTGCACCTTGAGCCTCATGTTTAAAGGGGCATTCTAAGGGAGAATTGTCTCCTTTGGTCTAAGCTAGAGTAATTATTTTCAGTGTTCCATTAACAGTATCTAAACCCAACATTTGAGAGACGACAGCATTTACAATAAAGCAGGAGACTCAAAATAGAGAAAAACTGAATGACAGAAGTTTTTCCAAGGCAAGTCCTAACTGTTAGTAACATTGATGGAAACCATTGAACAAGAAAGCGTTCAGTAGATTAACCTGCCATTAATTTGCTGAAGCTGTCCTTGGGAGGACATCTACCACAGTTATTTAAGAGCTGGGAGAGTAAAGAGCAAAGCCACAGCAACTGAACCATAAAGAGATGTCTTGAATTGGATAGACTTTTTTTATTACTAAAGATAATTTTATTCTGTGTTGATGGTATTTGATTTTGACAACTACTAAATGAGGCAAATTAAACAGGAAAGTTGGTTTGGGATTTTCTGAAGTTAAAAGTGCAACATTATTATTGCATCAGAATCCATCATTAAATTTAATGAAGACTCTATAATCAAGATCCTTCCTCAGAAGACAGTCATAGCCTAACCAATAAAACTATATATATACATAAATTTTCATTTTAACATCTTCTAAGGCATAAAATTTAAATAACTGTCTGTGATTTTTATTCAGGTTTTAACCAAATTAGTTGGCTTCCTTCTGTGTCCAGCACTTTCTCATGCAGTCTCTGGAAATACTTTTTTCTTTTAAATCTTAGTGTTTTCAAATAATTTTGCACAAGAAAGGCTACAGGTAAGAGCAGCTTAACCGCTCTTTTTAGCAGCAAAGAGTTAAGGCCTCAAAAAATAATCCTTCATTAATAAAATTCATAGCTATTACATCTTTAACTATATAATCATCTACTAGCAAGTACTTTTCCACACTTGCACATTTACAAACTGTATTGTGGCAAAAAGACCCTCTAGAACAATCACTCCTTTGATTAAGGATCTCCTTGCCTTGAGCAGGCCAAACTCCATTGTCAGTTTCACTTGCTTGGAGAGATGGCAAGAAGGATAACACCCCTCTTTCCTTAGATGGAGACAAAACCTACTTAAAAATCACAAGGAACTCAAGTCTTCTGCCAGTGCTATTTCAACATTATCAAATATCAGCAGAGATCATGGAACACTGAAACCACACAAACAGATAAAGAGAAGAGAAGGACAGTCTCAAACACTGAGCTGCATTTTCTCTTATTACTGTAATGCAGCTGCCTCATTGCTCCATATTGATTTTGGGTACTGAATATGAACATGGGACTCCCTGTTGGCAATGAAAATCTGGATGACATTAAATCTTTCTTGGATAATTCTTCATTATTTACTTCTTTTTGGTATGATTAAAATAGGACTGCTCAAATCTGTTCCTCTGACTTAACACGTCTAAATTCAACATTTCCATGTCATATTTATAAACCAATGTTGTGTTAGTTGCCCACCTACACAGTTCCTTTTCACACTATTTAGGAAGTAGGAGGATCTTACCAGGCATGGTTCTGTACAGCTCAGATGGGCTGCTGACCTTTTGGCTGGAGAGAATCCGCTGACGGTATAGTGGAGATGTTGTCACTAAGGGGGAAGGAAATGGGCCATTCCTCTTAGTAAAAGCTAAAGTGATACTTGAGTAAATAAATAAATACAGGCAGACATTTTCTTACCATATGTCATCTCTGGTGACAGGGAAATAACTGGTGTGGACGTGACAGCTTCATTTCCATTTTTTGTTGTGGAGAAGATTCCTCCACCTATTTCATCTTGACAATGTACGACCATCTAAGAAAAGGCACAAAAAAAGCAAAATTATGCTGTGAAAATTCCCACTTCACCCTACAACACAGTGGGATATTCTTCGTCAAATTACAGAAGGTTTTTGTAATCAAATGTAATATAATCTACTGTTCCAGCAGAGAGATCTCAGAACACTGAGAACATGCAAACACACAGAACAGATAAGAGCAGGACACCCTTGAACACTGAATTGCATTTCTGAGGTAACTGCAGGCATTTGTTCTTCTTGCCACGATGCAACTGCCCAGTTGCTTCACATCAATTCTGGACACTGAAGATGAACATGGGACTCCCTATTGGCCATTTGTTTCAATAAGTATTTCTTGCAAAATTCTTCGTTGTTTACCTCCTTGGTGTCCCCTACAGCAACTGGTGATCCTGGCATTACAGCCTGGTCAGTAGCAGGAGATGTCACCCATCCACACCTGTTGCACGATGGCTGCCCGGGGACATCATTGTCATACTGCCCCACGCTTAACTTCCTGATCCTCTTCCCTGCTGCATCATCCTCTTGCACACCTGTTGCTGAAAACAAATAGCCAAGCTGATTAAGAAACTTTTATTTTTTTCCCAGTTAGAGCTGTTAAAACAAACTTCACTATTGTGCCTGCAATGGTTCTATTCAAGAAAATTCACGAAATAGCTATTTTACAATAATCACATAGGTGAGAAAAAAATACCAGCTGTAGTTAGCATTGCTGACACTAGTTGCAACATACTGGTGTGCCCCTGATTCAAGGGCAGTCAGTAAAGCAGCGTTTTGCCACTGATGCTCATTTTTGAAGCCACACCCGCAGTGCCATGGGAAGAGTTTTGCCAGCAGGGGCCGCTCCCGGCGCTCCGATGGGAATCCATCCCCGCAGTCCAGGAATGCGCTTTCCCGGAAAACAAAGCAACAAAAAAAAAAGGCTTTCTTTTAGCTAAAACAGACCTCGGCCCTTATAAAGTCATCTCAACTGCACCCCTTTTGTGACTCACATGACAATCACACAATCACAAAAATAATGCGTTAGATACACGGGGAAGCTTTAACTCCTCTGAGGAACAGCACAGAAGGGTAACTGAGCCAGCAGAGCAAACCAGGATATTCAAGCCATAAAGCGGTATTTGTTTCCAAAGTCGCTGTTAAGAGCATGTTGCTAGATACAGCTTTATGATTAGCAAGACTTCATACTTCGGCATCCACTCCAAACAGCAGGCACTTCCAGAACATTCCTAGACCGACTGCTTATTCTACCTTCCTTTGTAAGAATAAGTCAACAGTAAAGATCCCACAATAGTCCTTACTGTGTAGTCACAGGACAGAACAAAAATAACTGTGTGCATAGTAACTTTTCAAATACTCCTCTGAGAGCTTCCACTGTCTATATATACAAAAAGATCTTGGAGAATCTGCTGCATCTCTTAAAAGAGCTGAAGATTTCTAAACCAACTTCCTTTAATGGCTTGGTGTCATTTAAACCCTTACAATCATTCCCACCTGTAAGTATGTGCTGATGAAGCACATCTCCTACACACCCTGATCGTGGTGCCGGAACAGGAGGAGCCCAAAGGGTGCCTTTCATCTAAACTGGACTTTGGCAGAGAAAGGTGAGAGCTACACCTTGCACACACATCCCTTCCTCACAGAAGCCAAGGTGTAAAGTCTGGCATGCAGCCAAGTATCTGTATTATAGACATTTCACCTTGGTTACACAGCACAATTATGGAGCGTCAATGCACAAATGTGTTTCTGTATAGGAGAACAGTTTTTATGCAAGATTGAAACACAGAAAGGGATTTCAGACTAAACCCTATGGCACTTACATGATTCTGCAGACACACATATGTATCAACCTGAGTAACTTGCTGGCAAGTAGTAGCTTATCCTAAAAATAGTAATAAATCTCTTGCAAAATTACAGGATTAGACGCTTCCAAAAAATCCAGCACTTCTAGCATCAAACATCTATTTAACTCTTTCCCCCTTGACTTGAAACTTTTTGTGATCTTTCATGTATGGAAACAGTATTTTCTGAAGACACTGTAAGCAAACTAGATGCATCATTCAAGATCTTCAAAGCCAGAAAAGGACATGAAATCTCAAATACCTTCCAAACCTCTTAAAGGATGCTAAAAAGTCATGATGATTTCTACTGAAATTGAAGACACTTAGGAATGTGGACTGAGCTCATACTACTCCAGAATTTACCAACTTCTTGCATTGGTTTTCTACTTTTATTTGTAATTTCTGTAGAGCAAAATGAGTGGGAATCCCTGTGCAGAACCTCAGACCATCCAAGACCAGACACTCCCAGTCCCACCACTCCTCCACAGGAGACAGTGGGAGCCAAGAACAGAAGGATTTCACTCCATTTGTAACTAATTTACTAAGATACAGACAATTCATTTCAGAATATGCCTCTCTTAGTTAACACAGCTTCATAACTACTTTATGAGAGAGAATGTCTGCCTGTTGGATGGGTCAAAACAGATCCTAAAGTTAAATGCAAATTTTGCTTGTCACACTAAGAGAGGACTTCATCATCAATGGTATTGATACACTCATGCCATTAGTATTCATACACTCACGAAGCTGGAAACTTCTACAAGGTTAATGTAGTCCTCAGAAAGCTACAAGCAGGTATCTCAGGGAAAAATGGGTATTTTCCTTAAATAGACTGGAAGTGCTTAGTACATCAAACTCCCAGCAGATGCTGGACAACAAAGGGGAGAAGCTGAGCTCATACATTACAATAAAGCTTAAAGTAAATAAATCTAAGAGATTAAAATTAAGTGAAGGAGCGAGCAAAAAATTACTATTACTTAGTTTATTGATTTCAAAAATGTACTTCAGAGCTGCCTCATTAAATATAACAGATGTTTAGAGTTACCAATTTGAAAGGCATCTTTTACAGTGTACTGCCAGGAGCCAAGACTTCCTAGAAGCTACATTATTCATTTTTGTTCTTGTAATTGACAAATTTTTGGCAGAGCTTCATAAATATCCCAGGAGCACATACTGACTTCTTTGAAAGCATGTAAACTATAAAAGTAGTTTTTTTTTTCCTGAAGAACAAATAACATTCCAAAAGACTGGCATCAGAACAACGCTGGGCATTTATCTTGTCAGATGGTTACCCCTATACCAATGTTACAGCTAACAGAAGCATGGCCAGTGGTTAAGGGTTAATTGTTGTTTGGTTTCTTTAGCTGCTTAGCTTTCCTGGACTACTACTGAGAGGTATTTATAAATATTAGAAAGAAAAAGACAGTAAGTTTAAAATCTTGTCTATGGTGGCATGTCAGTAACATGTCTCATATACCAGCAGTTGTCCCAGCTAGACTACAAAACAGATTATGTTAACTCCTCATGTGTTACACATGTTTATATTTACTGAGTGCATTAGGCACACCATTAAAAAGGTCCACATTTACTTTCAGTGACCACAATAACTGGCAAAACAATGCCTACATGTTTCCACTTGACTCACAGGGCTTGGGGGCTTACCCACAAAACCAGCCTTATGGGAGAGCAGAGCAAGCACAGCATACGTGGTAGGCTCTCCGTGAAGAACTTTTCTTGTGGAGGTGTAAAAGGAAAGTGGGCTGATAGCCCTTCTACCCAGGATGGAAGTCCTTAGCATTTGTAAAACAGAACTATCAGTCTTCTCCAAAGCCCAGCATGGTCCACTGAAGATGTTCCCTTAACTTCTACCTAGTGTGTATCACAGCCCACTGTGAAAACTAAAGTCAAACTGGAAATCCCTTACAGCACATAATTACAAAACAAAGTTCTAAAGAAATATAAAAGTTTCAGCACCCTGTCATTTACCCCCTTATAAGGGGCTCTAAATCACATTAGTACTTTATGCAGATTTAATGATCTGTGATTACTCCCACAGGCCGCTCAACTACCCTTCTGTGCCTCTGCATTGTTTGTCTTCATAGAGGGTTTTTCTACATTTTAAATGAAGCAATGTATTACAGAAAAAAAACTTTCAAAACCCTATAAATAAACTCATTCAAACTGCTTGGGGTTGGAGGGGTGTGTCACCCCTTAGCTTCCCTCTCTCCAAACTAGACAAAGTCAGCATCCTCAGCCACTCCTTGTGGGATGTGCCTTCCGGCCCCCTCCCCAGCTTTGGTGCCATCCCCTGGACACACTGAAGCACCTTCACACAATTTTTTAATGGCAGGGCCCAGAACTGCACACAGTATTCAAGGTGAGGCCACACCAACACTAAACACACCTTATAAAGCAGGTTTATTTGGCAATACTTCCTTCAATCAATGGCAGAGCGGAAAAGACAATGCCACAGGATATCAAATCACCAATTTGACATTGACCTTAACAAGTACTGAAAATCTGGAAAGCAAGAATTGCTGCCATCAAAAGGAAATAAATGGATTCTTCAGTTTTTACCAGATACTTATCTTAAAAGTCCTCTGCTGAAATTATCCAACTGGTGGCAAACATGGTGAATTGTTATAGTACTGAAATATAAATGTCTGAACTGATTTTAACCACTTCAATCATCAATACTTAATTAACAGTAAGGTCATTTTCTCTGACTGGAGCTTAAGCAGTGTTAACTATTATTTCACAGATAGCTTCTCACTTACTTAACTTCATTTACTCCCCACCAGAATTTTTGGAATATGCAATTCATTTCAACACTATCTTTTTCACAAGAGACAAAAGGTAACATCTATACATTCAAGAAAATCTGCCAAGCTTCTGCTGGTTTTAGAAAACTACATACTGTTTCAAGAAACAACAGGAAAATTTACTAGGATGTATGTTTAATCAATCAACTAATTAATACAACTTAACAGAACAGACTCTGCAGACAGACAAGTTAGAAATCATTGCTGTGTGAAAGTACGTCACACACAGAGGGGCACAGGGAGAACAGACAAAGCTTCTTACCACAGCTCCAACTGTGTGAAAAGTTAGCATGACACGAGAGGCTCTACCAGTTCAACCCACAGATCAATAAAATGCAGTGTTCTCTTGAGAAAAGTCCAGTGAAAACTCCCATAAGGCTGTATTTTCAATGCTGCTTTCACAGACCTCAGCAGCAGTCACGAAGGCTGCAATAACACTCTGGGGAGGATTATGCTAGCATTGCAGAAATTCCAGATGCCTATACAGCAGTTTAAAAAGACCTATCAATTACTGTGAAACAAGGGGATTCAATCCAACATGAGGTTTAAGAATTCACCCAGGGAAAAAAAAGTCCATAAGTTAACTTCTAACAGAGGAGCATTCAAGGAGTATCCCACATACTAAAAAATGTTACCAACAACACTATCCAAATCAAAAGTGATTCCCTTCTCTGGCACCATTTATCTGCTACAAAGCTTCAAGTTTTTGAAGAAGGCTTGTAACAATTGAGCTTTCAAGACTGCTTTATGCTTAAACCATAGCAAGTCTATTTTAAGAATTTAGAATCAGCTTTACAACCACTACTAATACACATAACAGGAAAATACCATCTTCAAAGACAGCAAGACAAAACTTGAGCTAAACACTGCAGTGGTGGAAAAAGGATAAGCAAATATATACCCAGTTGCAACCAAATCACAGAATCACAGAATATTCTGAGCTGGAAGAGACCCACAAGAATCATTGAGTCCAACTCTTCAGTGAATGGGGAATGAACCCATGACCTTGGTGGGTTTCTGATGCAAGTACTAAAAGCATATCACAATATACTCAAGTTTTCAGATTCACAGATCTACAGGAACACTGTTCCAAAGGGATTAATCAGAACAAAAGCCAACTAAACTGTGTCTGTGATATCTTCAGTGCCTTAATCTTTCTAAAATGTACCAAGTGCTGTTGCAGTCAGAAAAATCCCTTTATTCTTGAAAAAATACTCCATATTTAGCAATGACTGACAAGCAAACTATTCTTTTTACCCCTATGCAGAGCAGCTAGTAGACTAGGAGTGTAAACTGCTTACAACTCATTTGTCCAACAAGCAAAGGAAAAGGCCTAAACTCCACCCCAAATCCAAGGAGACCATCAAACCTCTCCATGCAGGACAGAGAGAAGCCTTGCAGGTCTGGTCACTTCAGTTTATCAGTCCTTTTACACTATGCCAGGAATGGGCAGCAAGCCCATTGTAAAATCCAAAATGGTATTTCCAAACCATTTGAGAGAGTTCTTAATAATACTATGCTCAAGCCCACACCCTGAAGACTATAGGATTGATTAAAATTTGTGGATTAAGTACATGACATAAATTAAAAATTACAGTGCTGCTAAATATAACTATAAATCAATTTTTAACTTCAGCTTAAAAATTAACTATTTATTTTAGTTTAAAAATTGAATGTAGTTAAAATCCCATTTTTAACTTTAAAAAAAATCAATTTTTACCTTTACTTTAGCTAAAAACTCAATTTAAATTTACAGTTAACCTCTGTAAAATTAACTACCAAGTCAGGCACAGAATTTTCCCGTGCAATGGAAACTACAACAGGTTTTGTAGTGTGTTGTGTGTACAAATAAGGCAGGTGAGGATTTGGATGGGCTTTGTTCTTCTCTCACTTCACAACTTATTTCAGATGGACTGAGTTTGCTTTCCCACAGAACAGCACAGTAAATGGAAACATCTGGAACAGTTCAATGCTTTTAAAAATTATTATTTAATAAAGTATGCAAAAAGGATTTCTCGCCCTCTCCTTTGTCTGCACATATACTGTAATATGATTTATGATACTGTACTTTGGACCATCTCCAAAGATTTATCTTTAATAGAGGAAAGATCTCTGAAGATATTCCAGATATCTGTAATCAGATGCTTAGCCACCTCATTTTTATTCATTTTGCATTACTTTTCTGAGGGAGAGAGGCTTTGTTTAATGCACAATTCTCTACTGAGCTGATAAGCTACACAAACTCCATGCACAATGTAAGGCTGTATGATTTGTCTAGCTGTGCTGTCCCTACAACATTAGGTGACTGAGGCACGTTTTCAGATAATAATTTCAAACACAGTAACTCATGCATGAAGAAGAATTAGAATTAGCTGAGAGCAACAATATAATTTCAAACTTACAGAAAATACAGTCCCTCCCTTCCTCATGCTGGCCCGTTTACACACCTCTTGGTCACAGCAATTGTAACAGGCTGCCCCAAATCTTAAATGATTGGTGCTCTCCTAAGTTCTGTCTTAGACTGATCCCCTAATTCCTCAGCTGCATGGAACATTTTCCTAAAGATGCAAATTGCAACATTTTAACAGTGACAAGGTGGGAGGCACAGATGAGATATGGGTGACAGTAATGATGGGTTTTAATGAAAATGAATAAAAACCTTTCTGTTTGCGACATTTATTAACAGATTCTTAGAGTTTTCTAGATGGAAGCAGAACATAAATTTAGCTTTCGTTCCCTACCCAATTAAGCATAAGCCTTGTAGTAAAAGATGGATGGTTTGAGAAAATAAGTCTCACAAATATCTTTAACAGTAGACTGAGGTCACGTGTTACTAGGCATGAAAAATATACACAGAGTGAAGTAAAGGGGGAACACAAAGCTTCAGAGAAAAACTTACATACACATCAAAATTTCTTCATGGTACAAACTTCCTGTCATTTAAAATTAAGCACTACTGCAGCACTGTATTATTAGTAAACAAAACTCCATTTACTACCCAGAAACTCACCTCCACAAAACTCAGCTCACATTAAAGATAAAAACTGGAAAAATCTTAATATACAGTGCAGTGATTCACCTCTGATAAATGACACACATAACACTGAAGGAGAAAAGCAGTCATCAGCCACTGTTCTACATGGTTCCTAAAGATACCTCCTAGGAAAAAGAAATCCAACAATCACTGTCTGCTTCTTCCTATTTTCAAACACACCAAGCATTTAACCCAAGACATGATTTCACACAGAACCCAGAACTCTGCAGTCAGTAGTGTGAGCCATGCTGACCTGTGCTAAGGGAATATGGGTACAAAAACATCTAAGAAAAGGCATGAAAGGAGAAGGAGCTGCCCATCTGTCAATAAGTGCAGAATCATATGAGCAGAGACAAGAATGTACTATAATGTACATCCCAGCTGACATACACATTTCATTCTTAAGCTTTTTCTTTCAGCTTTGCAGGGTACTGAAAACATGCACATACCTTTTAAGGCATATATTTTTCTGCACATTCATGCAGGAAACGAGGTAACTCCACTGCCCTCTCAGAATTCAACCCTCAACCACACATCACGTCAACCCCATCCCCCTCCAGCACTGCTCGATCCCACTCATCCAGAATGTCTCATTCATCCATTCAACCTCACTCAGATCATTCAGTCCTAATTTGCCAACTCCCTCCATCACAGGACAATTCATTCTCTTGATATACTTGTTAGGTCAAGGACTGTTCAAGGCACAGGGTATAGAGTTCCCCCAAAGCCTGGCTGTGTGAGATCAACCACTGTGAACAAGTGCTGCTTTGGTTGTCCTTTATTTCCTCATCCCTGTGGCAGCCAGCATTTCTTTGTGCTATCAGCTCCTGTCCCGCAGTAGTTCCAACAGCTAATTAAGTGCCTTGATGATTCTCCTGCTTATCTTAACTCTATAAAATTCTATGAGGCTACTCCAAGGTAAGATGAACACATCCAACACGTTCTGGCTTATGGCCACTCCTCCCAGCTTTATGTCATCGGCAAACTGGCCGAGGAGGCGCTCCAGCCCTTCATCCAAGCCGTCAAGAAGTTAAACTAGACTCAGTCCTGACCCCTGAGCTTCAGGCATCCAACCAGACTGTGGCAATGACCACAACCCTGTGAGACCTGACATGCAGCCAGTTCTCAATCCAGTGGTTCAGATCAATGGTGCATCAAGGGGAAAATGTCCCAGTGTTCCTAATTCTTAACATTCCTTCAGTGAAATTGCATTTTCCCCTTGTTGCTCTGTGCACACCATGCACAAATGATTCTGTGTATATCAGTGGGGCAAGTACAGCTTTGTAAATAAATATATCCTACTGCATTTGGAAAATCAGTATGTGCTGGTGATCTCGTTCTCTCAGGCAGAGGTGACAGCATGCCACATATGTGTGTTGTTTTACCTTTGGAACCATGAGCAGGTTTAAAATCAAACTCTTGCTAGTCTGAACTGAATGTTACTTGCAGAAGTCAAAAGTAGAACATTTTAGCACTTGATATGAAGACAAACTTAAAAAAAATTTATTATTATTATTGTGCTAAAGCTACACAAGTGAATTTATTTTCTTTTTAATCTTGTTTAATTAAGGGCTGTTCTTATGTTACTTCCTGACTTCTAAAGTCTTTCCTCTTTCATACAATGCCCTGTTGTCTCCCCTCAAATTACCCAGGATTCTACATGCTGTCTATATATTTGATTCCACTAAATATGGAAATTCCATAATTTAATTCTTTACAACAAATCCTCTTCCAGAATATGCCCCAAGAACACTAGTCTTTATTTACCTGACTTTAAAAATGGAAGGGAAATTACAGTGACACCTACTTCCTTTGGCAGATGACCAAAATCTGTGAGAAAAATTCAAATATCTCCTTTCAGCTTCATGTATTTAAACACATTTAAGGTGGCTTATTCTAAGTGATCTTTTTACCCCCTTCACTAGATTCACTGTATATACGGAGAAGAGTTCTCTCCTGCTGGAAAAATATCTCAATTTGAACATCAGCTAATAACTTGGAAACAGTCAAGATAATGACAAGCTAATTAATGCCACAAAATGCAAATCATGTATTAAAAATAAGCAGTGAAGTATCTCACATATATTCATTATGGATTTCTGGACTTCTTTAGTCCTCAGTTACCCTCCTAAACACAATATTGTGATTTCACTGTCTCTACAAGCATCCCATCCTTAATCACTAAGACCTGCACACGAACAGGACCCACACACTTGTCAGGCACGTTCATCACTGAATGGTTTAGCACACCCTGCTGGGCTTGAGCTGAAGCAGCTCATTTGTGCCCAGTGAGGCCAAGGGCACATCTTCTGTCACGTTGGCTAATGCTGAATCAAATCCTGGAGATACAAGCTATTCTTTCACTGCACCATGACTGGAGACAGGAAGAGGGAGAAGAGGAAGATGGAAGGGGAGGAAGGAAGGTCCTGCCAGAGGAATTAGACCACACAAAATTTTCCAACACGAGAGTAAGAACAGCAAGAGCTTGTCATAAGTTTTAGCTACACCATTAATAACAGGTTTCAGTGAACCTAGAGACTACTCATCCTTTTGCAAAGCTGCTAGCCCTAGTAGCATTACTTAGGCAATACAGTCAGCAAGTGTTGCATATTTAATTCCACCAGTTGATTTCTGCAGTCATTTCAGAGCCAGAGATAACAAGCAAGCACTAGGACTTGTGAATTTTTGAACAGAAAAGAGTTTCAGAAGGAGCATATTTTAAAATACCTTACTGGCAAATATTACATTATTTATAAATATATTGCATAAAAAAATTTAATGTCAGCAGCATTACACTAAACTTGAAGATAAAGTTGCTGGAACTCTTTCTCCTACTTTAAATGGAAATATTGAAAGAACCATAATAATGAAAAGCATATACTACAGATGCCTTCAAAAAATGTCTCAACGTACAAGTTCTGTTCCCTTCTAACTTCAGCTTACAGCAGCAAAAAATCTCAACTGATGATCTATAACAGGTAAGAACTTGCTGAACAGTATTTTTTTAAAGCAAAAAACCAAGTGCCCACAAAACTCACTTATCTTACATCCATTTGATTCCATAATATCTTGGATGGATATGTAAACAGGGTATTTGAAATAATCCCTTCATAATCACCCTCAAAGTTTTAAGCCATGACCTGAGGGTCCTGCTGTAGCATATCATGAACACAGAGGTGCTAGAAAAAGCATTATGCTCAGAAAGTATTAGAGCTTACCATGCCGGGAGTGATTCCTGTTTGTGACCTCTAATTTGTCATGGACTACTGGACTATTCTCAAGCCCTTCCATGTTTACATCAAGGCTGGCGAAGCCATTTACTTGATTTCTGTCACTTGGGACAGTGTTAATGCGGGTTGGGATAGGTTCAAATGTAGGGTCTAACTCCAAGATCAGCCTGTTCAGTTGTTCAATGGACTGATCAATATCCAAAGTTGGAGAAGCTGGCAAGTCCCCAGTGTTCTGTCCTAGATTCGGGCCATTTGTGTTCCTCTGAGGCACTGGCCTTGACTTAAAACTCTCAGAACTTGTATGTTCTTCAGCTTCTGCAGCACCCAGTGTGCTTCCTAGTCCTCTCTGCACAGCATCTCTGCTGCTGGAGCCACGTGTTGGGGTGTCTGGGACTCGGGATTGGCTTTGGACGCTGCCCAAATTCTCCACAGTGTTATGGATGCCAACCCTAATTTCACTCTCTGGAGCAAAACCGTACTGGTGAGCAGTGACCATCTGCTGCTGGCGTACCCAGGTCTGAGTAGAGTAGTTACTCGGGCCATAGGTTTGAGGACAGGGTGAGACAGAAGGGTTCCTCTGCAATTGCTGAGTTGACTTTGGCTCACTGCTTCCAAACGATCTCTCATAGAGGTGATCCACACCAATTCCCAGGTCTGCAGGAAAAGCACTGTGATGCTCTTCCCCGGCATTACTTCCAAAGCCATCTGAAAGCAGAGAGTTCTGGCTGCTCTTGTGGCAACTAAAGTTCCCTAGGTGGGTGGAGTGCTGCCCCTCTGAGGAAGACAAAGTCCCAATGCTGTCCACACTGTGAAGGTCATGATTAGGCATTTCATCATCCAGAATATCAGTCTCCCTGTCCTTCACTTTGGTGACCCCATTCATGTGAACTTGAGCTGGGACTATGTGGTGAGTCCCACTGTACTTGCTTTGAGCATCAGTCATATCCTTGGTGGTATTGACAGAATCCTCCAGACCAAAGCCACTAAGCAGCTGGTCCAGCTCTGCCTTCTCTTGTGGGCTCAGACCCCGTTTGACTCCTGGCACACGGCGTTCCTCAGTCTTGTCTGTCCTGATGGAAGCTGTGGAGTGTCCTGAATCACTGCCAACAGACAGGGTATGATCACTGTGGTCAGGGCTGCCGGTCACAGGAACACCCTGAGCAACACCAGGGATGTTGCTGTCTGAAGAGCTCTTCTTTCTCACTTTTGCATACAGACTGCCATCAATGGGACCTTGAGTATGCAGCACTGTGGAGAGATAAGTAAAAAGGAAAAGGAGAGATAAGGACAAGGCATTATATAAGGGTTTTGATTGGTGTCATACCACATGACAGAAGTATTGCTAACACTAATGGTATTGTTTACATCTACAGCAACCATCAATGGCATTATCTTCTTTCATTTTATATTTCAATTTATAACACTTTTCTAGATGAAAATACAACATGCCATTTATAGCTCATGATCCAATACAATTCATTCTCTTTATGCTGTTCTGAATGCATAGTTCTGGCTCCACAAACTCCTCATGTTAGTTTGAAGAATCACACTGTTACAGCGCTAGAAATTTGAGAGGTAGCTACAATGCATCCCACTCGGAGCAAGAATGGTAGAAACCTACTGGCAATACTTGCCTTCAATATATATATTATACTAGTTCATCCATTTCTACTTTCCAGTCTAACTACACTATGAAGACTCATTTTCTCCCTTTCTGGGTGGTGTGAGTTAAAAACAAGCTTTCCATCAGAGCTGCAGTCCTTGGAATGTACGTAAGGCCTCTTCACAAAGGCATGCACAAATGAACGTTAGACTATGAAACTTCCACACATGTGGAGGATCTAGTATGTGTTTCATGGTTTTGTTTCAAAACAGGACTAATGAACTCAAGTGGAGGGCTCCACTGAAGTAACTGTATTGCTTTTGATCCCAGAACTGTTACTGGCATCTGTGAGCCCTGCTGCTTCGTGCAATCTCAAGACATGCACCGGTATTTTCATTCTGATCTACTGATTTTTTTTTCTTGCTGCAGTCATCAGCCCATCTGAATTATTTCTGTTCAATAACCAACAAAAAATGAATGTAAAACATACAGCAGAAAGCCAAGAGAATCAAAAGTTAAAGATTCAAATCTCAGCCTCAGGATTGTCTCCTACATACATGTAATATTTTAGATATTATGCTTTATTGCAAAGAGAAATCACATAAAGTACATAGTCAACAATAACAAATATAAACTACATATAAAATGGGTAATTAGATTTGTTGAAAATCTTTTTGCTTTCCAGGAGGGGAGGGGGGAATCCATTTGAGTTACAAATACTACTGTGAGAATAATCTCTTCCGTATTATTTCAGTACTACCAACACTGGCAACGAATAAAACAACAGAACAGCAATTTCTCCCTAGAACATTTCAAAGGCTCAAGAGTTTATTTGAATCCAGGTTATTTTATCCAAATCACTTTTTCCTAGGTCTGTCTGTGAGGGCTTTTTAAATCTTTCCTTGACCTTATAGACTAAGGAGAAGAAACAAAAACATGAGAGGCACAGTCTTATGATCCTTATTTGTCTAACTCCCACCTAACACATCAAATCTAACACATCACACAGGTCAGACTTTTTAAGGACTAAGAACTACTACTTGTCTGATGTTGATTTTAAAAGCAGCACATGCAAAAGAACAAAACTTTTCAGAACAAGTTATCAGACTGAGCAAAAAGAAAACTACTCCCCTTGCTGTAAAATTTCTCTGTGGATCAAGTTTATGATGTGTAAATCCCATGGTGAAAAGAGATGCTCTGCACAAACAGATATTTAAAAACAATATTTATGAAAAAAAGATGTACCAAAAATTACAGCCAATTGACAGTTTGTCAGGCTCTTTCATGCTGTGATTTCTCATAAGCTCTCACTACTTCTAGGACAATGAATCACGCTTGGTGCTTCATGAGGAAGTATTTAATAGCTACCACAATAAAATGCAAAACTTAAAAAAAAAAAAAAATCCAGAACTAAGAGTAACTATTAGGTGATGTTTTTCTGTGTGCTTAGTTTTTAGTTTAAAAACTAGAAAGGAACCAATAAAAAACCTTCTGTGTTTGGAGTAGTTGAATATCCTGACACAACATAGACATGAAGAGGTTACAGATCTGAACTAGAATGCAGTTAAGTAAAGACAGAAGTAGTATACTTGACCTATTACAAAGTCTTCCTGTCTGACTCTTCTGTTACCCAGACTAGGCACAGTGCTGTAAACCCTGCAAACCATAAATACCTCACACCAGATCAAACATGCAGAAACATTAAGTACAAAAAGCCTGTCAAATTCTTAAGTACAGCCATGGAAGCAATGGAAACCCTCTGTGCATCTCCCTCTCTTAGCCTTCCCTGTACCATCCCACAGTGCCATCCCACCACAGTGACAGGAGTACAGACAGGAGGGACAGCCTGCCAGTGGACTACTGACCTGAGGGTCTTGCACATGTGCACTCTGTAAGATTCAGGGAAAACCCTATCCAGTATTTCCACTAATACAAAATTATCCAATTTATTCTGCATGTTGGCCTGGAATGCCAAGCAACCACAAATTTTTGGGGGGTCTTCCAACTGTGAACTGTACAGCTTCCATTCTGCAGAAGGGAAGTGAATTCAACTTACTTAAAAATTCATTTTGGAGGAAAAAAAAAAAAAGGCAAAAAACACAAACAGAAAATTAAATGCAAACAACAAACTTACAGTCACATAACTGGATTATAAATATCAAGAATTATTCATCCTCCCTCTTAATGTTTCCATTTGAAACAAAGAGAGCTTTTTTTAGAAAGCTGGGGGTTTTCTCTTCAATGCTACACAAATTGGAAAATGTACAAAAATAATCTCTCGATTTATTTTTAATGGTGTTAAGAATTGGCTCCACTGGTTATAAATATGAGCACAGCTTTCAGAGGATAGGGGTTTAGTTGCTTATAAGCATTGTTTGCTGTTTACCTATTAAGTATGCAAACTAAAGCATTCAGATGCTTCTCCATCAGATTTTGGATTGGATACAACAACTTTACAAAATTCAGAACTTTGTTGGAATTCTGTTTTTTTCAAATTCTGAATATTTTACCTTTTTTAGATATGTTCTTTGTATTGCATTTATGTGTTAGTACAAAGCTTAGCTTAAACTACTTCAGTATTCTGAGATGTCTTTTAAATAAGTTTAAAAGTATCTTTTTCTGATAAAGGTAGACGTTAAATAGCTGGTTTAGAACTCTCAAACAATCCCGATGCTAAAACAATTAATTACTTCTCAAATCCCAGTTTTAATCTGAGCTATAGTTTATAGTGAACACTAAGAAGAGATTTTAAAAGTTTCACCCTTCTCTGAATGGTTAGCATTAACTGTTAAGCATCAAAGGAGTGGGAATGCTTTGGTCAAGTAAACCAGATGAAAGGAGGAAAAGGTCTGCCAGAAGAATTTCTTCCTCCCCGAACCTGTCATGTAGATGAATGAAAATGTCTTTTTTGCAGTTATTCAAAATTACTTAGAAGCATAGATCTCTACTACATTGAAGAATGACATTTGCACCCATTAGAAGCCTGATTGACAAAGAGATACTGATGGGAACAAGAGTCTTTCTGGGACTTCTCATAGGGTTTGGCTCAGATGGTCCCAAAAAAGAATTGGTTAGATCAGAGGCAGCAAACTTAGGAGACTGAAAGGTTCATGGCCAGGGGAGAAAAGCTTACACATGAGTCTGTATATGGAAACAACTGGTCTGAAGTTTCAGCAGTAACCATGTTTTTGGTACAATATGGTCACTGTTAGAAACAAAATCTCTGAAATTAGAAATTATTCTAAGATGACTAAAGCCACTTGATATAAGCAACTGACAACTGTGAGCTGTCTGGGCTTCTCAATTACTACACATGCAAATGAATCGCACAAGCCTGTCAGAACTGCACACCATGGCAGAAGGGATTATGGCTGCACACCAACACCTCTGTGAAATATTTTGGCACCATGAAACTGGCAATTAGGTTCTGTGGCATTCAGGGTCTCACTCTGTTACCTCAAGATTGCCAGTATGTGGAATGCTGGACGAAAAAGTGTGAACACCTGTGGACATAAGTACTATCTTAGTGTCAGCCTAACGTTGTTCATAACCAAGAAAACAAACACTTATTAAGAACAACTTCACAATGAAAGAAGTCAACAGCTTATATTTTATGCACCCTGCATTGTTATCTGATAAATGTAGTTATTTAAATTGGAAGGAAATGAGTATACATGAGAGGAGAACCAAGAACTCAACATGACTAAATGTGCAACCAATTTACAAGGATTCCCAGTCCTGCATGAACCACTTAAAGTGAGCATTCATCTATATAAAAAAGAAATTTAAGCTGCATAAGAAAAATGCAACTAGTGAAGTGTGGGAACTAGATGTCTTACTGAAGTATCCATATCTAGAAGTCTGGTACACTGCCAAGTTTCATAATTCCCTAAGCCAATTTCTTAAAGCAGCAGCTCGCCGAACGGGTCACAATAGGATGGTGACTCTGACAGACATTACTTTTGATATTTATGCTAGAATTTGAGGAGTGATATTATGTTATGCTATGTGTCTACAAGTGAAGTGAGAAACAGAAAAGTTTGGGACCTGCTGATTTTTGGCTCTGAATTTAAATATCAATACAATATTGCTGGACTTCACAAGGAAGCACCTGTGATTGTGGATCAAAACAATTTACTTGCAACTAGACATTTTGCTCTAGTAGTCAGCTGCCTGTCTAGGAACCAAAAATTATCACTCTGCATTAAAAACAGATGAGAAAAAATGAGACTTGTAGCTAAACAAAAATACAACTGCTCTGAGGAGTCTGGATATTTAAGCCTGTAGCAACTCATCATCAAAATGCAGCGGATATGGCACATCACAAATTCAAATTATTTTCAAATTTGCACAGTTGCAGGAAAACATTCTTAGATTAATTTGAGGGTTTAAATTTTAATTACCATCATAGACTGTACCATAGAACAGTCTGGGTTGGAACGGACCTTAAATATCAATTTGTTCCAACCCATCTGGCATGGGCAGGGACACCTTTCACTAGACCTGGTTGCTCAGACCTCCATCCAAGTCTGACCTTGAACACTTCCATGGATGTGGCATCCACAGCTTCTCTGGGCAGCCTGTGCCACTGTCTCTCCACCCTCACAGTAAAGCATTGATTATTTATATCTCATCTAAATCTCTCCTCATTCAGTTTAAAGCCATTCCCCCTTATCGTGTCACTACATGCCCTTGTAAAAAGTCCCTCTCCAGCCTCCTCACAGGCCCCCTTCAGGTACTGGAAGGCTGCAATAAGGTCACCCCAAAGCCTTCTCTTCTCCTGGATGAATAATGCCAGTTCTCTCAACCTTTCCTCACAGGAAAAGTGCTCCATCCCTCTAATCATTCTGGTAACTCTCCTCTGGACTCAGTCCAACAGGTTGATGTCCTTCCCATGCTGGGGACCCCAGAGCTGGATGGAGCACTGCAGGAGCGGTCTCACCAGGGTGGAACAGAGAGGCAGAACCACCTCCCTCACCCTGCTGGCCACGCTGCTTTGGATGCAGCCCAGGATACATTTGGCTTTCTGGGCTGTGAGCACACATTGCCAGCTCATGTCCAGCTCTCATCCACCAGCACTCACTGTTCCTTCTTGGCAGAGCTTTAATCCACCCAGCCTGTATTGGTATCAGGGGATGTCCCAATCCAGGTGCAGCACCTTGCACTCAGTCTTATTAAATTATAAACTATACACAAAATATATATATATACACACATACATATATGTATATATGTATGCATATATTTATAAATATAAACCATATATATAAACTATATATATAGTTTATTTATTCATAAAAATAGGACAAATGAACTATTCAAATGCCATAAACTTACAAAATACAATGTTTTGAAGCTGTACTTACATAACACCTTCTTTTCATATTCTACCTTTATCTTAAGCATAATTTTGGAATACCTGTGCACTAGGACTTTTTGACTTCACTCTACCCTGCTCTTCATCCATATTTTTCCCAAAAAAGTCATAACGAACTTGATTGCAAAAGTGAAGCTATGCATATAGGCAGGGAACATTTTTGACCAAAAAAAAAATGAGAAATATAATAGCAGAGGAACATTTTATTTTGTGCACCTTGCTAAGGAAGGGTACCACAGAGGACTTATGCATTCAATATCTCACCTCCTGGCCAACTCAATCCTTGCTCTCATTTTTTTCCAAGGAAGCAACACTCTGTAAAATGCAGGGGTAACACAGCTGTCAGAAAATAAGGAAAGATCACAAGAGAGGAGACCTAAATAATGCCAGAATTTAGTTAACCAAACCAAAGGGGACCACTTTCTTTCAACCTGACTGCTCTTCCTGAGAGCTGTTTGAACTCTCTGAACGGGCCATGCTCAAGCCCAGCTACATTCCCACAGAGTCTGAGTTACACACACCCCCCAATATCAGGGACTCTCTTATAAATGAAAACCTCAGAGCAATGTGTGTATTTTAACTCCTCTACCTAATACACAAAGAGCAACTTATTTAAAAATTAGGACCTGAAATACTAATGCATACCAAATTTAATGGCATCAGTCCAAGCCTGTGTTTTCCTGGCACTTCCCTCCTTGAAATCCAAATATGCAAAGGCAGGCTTGTGAATTAAAAAGATTTCAATCTTCCAGCATTTTTACCTGTCCCCACAGCTACCCCCATCCATTCACCACTTGCAAAACACAAATGAAAGCCAGTAAACTTATATGCCACAAATTCAGCAAGAGCTGTTCTGATCCACCTGAACAAAAACAAGATGGTTGCAAACACACAAACCTTTGCAAACTGTACCCCTTGCTCATGTTGCAGCAGGAAACATTGCAGAAGACCTGGACTGTTTTTTTCAACCTCATAAATAAATATTTTTACCTTCAGGCAAACCTGGACAAGTCCAGAGCTGCATTCCTTCAAAGTTAAATCCTTTTATGTGTGCTTGTCTTTTCCTTTCTCCCTCCCTAACAAAGACAGGCCTTCATTTCTTGCAAGCTCTTCCTGTATAATTCCTATAAAATCCATAAAGAAATACATGTGGTTTGTATTTCTAGCTCTTGAACCACAACAAAACTTCTTACCTCTTTACTAGGCACGACCAGGAACTTCCTGCAATAGTCAATCACTGGCACAATTAAATCAAGTAATATTCTCTCAGCAAAACTATGCACAGAGGAAAGCCAAAGTTCGGGTAAACTCCTTAGCTTAAAAAGGGCAGAACTGTCTCTACTCCTGCTGGTTGAGCTGCAGCTGCTGTTCCTGCTCCTGGAGGTAAATGGTCTTGCTAAAGAAGCGGGAGACTTGTATCAGCCAGAAAAAGCAAATGAAAATGTAAACACGAGGGAGGAGCCTGAGGGGACAATCAGGTTCAATGAAATCTGAACTACTGCAAGCCAAGGAGGAATGGAAATGTGTTGGCTGAAAAGGTAATTCAGTCTATGAACTAGTTCCTTACAGTGGTTCTTTTCACAGACTGTTTCAATATCCAAATGAAGCTGAGTGAGTTTTAGTTTCCAGATCACTGGCATCTTTTTTCCTAAAACAAACAGCTGCTAGGAAAACTTGCTCTCCTGCAGTGAACAATCAGGCCAGACACTTGTCCACATCTTCACGAATCTGTGTATGACCAAAGTTGTCAGGCAAAAAAAACTTTCTGGAAGTCCTGTATCAATAACACTTATTTTTGTGTAGCAGCTACTGCTCTCAAGCTCCTAGCCCCCAGCAGGCTTTGCCTTCTCTGCCTTTGGAATGAATCATCTCAAACCACTGGGAGTGAACCTGCTAGTTCCTCCTTTAATAAGAGCTCTGTGTCACCACACAGCAGCTCACAAACTTTTGTTCTAAACATTATTCCAAATGTACATGTGCATCACCATCACCATCAGACAGCTGTGCCCCTGGACAACATTCATTTTCTATTTCAGGGTCAGCACTTTAATGACTTCTCAGCTGAACAAACAATGAAAGTGGCTCTTGTATCCTCAAAATAAATCTACCTGTTTATTGTTTACATAAGAGAAGTTCAAACCTAATTCAAAAAACACACGCTTTTTGTTTCAAGTGTTGCTGTTCTTGCAAATCAGTAAATGGCTGCACATGAAACAAGTCAGGACTCTGATAAAAGACACAAAGCACACAACACATGCTATGCTGGCAGTACTTTCCCAGAACCAGAGAACTGGCTCTCTCCTCTGGGATGATCCAGAATTGCTTTTAAACTGGGAACTTCCTGCATCTCCTTTGAAGACATGAAAAGAAACAAAAAAGTATATTACAAACCCTTGACGCAAAACAAGTCTCACTTAAGATGCAAGTTTACTTTTAGTGCCACTGCATTTTGGTTCTCTGTGAGGAAAATATCCCACCTGTTTTCCTTGCTTCAATTACAGGCCTCTTTTGCTCCTGAATTGCATGTACATGCTGATGACTTTCAACTATTAGCATTCTCTATGCTGGAATACAGGCTGAGGCTCAACACTGACACCACCAGTTAGCCAGACTACCAGAAGGAACATAATAGCATCTCTGTATAAACTAATTTACCTGCAACAGATTCATTCAGACAAATCACCATGTTGCTCAAATTTTATTGTTCTAGATATGGAACAATACTGGTGCCCTTAGTAGTTCTCCATCATAAGAATGCTTTGGAATAACCGCTGGTTAAACCTATCCATGGATGTGTTTAGAAAGATGTTCTCAAGCTCCATCACTCAACTGATTTTGGCTTTCTGGGACACATCACCCTTTGCAATACTGGGGCCTTCTGGTTCTATATTATCACATCTGAGAGCTATCAGATTACTGGGTGTGACAGTCTGGACCAGTTCAGGTACAGAAGATTTAAATTCTGTAAGCAAGGCTACAAAATATACCTCTTCAAAGCTTTTACACTGTTTCAAGTACAGATGACACCTGGACTGGCGCAGAGCGGAAGAGAAGGGTCATGCAAATGAACCAATCACAATGAACTGATCAAAATTTTGGGAAGAAGATATGGATTGTGAATCCATATCACCTTGGAACATGGCACTGCCCAGTCGTGGTGCTTTCTACAATTTCGAGTCCTAAACCTTCCTTTAGCACAACTCTTATACTGTGATATAAAAAGCAGGTCTTGATTTGATAAATTGGTACAAGGCTGTGAGATCAATTCCTACTTCATAAACATTTATCTGGCAATCCTTTAATACATTTTAGAAGAGTTTTAAGAACATTATAATTTGAGGATAATAGAATTGACTGGAAAGGAAGGAAAAACGTATGAAGCCATCACTGGTTTTCCTTTGCCTCACTATCCAAGACATTCAAGCAAATGCTGATGTTCACATATGCATTACATTTTCTAAAAAAATAGTTATACAACATGAAATACCAGTAGGTAACTCATCAGGAAGAAGTTTGGTTTGCTACGCTACTCCAGTCCCTGACTATAACAGAAAATAAAGCAAGCTGAAGAAAACAAGGCATGTATCACAAAAAGTAAAAAAATACTCTGAAAGGAAATGAACTGACAGGAATTGTTCTTAGTAAAATGCTAACAAGCAGGATACACAGGCTCACATGAGGTCCTTGAACCTTGAATGTTTGGAGAAGCAAAAAAAGAGGGCATCCAAAACCCCCCAGAATCTTTATGCTGTGCAAAGGTTAATGTGTATTTCCCAAACACTCAAAAGGATCACATTTGTATTTTAATGGTTTTACAAGTACACTGGAGCAAGAAAATCTGCTTCACAAAGCACAGGCTTCTAGACCAAAGGCTGGCTGCTGTCCAGCCAGTAAGGAACACAGGCAGAGCCAGCCAGCAGACTCACCCATAGAATACTACTGTAATACAATGTCACACTTTTGCCCACCTGGGATCAAAAGAAAAGAATACTTATGCCATGATTCAAAGTATAAAAGAATAGATTACTACATTTACTAGTGCAACCCAATAAAGAGAATCATTTTGATTCTACGTCTGCAAACTTTTCTCAGTCCTTTTAAGCAGACTTAACTTGAAGTACCTTGTGTTTGAATAACCAGCAAAAGACCAAAATATCACAGTACAGAAACATTGCCACAAGCACAAAACACTAAGCAAAGTTTAAGGGCATTTCAAAGTCAATGAACTACATGAAACTATTTCCCTTCATTTATACCAAAACCAAAGCCCATCTCCAGGAACACTTCATTAATTTGCAAGTGCATACTCCAAATGTTGAGAAACAGAATTCACGATTATTCTTCCTTACAGCTGGAACAGCACACACACAGTGAATGGTGGCATTTCTCTTACTACACTGCTAGGCTTTCAGCAAGAATTAGTTATGGTCATTAAATAAAAAGCAGTGGAAAAACACTGAGGACTCTACATAGTTACTGGAAACTGTACAGGACCACAGTAAAAAATGAAAAGGTTTAAAGGGGCCATCTAAAAAGTCAACATAATTCATTTTCTCTTAAGTAGGGAACACATAATTTCACAGTACTGCCATTATTAATAAAATTACTCCACCACTCTATGGTATTTTCAATAAATTGATCTTCAGATGTTTCTAAACAAGTCCACATATCAAAAAGGGAAGCATAGCTTGACACCAGAAACCTAAGATGAGCTTCAAAAGTTCAGCAAGTCTCTCAAACAGGTAATAGATTAGGAAATATTCTTCAAGGTCCAGAGTAAGACAGACAAACAATATTTAGCCAGTCCTACTTGAGAGAGAGCTCACTGCTCTGGGCCATCTCAGAAACAACACAGATGGAGGCTTATGCTTTCATCTGTGATAGGCTCCAGCAACAGAGAGAATATAAACAATACAAAAAAACTGTAGTAATGCAACTTTTACTTTCACAGTTGGAGAGAAGGTGTCCACAGGAAGAGGCAGGCCTGGAGTATGGGATATAACAGGTAGCTGTTCAAAACTGAGACACTGAAATATAAAATTGTGGGACTCAGGAGGGCTAGTCTTTTATGATGCTCTTTTCCAAAGTCGAGGAAAAAAACATCAGCACATATATTAAATGGTTGTGCAAGTACTAACAGCACCTTGGAAACAATACAAGGGGGAAAAAAACCACCTCTCTCTGTGTTTCTATGGTTCACTAAAGAGTACTGTTTGCAGAAGATGTTTGCTGCAGAAACCTTTCCAGGAAAAGTTCTCAGTTTTTCAGTATCTGCTGTATGTATTCAATGGCAGAAACTCAGCACATATGCTTAATTAACCAGCGTGCCAGAACAAAACAGTTAGAGGACAATCCAAATAAATCCCAGTATGGCAAATCTGCTGGAAGAGCCCTCCTTCAAAACCAACACGTGTCACAGAACCAAGCCTACCTGCTCTAAGCACCTTCCTAACAAAAGAAAACACATTTTGCACAAGCTGTAAGCAGAAACTCATCAGGCCTTTGCAATCAACAGAAAATGCTTGCCAATGGGCAGAAAAGAGTGAACATCACACCACAAAATCATTAGTCTTCTTATGAAGGGAGTGGCGCAGTGGCTAGCTGAAACCCTGAGGCAGTCGAAGAGGAAAGAATCCTTGTAAAAAAAACCTAGCTAAAAAAAGAAAAGTACATGATGTTAAAAGACCAGCTAAAGGGCAGTGATTACACCCAATCAGAATAGTATGATTAGTTCAGGATTTACCAGAAAAAGGATTGCTATTGCTTCATGGTGGCCTAAAAAAACCCCAAGAAAACTCCAAACAATTTCAGGCTCTTTTTTTTATGTCTTTCCAGAGATTTGCCATTCAACAAGTACAATGAATTCAGCATCATAACTCACAAGTTCATTCATGCACATGCAATGATTCGCTGACCTCTTATATCATGTGCAAATGGCACCATGACTGATTATGCCCTGTAGTCACATTTTCTTTGGTTACTGGACTAAACATTCACATATATATGATGCACAAGCCAGTCCAGTGTATGCAGGCTTTGGTGCAGACACAGAACTTAACTGCTTCACTTTCTGGTCTTAGGAAAGTCACAGAACAAACAAGCACCAAATTCTAATTTGCACTAAGGTATTGTGGTTTCTTTCTTCCAGTTACACTTTGAACCTCTGATGCCACTATGCTAATTTTACTGCCAAGCAAGTCAGGCATTAAAATATATCCAATACCTACACCATCATGAAGGTTATTTTTCCTTGTCTAATGAAGCTACACAGGTGGGATGCCCTATTGCCTTCAGAAAAAAGCAGAAGAGTTGTTCATGAAGCAGGTGCAGGGGAAGGAAACACCTGTGGCAGAGACTTGCCTTTCAGAACTTTTTGTTCAACCTGCTCTATTAAGCAGGTTGTAAGACTGGGCAAAGAGGCTTCTCCTGTGGTATCTGTACATAGAAGATACTGATTTGGACATTAGTGTTTAAATGAACAATATTAACAACCACAGATTGTAGTTGACATGACTTAGAAACAGGCACATGCTAAAAGGTAAATGCAAGCTTGCTCAACAACCCATACAAACTGGGCAAAAATAAACCAGTGTTACATGATGCCTAAGAAAATGCTGGTCACAGCCACATGTGTTACCTTCCTCCTAGTTTCTGCTCTCTGAGTTCTCCTGTGCTGAGAAGTCTTTTGCATAGCCTTACAAAAATAGAACAGCAAAAGATATTTGAATGTACCATAAACTATCTTAAACATCTATTAAACCACTCAAATTTCAGCCTGTTGTCTTCGAGTCTAAAAGTGTAATGAAAACTTTGTTATCCTTGGGATAACCACACTGCCTGTTACTGAGGCAGGACAGAAATAAACTGGAGGACATGAAAATGGTTATTTTTAAAGCAAATAATTGACTCTGTGGTAGCTTTGAAGGCATTTACAGGTGCAACCTGTGCTTCAAATAACCCTATGCACTATTAAAGACATTTATACCAGGGGATATGGAGGCAAGGGTGCCCAGACATGGAAGCACGGGCAGGAGGCTCATGATAAAAAACAGGGGCCCAGGGTCATTGTCTAGGAGATCCTGCTTCTGTTCTTGTCTTCAAACATAAGACTTCCAATATTTCCAACTGTTCTTCTTTGGCTCTGAGCATTTTTTGAGGGATTCTGGCTTTATTTGAGGGAAGTTTAGACTCAGCAGCACTGACCAACAGTGTCTAGCAAAATCAATGTCCCAGGATCCTAAGCAAAATGCACAAAATTCCTCACTTCAGACACTGCCCTGTCAGTACATTTACATGTTTGGGTAAAAGGTAAAAAATAATCTTCAGTAGAACTGACCAGGCCAACTTCTGGAGCTCAGCTTAGCATTTAAGCAAACGCTCCAGACTTTCAAAGCACTCGTCAGTGTATCTTAAGAGATGTTCTTTTAAAAGAGCAAAAAAAGTCACTTGGAACCAGCAAATTCTTTGGAAGTTTGGAAGTCTGGCCCCTGGCTGCACTTAACTCTTGGCTCCTATCTGACCTATCCAAAATATTACAGTAATTTTCTTTTTGGCAAAACAAACAAACAAACCAAAAAAAAAACACACCAAAACCAAACACAACCAAAAATCCCAAATCTCCAAAACACAAAAATGAAAGTCCAGAACAATCTCAGTTTATCAGGCACAATCTTGAAAACACTTGCATGAACTTACATTTAGTCCCTAGCACATTGAGCTAACAAAAAATTTATGCCACAATACTTTTACAATTAATGTTGTATTAATGGAGGTAGAAAAAGAGAAGTGCCTATTGCTGCATACTTAGAAATGAAACCTTGTAATTATATGTTTGCATTTGATATTGTTAACATACAAAAGAAACCATTTGGTATTAGTTTTTCTCCAACTCACTGTCTCTATTATTAAGTGCACTAACCAGATTTACATTACATATGTTAAAAAATAAAATAAAAAGAACATAGAGAGCTTCAAGAAATAAAAGACTTAAGTTTCCTCAGAGAAAAATCAATGAAAGTCAGACACTCCAAAGCATTTCAGATACTGTTTCAAGCTGGCAGCACTTTACAGTGGAAATGTAAATCTATCTTCTATAGGTGTCTCTATTTTCCCAGTCAAATAGATGGAGGGGAATTGTTGGAGGCCACCTTTTCATCCTTACCTTCTATCTAATCTCTTTGTCTCAGAGAATATTACAGCCAACTGATGACTAAAAGCTGGAATTATCATTTATTCAGTACGAATTTATTTATTATCAGCTTCACTCACCAGAAATGGCATCAAGGCTGCTGTTTTCTTAGGTAGTTATCTGCATTCCTGTTAAGGTACCAAAGCCAAGCAGTTTTACCTCAGCCCCTGAGTTTTGCAATACTGAAGGGGCCCTCTGGGAAAAACAAGTGTTTAACTACATGTGAGGGCACCTCCCTCCTGAATAGCTATTTATTTTGGGTTGAAGAGGAGAAGAAAATTTCAATAAAAGTCAAACATCCCATCTCATCACATGACATGGGTGCATACCAGAATGTTGGCTATTGCTTACATGGAGACACTTCTTCGATACTTTCCTTTATGAAAAGAAAAAGAGCAGGAACAAACCTGTTCCTAAATAATTGACAATTTTTGACTGATTGTTGATGATTGCAGTTACAGAAGGCTAGAGAATTTGCAAAGCAACATTCTCGAGATACAGGAACTTGGATTCACTCAGCTCTGCCCTATTTGGCTTAAATTAAAAACACCTTTTTGTTGCCTAAGTTGTTTCCTTTCTAATTATCAACCACTATTAAGCAAGGAAACATACTTTGCTAGGAGACAAATAGCAAGGTTTTGTTGAGAAAGATACTTAAGTTCCTGCCTGGTAAAGACTTAAAAGTAATTCTCTTGTCATTTTAAGCAATTTCTAACTGCACACATGCTTTTCTTTTCACAGATTGAAGAGCTGGGAAACAAAAGAGTGCAGGGGGATTTAGTGGTTGTTAAAATTAGCAAAATGTCTTAAAATGGAACCCTGAACAAGAACCAGGTGCATTTCGGTTGCCAATCCACTGAATTCAGTCAAACTAAAACAAACATTGGTTTTGGCCAACAGTAAAACTTGGGCTTGCCAGTTTTACTTATTTATTTATTTACTTATAAATAAATAAATCTTGTATCTCAACCAACTGAATACTGCACAGGCAAATGGCATGCTCTCTCTAGAATAATTTTAGCATGCTATCATGATTATTATTATTATTATTATTATTAAACAACTGAATAATTTAGATTAATTTCTGCTCTTTGGCAAAACATTTAATTATTATTTTAATATCTTTTTCTTTTCATATTATTTTTAATCTGATTTTATTTCTAGAATACCTCAGAGCCCAGGCTTGTACCAGGATCCACTGGTGGGCTCCACACAGACTGATGATTTCCATCCAAAAGAAGACTTGCGTTTTCAGAAGGAGGGAAGTGTTTAACTAAACAGTATCTCTTACACACTATGCTAAGTAAAAACCCTGAAAATTATCACTGAGAACTAAAAAGAACCCTCAACAGAAGAGTAGTCCAACCTTTACCATTTACCTCATCTCTCTGGTTGAGGGGGGAGCTTTTTTCAAAGCTATTTCTCATTTGGTATTAGAGATTTTGGTACTAGAAGATGCCACACATTTGTGGCTACAGGTATTATGTCTTTGTGATCAACTTGCTATTTTGTAGGCAAGTGAGCAAGATTTTGTAAATCCACACACATCTATTGTATGGTAAGTGATGCTTTAAAGAAAAAAGCAAGAGTACTCAGCAAGATCAAAAATAATTTCTGCTCCTTCCTACCACAGAAGTCCTTCTTGATGTCAAAACCACAGGGAAAGCAATGGCAACTATGTTAGACTTCTACATTAGACCCGATTCTTGGGGTTCCAAATCCTACACATGACTGCATACTTTTAAATCAGTGTAATGGAAGTCTCTGTCAAGGAGGAGGAGATCTGATCTAAATTGAGAATTATAAACTTAATTTAATTTTCAGTCTGTTATGGAGGATCACTTTTCAAGAGATCTGAAAAGAAACAGTATTTATGGGAAGAAACACAAATCGTTTAATGCTTTCCAATTGTCAAAATTCCTTAAGAACGTGAAGAATGAAGGATAAGGAACTAAATTCAGACAGCAAACTGCCCATAGCCTGGCTATATTCAACACATGTACACAACCTTACTAACAAAGGGTTCAAGATCATTTAAAAGGCAAATTCTTCTGTCTGTAATACTGTATCATGCCACCAAACCAAGAGACTCTGGGTACATTTTTCTTTTATCATGTCCTTTCGTCTTTTGTCCTTTTGGTAATGAGGCCAAATAGTTGTATGATTTCAAAAGAGACATATGGCTTTCTTGTTCACTTCTCAATTTTCTATTTCAACACATCAGCTTGGAAATAGCCATTCCAGACACCATATAGCAACAAAGCAAATCCTGTTCGTTCACAAGGGTCTGTTGTAGCCTTCCCGACCACCCTGGAAAGAAATTTCATAGGCCCATATTTTTTAAATTAGCAAAAAGTGTATAACTGTAATACAGGAATCATCTATCACACTAACATCTCACACTATTCCTACAGAAATTCCTCTGGAAAAACAGGTCCAAGTAAAACCATGAAGACCAGTTCCTACATAAAGCTAAGAGTTTCACTTAATATGAAGTAGATCTGAAATAGGCACTCTGTATGAGACTTCCCTGCACCTTAAACATACCACCACTCTTATGCACTTTCAAATGCACCACATCTTGCACCTTAATCTTTTCTAAAGGACAGAAAAGATTCTCTCTCAGCCTTCAGGACTGTAGCTAAAGGCTTGAGATTCAAAGGCTTTTGACTTTGATTGCTTTCTGGATGTGAAGTCAGCCTCTTCTCTTAGTTGTCTCTCACCTGTAGTGATAACTAGGACTCGATATATCTTTTTAATGTACAAGCAAGATGCTGAACATCTGCACAAACCTTAAGGAGAAGCTTGCCCTGGTGCACAGAAATCTTACATAGAAGGTTAGATAGAAGATGACTTAATTGCACTATATCTCAAGCAGCAGACATCATCATCCTTCAGAGAACAACAGAGTTTAGCTTTAGCCCCTCAGGATGTTTCGCCCAGCTTATGAAGAGACAAATGCTTTGCCTGCAATTCCATTGTTGATTATCACAGGGTAACAGCCTGCTTCCTAAATGTTTACCTGAGGAAAGAGTAACTGGATACATCTCGTGTTCTTCGGTATATTTTGTATTTTATAGCTCAACTTGAGTGATTTCTCTGCAGATGCATAATGAACTCAATATCCATGCTAACACATTATGTTTCTGTTCTATCTCAGGTAATTAGAAATGTATCACGCACACAAAATAGATACAAAAGCATATTAAGTGGCACATATGACGTCCGAACATCAGGCAAACGAGATAATAGTACTTGTGAATGGTCTCTGATCAACTCTTCTAGAAGGCATGAGAGCATAAAATTCTGTATCTTCCAACAGAGTGCTGCCTGCACATTTACCTATGCTTTCAATTCCCTGTATTGAGGCGGTTACCTACAATGCAGTGAGGATGGGAAGGTCAAATCCAACTAGCCAATCAATCTCAGCAATTAAAAAATACTTGTTATCAATGCATTGCTTGCTGAGGGCTATGTATATACAAAGGAAAGGGAAAAGCATGGCAGCTGGAGGGAGAGAAAGGAATCACAAATGATATGGAAACATCCTGGGTAGAAATTAAGACATCCTCTCCAGTCAAGATTCAGTCTCTCTGATGTTACTCCTTTTAAAAGACACTGCACAGTCTTACCCAACTATAAAAGCTCTGATGACTCCTTATGGAGTGCTCTACCTGCCCCATGTAACAGCAGCAATAACAAGACTGTTCTCTTTCCACTCTCTATATTCCCCTAGTTTTCTGCAGATTGGAGTCTGCTGTGCATCAAGAAATACTCCTGTACAACAGTGAGACAGCAAAAAAACCGTCAAGCTCCCAGTATGACTCTGCCCCTAAAACCCACACTGATGTGGTCATTAGATGGTCAATGCTGAATTCAGATTATAAAAACCAATTGAAACTGAGCCTAGAGATCAGCTAATTAAGTATCTTAGCTTTGTCTGTCTCTCATTTCATAACAGGACTGTTGTACAAACAAGAACTTTGGCATCCATTCAATACTTTGTCTCATATTTTTACTTGCAACAGTGTCAGGCTCACATGTGCACTGAGGTGTGCAGACACAGGTGTGACATTCTGAGTCCTTCCACGAAAACTATATCCATTAAAAGCATAGCATTCACTCAAGGAAAGCACCCAAAACGTATCCACACTGGAGTCAGAATCTGAAGGCAGCTACTGGAGGCTTTCATCTTCTGCGTGTCAGCAGATTACAGGAAAAAAAAAAAAAAGCCTAATAAATAAAAAGGCAATTTGGAAACAGGTAAATTTACAAGGCAAGATATGCAAATAGGCACATCCTTTGCTGTTTCTTTATCCATAACAGTCTAGTGCACCTTCTGCAATACTCCAGATAACTAGTTAGCAAAAGTTGCAAATTCACCATATCATTTTGTTGTTCTTAAAATCCTGTGCTAGGATTCCAACTACAAGCTTCAGGCAAAAAAGAAAAGAAAATGTCTTTAGGCAAATTTACAAGTAATAAAGTAACTTGTATCAATGAGTTGTTTCTCAGTCCAATTCAGTGCATTGACAAGACTCTCTCTTTACTACTACTGCTTTCTTTCCTAAATTAGAACCACTAACGCTATATAGGTGAGGTTAGACAGCTACTTGACACATCAGTAAAGTGGCATTAGCTTCAAACAAATGAGGTCTCCCTTCTTCCAAACACTGAAAAGTTGCAAAAGCTTTTGCCTTAGTCTCACGTGACCAAATTACTCACTCACCTTCCCCATCAGGGCTCATGTTTTCATAGGAATCCCAGCGTATTAGCGGGTCTGAGGTATTGTAGTCAACCATTACTCCATGATCATTCTGAAGGTGTTCACATCCTGAAAAGTCAACATGTTTGAGACCAAAAATTCTCAGAGTCATATTTGCAATGATATATGCACACAGATGCATGCATGTGGCCTTTTGATATAAGTTTGCTCCCCAAATGGCAATATCATATTCTGAAATGTAAGAGGCAGCAACAGGGGAAGGAAGGCTAAATAAAATAGTTTTTTAAAAAAGCTTAATTTATGGTTCAAGCAGAGAATTTTATCTTGAGCTTCTTCATTATGATATAGTCTGATAAGCTGGATCAACCCCTAAACACACCTAACACAGACGATCCACTCAGCTGTACACAACTGAACAGCTTTTGAGAAGGAAACCACAAGTATCTATAAAGAGATGGTGCTAAAGGAATGGCAAAATTAGACTTTGTTACAGATTATTAACTCATCATTAAAGATGAACAGGGGGAGCTGAAAACTGTGACTCTGCGTCCCTTTCAGTTCCCCCAAGGTGCCAGTTCTGCAGAACCTGAAACTGGGCAGCTTGCCTTCAACATATTTTGCTGCATTGAAGTGTGCTCTGCCAAATGCACTGGAATTTTCAGCAGTAACCAATGTTTTTATATCCTTAACAAGGCATAAAATAATATTCAGGTTTTTAGTGGATACAGTGAGGAATTTAGGTGTGGCCCAATGATTCAAAAGCAAAACACAGGCATCAAGAACTCATGACCTTGAACTCGGCTTTGATACTGATACAAATCAAACAGGCTTTCTGTCTTTTCTCCTCTGTCTAGATTAGGGAACTAAGAAATCCTCAGTTATCAATTCTTCAGCTGTGCCTGCAGAAGCAGCTCCTACAGTAAATTATTCTAAAGCAAGTGTTATGCATATGCTGTGACTTTTAAAACAAAGATAGTTAAAATTAGGACAAGAATGTACTTTAACATACAGGCTGGCAAAACCCATCTGTAGAGAGTTTCTGTGATTACACTTGCCACAGGGCAGATTTATGAACTTTATTATTAAATATTTAGAGGTCTTACATTCTTGACATACACATTCTTTAAAACTATATCACAGTTATGTTCTAGACTACCATGTCCAGTTTAATGCTACAGAATACAAGAAATATGTGAATAAAGTGAAGGAAGGACAGGGGAGCATGACCAGGATGGTCAGGACTGAAAGACTTTCCCTGTGACGAAAGGCTGAGGGATCAGGGTTTCTTCAGTGGATAAGGACAATAAAGAACAGGCAAAATTTGAATCTAGGTAAGTTTAGAGTCCATATGAGAAAAATTAAATCCACTGCTAGAACAGCTGGACATTGGAATAATCCTTCCATTGAGGCTGTGATGTTTCCATCCTTGGAGGTTTTAATGAAATGACTGGACAAAGCTCTGGGCAACCTGGTCCAACTTCACAAATAAGCCTGCTTTCAGCAGGAGGATGGACTAGAAATACCCTGTAGTTATTCTATAAATGTGTAACATTTCCAGATGTGAAAAAGTCGCTTTGAAGAAATTCAAAATAAATATTTCAAGGTGAGCTCTTCTTCCTAACCAGTTAATTCCTTGGACAACAATTGAATACAAATATCCAATTACTTATACCTTACTTTCCAACAACTCGAAGCCTCCTAAAGAGACCATACCTCTCATTTGCCATCTAAGGAAGCAAAACTTGAAAACATTTTTGGTCCTTTTTTTAGACATGTCAGCTGGCCACTCTTTAGGCATTTACTATCCAGAAACCTTTAGACCAAACTAGACAAATTTATTTATAGAACTGTTTTTCTTACATGGCTTTTCAACAGGCTAAGTGAGATCTTTGTGTTCAGTTGGACAAAATCCAACTTCTTACTGGCTGCTCCTGGTTTCTAAAGTATCAAATTCATGTGGGGGAAAAAACAAAGGAAAACATGCAATTCACAGGATACTGAGGACACTGAATGGGAATATGTATGAGACAGACAGCTAAGAGTATTTAGTTTTCATTCAGTCTCAGGCATAATCCATACTTTTTGGGACACCAGAAAATGACTAAGAACACATGCATTAACAGAATTAAACTGCAATATAAAGCATGATCTTAAGTCCTTACTGCACGTCACAATTATCAAACAATTTCAGACATATTATAATAGACTTCTGGAAGCACACAGAATATATCCTACAAGCTAACTTCAAAGGAGAAGCCTTTCCAAGAAAACTACAGCTGGAACTCTTTAGGCTAAATTCCAATATTGCAAACATAATCAGTTATGACAACATCCAAAAAAGTGGGGTAGGCCACTGCTGTCCCTTAGGTTGGGTCAAGCTACCTATACTATTCATGTTTTACACAGATACACTCATGTTTTCTCCTAGTTGCCAGCAACTGTTCTAGTATAGCTTCAAAACAAAATCTGATCATTCCTAGGCTGATGTAAATGCAGAGTCTTCAATAATTTTTTCAAACTTAAACCAGTAACTATTTTGCATATTTTAACAACAAAATCATGTTTCAGATTTTCTACAAGAGAATTGGAGCTTTTTTTTTAAGTACATATTTCAGTATGATTTATTTTCAAACAAAGCATATTTTTAGTTCTGTATACTCACCTTGAATTTTTTCTGGAGTCCCTGAAAACACTAATTCCACTTTGCTGTAATCAGGGAAACGATCATCTGAAAACAAAGGACAGGATTTCAGCAGAGCAATTCCAGAGCACTCAGAAAACAGGATTCTCTACAGCCATCTATACATATACCCTCATCACTCTTCCCTTCTCATCTGCAGTTTAGTGATTTGCTTTTAAAAACCACATTCTTTGTGCCACACATTCTCCAGAAAAGACCACATAAGTGCCAGCTGGAGTCTTGCTTACTTTCAAGAACAGTCAAAAGCAGAAAAGATGTACAGTTCCTAACCTTCTCTCTAGACAGGCATGGCTGGGTCTGGCTTTTAAAGAAAACACACCCATGAAAATTAAGTTGTTCCCAATATTGGTTAAACTGCAATACTTGACCACAAAACTTCTGTGTAGCCATATGTTGAATGTTGTGGGAAACAGCATGCTAGCAACATATGGTGAGAGAGTTATAATCCTGCATATAAACATAAAAATAAAACTGGAGTTATAATTTCAGAAAATAAGAGGACTAGCATAACACATTTCCAAGCATGTCTGAAAACTTTGACTCCATTTTTGGATATTCTGAAGCATACTAAAAGATCTCCATACTGAAACAGACTATGTCACAAACAAGAGACTTCTTTTGTCAGCCAGAAAAGTGATCATTGGCTTAGCTCATCTCATTTCCTTCAATGGTGACTAACAGAGTCATCATTTAAGTAAATATCTACTGTTTTTATAAATGTAAGAGAAGGTAATAAGGCCTATGTAGAAGTATCTGAATTATTTTGACAAGTTAACTCACTTGAAGAGCTTTGTCTTTAGGTGTTTACCTGTGTTACGTGCTGTAACTTAACTAACACAAACCAGTCTTCCTTTCCCAAAAAATAAGGAAGGGGGGAAAAAAAAAACCTCACAAGAATCCTTTTGAAAATGGGTGCTGAAGATGATCATCACGTGCAAGGCACCCCCTTGCACCCCTGCACAGATACACATCCAACCAACCACAGAAGGCAAGTACCTTTGTTGGCATTGTCCAAGTCATCTTTGCCAAACACCAGCCCATGTCCTTGAATAGCTCCAGTGTGAAACTGGAGGCGAAAAATCACATCCCGAGTAGCTGATCGGTATTTTTTGTGGTAACACTTCACCTAGAAAGAAAAAGAAACACACCAGGAAGTATTTTCTTACAAATCTGAACAAACAAGTGTGTATGCATTAGTTGCTAATTAAAGCAGCCACAATGCAATTTACTGTAGACACCTCTAATGTTGAAACAAGCAAGGTATGCATTATTCAATCCTTTAAAATTATATAGGCCCAAGGTAGGATACTTCTAGATGTGTAAGAAACAATAATCACTGTTTTCATCACTATCAGTCACTGATCAGTAGGTTATGATTCAGAATCACAGTACTTGGCAGTATAATACTGAAATGCTGACCTGTATCCAGACTTTGTCACGGTACCAAATTAACGAATTGCAGCACAGCCATTTCCAAATAACTGAAGAATACAGGGAGCTTTCAGAAGCAAGCCCGCCAGCTATTTTAGGACTTTTAAAAAACCTACTCTAGTGATGATAGGATCTTGTTTTCTGTTACTGCAGCAAGTCGGTAGTAGTTTTGACATCTTGGCTAGAACACAGAACTCTATAAAAATATCTAGCATGAATGTCAGCAGCTAAAAGTGAAGACAATATACCTAATCTCTAACACCACCTTCCCACCTACTAATTCTGAGTCAACTGTAATACAAAGTCATCTGGCATTCTTAGAGCAATACCTAAAAATTTTGGTAAACTTAGTCACAGAACTGTAAATTTTATTATCCTGATGATATCAGGACTTTATGATAAGGCAGATATTAATGAAATGCATTAAAAAGAGAATAAAAATCACTTCTATTAAAGGCAGACTAAGAAAAGTGCCCTAGACATAAAATATCAAACAACTGAAGAGTAGTAATTCAAACTGAAGTAATAGAAGAAAGATGCAGGAGTTGAAAAGGGATGCTTCTGGAAGTTGGGAATAAAACATAGTTATGAAAGTCTTCTCACTACAGGGTTTGCAAAATCTACCTGTTCTCTGACCTTCACATAGCAACCCTATAATGTCTTAAATTCCAGAAGTGAATCAGGACTGAGTATGTACGTGGCACACAGGACAGCTTCTGACGTATTTCAGCCCATATACCACAGAGGGTTTATGGTACTCCCTAAGCAAATTACATATTCCTAATCCTTTGTAAGGGCTGGGGGATTCTCTGTGCAAGCAACCATTATGTTAGCTGAAAGTGAGGAGGTTGGTTGATTTTTGGTTTGTTTTTTTAAAAAGAGAATCCCCTACAGCAAATTGGCACTACCAGGTAAAACAGTATTTTCTTCTTATTTTAGACAGTGCTTTACATGCACCAAAAGAAACATTGTGTGCACCATGAGCATTGTGATCCCTGCATCTATTCCTTTTAGTCCAACACAATTCCCATCATCACTTCACTACTTGAATTACCAAAATGTTAGGCAAAAGTAAGTTTGCCTGCTTGATTCAAGAATAAATGCTTGTTCTCCACTATGCCAAGCAACTCTGTGTAAAAGAGATGAAATTACAAAGGATGAAAACTGAGAGTCTGCCCAGAAGTGAAAAATGGACAGAAATGGAGTTAAGAGAGCTCTGATGAGAGGTGTTAGAACAAACCTGCTCCAAACTGTAGAACTGGTGTGAAAGTGACTGTGATAATTCCATTTAATTATATGATGTGAACAAAAAGAAGCTTGAAAAGAGTTTCTTTAAGGTTAGATACATTCCTCCACAATTTCGTTTTTAAATTAACACATTAACTTCTTTAGCTGTTCAATCGTATTATTTTTACATGTGGATCACATATGAGAGTTGCTGAAAATACAGAAGACTAAATACCTGAACAATACATTTTATGCTCCAGTTCGTCAAGAGTTTTGGCTTTGCACAGTTGCTGGATTTATTCAGAATGTACCTTTGCATTACCATGTTTGTAAAAATGCTGAAGGAGTTCCTCTTTCTTTTTAGTTACTAATTCAAAGTAACAGCCTTGGATAATTTTAACTTAGATTAACTTAAAATCAAACAATTAAAAATTAAAATTAACTTAGTATATCTTAAAATTAACTTAATTGCTTATGAAAATCTGGCCTCCCTTACAATCAGTAATATTGCACATCTATACCCAGATACTGACAATACCTTTTAGTGATCAGTACATACAGTAAGCTTTCAATGAAGTCTAAGCATAACACTGAATTCTGACTCCACTACCTTCTGATGCCACAATCCAGAATTAATGCACGCCACTATAATATGCTGGAAAATACCTATATGCATTTACAGATGTCAGTGCAGCTTTTCAACAGCTGTGTCTGTGCTGTATCACCACGTGCTATTCACATTTTGTTAAATTCTCTAAAGCAAAGATTTTATTTTTTTTTAAACCATGCACTTTGGAATTGGATGTGAAGCATCCTGGAGATTATTATTTTTGTCTGATGCCACCGATGCTTTTTCTTAGACTTAAAAAAATACTCAAAACTGAAGTGAAGCCTTTGTTTAGGAAATACTACTATGCTGAAGAAGACAGTGACTAGCTCAGAATTATCTCAAAAAATAGCATGTGATTAATGAATATGATCTCTTTTAAAATGATGCAAGCATTACTGAAAAGCCATGTGCTCTTTTTTCATTCTAAAAAATCATTTGAGTCATTTGAGTGAATTAATCTCAGACTGATTTTTGCTGTGATCTATTCCACTTCCTTAGGCACCAACAGTCCACTAATGAGTTTGAATTTGAAACTGTCTGAAACCTCCAAAGTATGCCAATTCATAAAAACAGATTTAAAAATGGTTTCTCCATTTTTCAGTGAAAGCATGAAGAATATTCCAAACTGAATGGGGGAGAGAAGATTAAAAAAAAGGATCTGATACTGAGGACCCTGTGGTGATTTAGGAATGGTATTCCCCACTTTAGTGTTCCCAGTGCAACTCCAAACCACACATGGCTCAATCCCTCCCCATCCCCCTCTGACAGGTTGGAGAAGAGAACTGAAGGCACAAAAGGCGAAGATCAGGGGCTGACATAACAACTTACTGTAAACAGCAATGAGATAAAAACAAAAACAGTATCAGCAACAATACTAATGACTAGAAAAAAAACCCAAACCACAAATTTCTCACCCCCTCCCAAACCCTAAAGAAACCCTGCAGCCCTAAGTGAAGTGGTACAGAATAAATTCCAGGTACTGGCCATGCCACTCTGGCTACTGCAAAAATTAACCCTGTCCTGGCTGGAACCAGGACAGACCACTTATACTGAGATCCAGCATTTCTCAAAAGTAGTACATAACATAAAAAAACATTCTGAAACCTACTAGCAATAGACTAGACATACTCTCTGACAATGCTTCCCCCCACCACTCATTCTACGTTATTCTATCATTTTAGTTTAACAACTTGAAAGACACAGCAACTATCTTGCTTTACTTTCTCTGGGCTTAACTGTATATGACAATCAAAAAAGAAAGCAGAGAGATTGAAAATTATAATGCTGGAATACACTACATAAGCACATATAAATTGCTTCCCAAATCCTGCATGTGCCTGTAGAATCAGAAAGCTTTTGTTTGGTATCACATCTTTGTGAGTCCCAGAACAATTTAGAATTATGTAGGTATTTTCTTTACAGCATATAGTTTTACAATTGTGCACACTGGCTGCCAAATTATAGGACAAAGGCATTTTAGTGCCAAGCTACAAATACTCCCCTAAGTAATCTTTATGAAGCAAATAGCAATACAGGTCTTACTGGACTTGGTGATGCCATGAAACAGGAACGCTGAGAGCAATCATTTTTGCTCCTAAAAACCCTCTAGTCTGAGTTTTACAAGAATGTTGATTCCCATGAAACTCAGAGATGATGACTGAATTAACTTAATAATGTATTTTTGTAGTATCACCAAGCATTTCCTCAATTTTTTTACAAGAACACAAAACAAGTCAGAGACTGTAAACTAAATGGCACATTAATAGATTTTCATCCCATACAATTAACTCACCATAATATCTCCCTTCAAAAGCTGGGCAGGGTCTATAGCAATGCAGATTCTGTTTTGATTTTCTGACCCTATGCTACTCAACAGGAGAGAAAAGAAAAATAAAATATATGGTTTAAAGAGGCAAAAACATAAACAACAACAGCAGCAAAAAAGACTTTTTGATACTGCAACTATGAAAATGAAAACCTTAATTCAAACATAATGGTAAATGCTTACAACTTACTATATTCCAGATGTATAAACTGGTTGCATAGCCTGGTATAACTTCAGAAAAGGCCGACAAGCTGAAAAGAAGTCAACAAAAAGACTGTTTTGTAACACTTAGACAAAGGAAAACAATTGCAACTAGGAAGCTTCATGCACATCCACACTGAGCAAAGCGGCACACAAGTGGTGCAATGCTGACTGGCAAAATATCCTTCAAAGCAAAAGTGGCTTTGACGGATTCATTTTCCTCTAAAAAATATTTCATTTTATGGAAAAGACATTTTTTTCCTGATCTCCAGACTAGTTCTGAATTGGATATGAGGGGATTTTAAAGGATTCTGGTAAGGACGGAAACAAATTCTGCAAGAAAATAAAATTATTAAGGGAACAAAGAGAACAGCCAAAACAAATGCAAATCCTCCCAAAAAAATAAAAAGCATTTTCAAAATTAAACAAAATATTTCATCTACAGTTTTGTTTCAAAACTATTAAGACCCTTAAATTTCTTACTAGAACAAACAATACCCTGATTTTATTGAAATAGTTATCTTACGAATAAAACAAGACTAAACAAAAGACAATGGATCATTGCAAATTCATGCTTATCATATTTCAAAAGACCAGTGCTATTTAACTCTAATAATAAATATACATATTCATAGAACTGTTATAGAATCATAAATTGTTAGGGTTGGAAAAAACCTTTAAGTTCATCAAGTCCAACTGCTAGAGCTGGATTCCTTTACTGTGCTCTAGCACATTATCTTATCATTTTAATTTTAAAGCCACTCAGTATGGCAGCCACCTTAGAAGTGCTGCTGATGCTGCACCTCAAGTGCTGTGTCCAGTTTTGGGCTCTTCACTGCAAGAAAGATACTGAGGTGATGGAGTGTGTCCAGAGAAGGGCAATGGAGCTGGTGAAGGGTCTGGAGAGTAAGTCCTATGAGGATAGGCTGAGGGAGCTGGGGGTGTTTAGCCTGGAGAAGAGGAGGGGAGACCTCCTTGTTCTCTACGACTACCTGAAAGGAGAGTGTAGCCAGCTGGGGATTGGCCTCTTCTCCCAGGCAACCAGTGATGGGGCAAGAGCACACAGCCTTGAGCTACACCAAGGGAGGGTCAGGCTGGACATCGGGGAGAAACTCTTCACAGAATGGGTTGTTAAGCATTGGAACAGACTGTCCAAGGAGCTGGTGGAGTCATCGTCCCTGGAGGTGTTCAAGAAACTGCACATGACACTTGGTGCCATAGTCTAGTTGACAAGGTGATGATCAGTCAAAGGTTGGACTTGATGATCTTGGAGGCCTTTTCCAACCTGAATGACTCTGTAATTCTCCAAGTACACCATATCCAAACAACTTTTCTACAAAAAATCCAATCTCAAAAGAGGAATAGGATTATATTTAAAATTATTTCCTAAACAAAGAGGAAATTACTGTGAAACCTGACTGGATTCTCAGATCTTTTGCAGTAACAGGGCTCACAACTGTTCAGAAACTAGGCAAACATGAATAGCATCAACTCTTCATTTAAGACTGAACAAGAAATTCATTCAACCTGCTCCAATTTTTACTCTTAGGATGTTTCTCTTACAGTTTCTTTATTGTGAATATTTGGATGGGTATCAAGTAGATATTAACTCTACTTTGACATTCATACAGGCTTTCTAGAAAGCTCCAAAATGAAACAAGACTTTGATCCTATACCTGAATAGGAAAAGTTAGTTCATTTACCTCCCCCAGCATCTAAGCTTGGGATGCCATGAAGGATAACATAGTGCAGGAAAAGAGGGGTTGCATTCATTTTCACAGATCCAGATAGAAGGCCACTTAAGAATTGCACGTATCTAAAAATACAAAATTTATCTGAATTAAATAAAACCAGTAATATCAGGGAAAAACATAATTTACACATCGTTATTTCTAGATCATGGGTAACAAATAGCATTCTGACATTGCACGTAATTCCAAAATAATAATCTTTACAAAACAGCATTAAAAGACACTTTAATTTACCACTTTAGGAAATGCATGGCTGTTGCATTGCTGCTGTTGATATCTTCATTTTAGTTATTTACATCACTACTCTAAATAAGAAAAGAACTCGAAGACACAGGAAAGTCAATTGTTTTGGTACACATTCCTATTTGCAACTGTAGGTCTTAAATGGCTTTCACAGCAGTATGACATGGGTCTCACTCCATTTAATGAAATTCACTTCATTAAAACAAAAGCAAGAAGTCCCCTGTCAGGAATCTTAGAACTAACAGCAATGCAGTCAAGTAACATCTTCATAATGAGAAGTGATCTCCTTCAGCACAAAACAGAGAAAAATTCCCATAGCAATGTGAAAATCATTCCATTTCTGCTATTTAACACCCAGTTTAGTCACAAGCTCACAAGCAAACACATGCAAGTGAACATCACTGAAGCGTATGTTAAACAAATCCCTTATTCCTTAAATAACCAAGGCATTTCAGTCTCCTTTAATTTTTCTACCGGATTTGAGTCCCTTTTTCTCCCATGCCTATGAGATGATCATCATTTAACTTTATTCTCAGGAATGTACAGAAGAAAGCAAAATCACCTCTTTTTCCCCGTTTATGCACAGATCTCTTTACCTGAACTCCTACTGCACGACTAAAGATATTCTGCCAGTAACAACAGCTTTATTACCCCAGAACGGGGGTTGTGGTTGTTTAAAATA
>JAWWEW010000078.1:54294253-54468886 GCA_035583185.1 Anabacerthia variegaticeps | reverse complement strand
TCTGAAAGCCTCAAGGCAGTGCATTCAAGAGGCCTATAGGCAGTTGGCTTATTTTTCAGAGAGTGTTCAAAGATTTATCCTGAAGCTTTTTGAGAATTTTTTTTCATATGAAGGGTCTGTATCTCCATTTTTCATTCAGGCAAATCTTCAACTGCTTATCTGAGAGTAAGTGTCCATTTTAAATAACGTCAGAATGGATTCAGAACGGGAGATGTTGTCTGTAGTTACTTTTCTTGCCCCTGTTACAGTCCCCAACTAGCAGTGGGGAAAAGCTAAGTGCTATTTTTCAGACTGATGCACTTAATGGCCACAATTTATCTTTATCTGGACAAAACTTAGCGGAGAAAAGGATTCAAAACACAATTAATGGATGTGTTTTCATATTTTATCATGTGCAGATCCACCTAAGCTACATCTAAGCAACATTTATAAGTCAACTGGATTTCAACAACATCGCTAATTAATTACCCTAGAGTGGTTTCAGAGAAAAAGCACATTAAAAACGTGGTTCAGGCCACTGAGTGATCAGAATGGGAACAAAAAAGGGTCATGAAATTATCCACAAACATTGGTTTTCTCTGCAATAGGATTAGTAGCCACTGACAGGCCAGCAAAGGCAGGAGAGGAGAATGGCTCTGACAAATGGTTTGGAGAACCTCCTCTGTTCTCATGGGAAATAACACTCCAAAGGACCTGTAAGTGTGCACGTGTGGAAGATGGGAAGGGCAGCTCAAGTTCAGGACTGGGTGCAAAGATGTCAATCACATCAGCCAGGTGGTGAACTGAGTATTTCTGAGACCCTCCCACCAGGCACCCCTAGAAGAATTAAGCAAGTGTAATTGAAGAGGGTAGGAAAAAATAAATACAACCACTCACAGCCATTTAATCTCTAGTATTAGGGCTCACACACAGATCACCTAAGTTAGTGGCTATTGAAGCTTCCTTTCAACATGGTTGTAAAAACTGCCCTGATGCAAAATTCACAGGCTGCTGTGAGGGTTCCTGGCTCTCACTGAAATATGCCTGCTGGATAAGGCTTCTTGATGGGAAGATTAACAACATTCTCTCTGTGGCAGAGAGCATTCTCAAATCCTTATTATTAAAATGTAATACACATATATGCACACATAAAAGTGAAACAAATAAACAAAAAAAAGGGCCAGTGAACTAGTTACGAAAAGTTTATTTCAAATCTAATGGAATGTTGTGTTACTATTTTTCAAGTTAAAAAGAGTTGTGCATGCCACCAAATGGGTTCAAAAAGTAACAGAAAAGTTTTTCTTATTTAGAGATTGACAGAGTCAAATGCCTTATGCTAGTTGTTACTACTGGTTTTTCTGCTTTAATTATTAGCAAAAAACCTACTGCATAGGTGTGGATTAAGACAAAAAGAAATGAACAGCAATTACCAAATCAAATCCATTGATATTTTATATTTCTAAAGGAAGATTCACCTATATCACAATTACTCTGATGGATATCAGTCTCCTCTGGTACTGAATCCTTCATTACCTCTCATCAAAACAAGGTAAATAGCAAACCCCAAAACTATTCACTTTCCAAAATGCTTATTACTTTGAGTCCTAACTCTACTTTGTTCATGCAGACAGACTGAAAAGGTAACACATCCAGACACACATATTGAATAATGCATGCTTTGACAAACATTTACTAGCATGGAGACAGGGCAAATGCATCATCTGCAGATCCTCAAAACAAGTAGTACTAAGATCTTTATTGCACACTAATCAGCACACATTCCATACACATCATTTATGCCACAATGAGTTTATTATTGCCTTAGAAGAATCAAGAAATAGATTGTGACATCTCTTTAGTAACAAACAACACAGTAAGAACCCATTTAGATAACAATGTGGTACAAAAGATCTCTGTCTTGGGCTACATGCAGGAACTGAAGGACAGATCTCATCAATCAAGGAATATTAATATAAGACAGAGTGCTGAGAGCTCAGGAAGCATTGGAGGATCTTGTGGAAATAGTCTTCACATAGCAGGAGAGGGAGTGAGGGATGGGAGCAGAAGATAATGATGACTTTTCTTATTGGTATTAATTAGAAACAAATTGAATACCTTCTTTGGGATGGTTGCATTAAAGCTGAAACTTTATCATCAAAGAACTTCTTCATAGCAAATCTGTCTAGAGCCTGATCAGCACTGTCAAAAGAGAGACACAGATATCACGTTATTCTGCCTTTTCTTGGAAATTCATCAGGTTATTGCTTGAAATCCGCAAAAATATTTTAAAAGGGGAAAAAAAAAAAAAAGGAGGGGAGCAAGGAAAAACAAAGAAAACCAGAAAGAAGCACCTAACTACCAACTTTGGCACTTTGGACATTGGGAACAACATTTTTTTCATTGAGACCTTCTCATTCAGCACCTTAAGGCAGTTTCCTTCCTGAGGCAAAGCATTTACGCCCTTATTCAATTAACTGGATTGCATACTTGAATATGTTAAAGTCATAATGCAACAAACGTTGGCAAAGCCAAAAGGCTCCCAGAGAAGGATACTTGCCATAATTTCCTGAGAGTGCCACTGGGGGGTTCTCTCTACAAAACACAAATTCCTTTTTCAAAAAGAACTATAGTACCAGGCTAGAGGATCACTTAAGCAGTCAACAATTCATTCAGTCCTTGTTTCCTGTGCCCTGAGCCACCAAGGAAGAGACTATTTAAAACAAAAGTACCAGTCTTTGAAAAGGAACTGTTTTACATGAGAAAACCACAAACTCTTCATATGCACAATTAAGGAGCAACATATTCCAAAAAAAACCAAAACATTTTTTCTCTTCTCTATCCAGAATGGCTCTGATGTGGGTCTTCTGCATCTGTGTGAGGGAAGGCAACAGGGTATAGAAGAAGAAATAGAAGTGCCAAAAATCTGTAATACTGTTAATCACATATGCTGAGTAATGTGCTATGCTTATTCTTTTGTATCTAGTTCAGATAAAAATATTGTGTCTCATAATTGATGTAGTTGACAGTATTAATTTATATCAGGACATAAAAAAATCTGGAAGCTTCAAAATATAATTACAGACAAAAATCTCAACTTTTTAATTCCACATCAACCTAAATGAGTTCAGAAAAGAAAAATAAACACCTGTGCAAAGTATATATACACATATGAGGATGAAAACAGAATTTATGCCTTTTCCAAAAATTATTTAGAAGTTGCCAATTGTCTTGATAGGATGCTGTATGAGGCTGCAAAGTCAAGCCTTTTCTTTGTGGATGTTACAGATTACATAAGTGTGTATTTAGAATATTCTTGACCTAAAACCTTTTTTTTCCATCCAATCCATCATATCTCTTCATACACCATCACCCACACTACCATCCAGAACCTAGCAATCCATTCCTAACTGGTCAAAGACTGCTAGCACTTTGCTTCTTAAAGCAGAGTATACCAACAATTACAAAGAACTCTGTTTGACCTCTGCAGATTTGATGGCACATTATTTCTTCCTAAATGAGAAAAATCAGATATTGTAACACATAACCAAAGTGGATTTGGATCATTAAGGCTTTTCCATAGAATCATAGAACGGTTTGGCTTCAAAGGGACCGTAAAGATCACCTTGTTCCAACACCCTTTCACTAGACCAGGTTCCTCAAAGCCCCATCCAGCCAGGTCTTGAACATTTCCAGGGATAGGGCACACACAACTTCCCTGGAGAGCCTCTTCCAGTGCCTCACCACCCTCACAGTAAAGAATTTCTTTTTTATCTCCAATACCCAACCTAAATCTACCCTCCTTCAGTCTATAGCCATTCCCCCTTGTCCTATCACTGCATCACCTTGAAAAAGTTCCAACTCCATCCTTGTAGGCTGCCTTTAGGTACTGGAAGGCTGAGAGAAGATCTCCCTGGAGCCTCCTCTTCCTCAGGCTGAACCCCAACCCTAACCCTCTCAGCCTGTCTGCACAGGAGAGTTGCTAAGCCTAAATTCACTATATTTCACTAAGCTTAGATTTTTTTTGTCACATTGCCAGTGGTTTAGGAATGGTACCCACCAATTTAGTGCTCCCACTGCGACTCTCTAAACCACACCGCTCACTCGCTCCTCCACCTCCCCTCCCCACCAGCAGGATGGAGAGAAGAATTGGAGGCACAAAAGGCAAAGACCACAGGCTTTGATTTTTGAATAAGAACAATTTACTGGAAAAAGCAATGAGAAAAGAAAACTAACAATAACAGCAACAATACTAATGACAGAGGGTACAAGAATAAAAATGTTATTGCTCATTGCAGAAACTCATGACAAGAGAAAACAGTCACCCCCTCCACCATGTTACCTCCTCTGCTCCCTCTGGCTCAGAACAGTCACTACCCAGCCACTCCCTCCAGTTTGAAATGAGCATCACCCAAGCATTCCCTCCAGCTCAGAACTGGTGCCATCGCATTGCTCCCTCCACCACGCTTTGAAGAGAAGGAACCCTCCTCCACTGACGAGACTCACTTCCCCTGCCCCCAGCAACGACCTGAGGTGGTACAGAATAACCATCAGGTCCCAGCCATGCCCCCTCCTGGATACTGCAAAAACTAACCCTGTCCTGGCCAGAACCAGGGCATATGTACGTGCTGACAAATCAGGAATTTGATTTGGCATGAACATCCTCCAAGTGTTCCGAGTACCATTTCTGACACAGCAGCTGGCACCCTCAACAGCTGCAACTGTGGTAATTTCTGCCTCTGCAAGTTTGCTGTGTACCATTTTCAAGGGTCTTGATAATGCTAGGGATATACAAATCCTAGCTGGGAAACTTCCCCAGCCTCATTCTTACACAGCAAAGTTAAGTTTTGGATACCAGTTGCCAGATATCCAGAAATTTAAAGGGCTTCCAAGCTCACTCCTGCCCGGCAACTTTACTGGAGAAATCTGGAATTTGTTTGGGGTAAAAGAAGATACCTTTCATTGCTGGGCTTAACAGAGCAACACCTGGATGTGATTGCAATTGTATTACTAAAGTGTACTTATAGTCAGGTACGACCTTTAAGGATGGGATAATATTGCAACATGGAGATCACACCACAGTACTGTTCTACCCTCATTTGAGGGATCTGTTGTTCACAATACTTCTCAACAAAATATTAAGAAATTGGGGCAATCACTGTTGCAATTACTACTTGAAAACACTAATTCAAGTATTTTTTTTTCAGCACATATTGGTGTATACAATGCACCCAGTTTCTTGGTCTACAATGACATCTCAACTGGGCTTACCCAGTGAACACAGATTATTTTCTGAGATACTCATTTTAATGAAATCCATGAGCAATTTACCATCAACCTCTAGTGATTTAAGACTCCAACCACTACAGGAGTGGATCAAATTTATTACTCGCAGGCTGGTGTGAATTCAGAACCAAAGTTGATTTAACCATGGCTTTTAGAGGGCACTTTGATTTTTAATACATTTTTGTATGTATATATAAAAGAGACCAAGGGAAAACAATGTGATTAAAAACCCAACAAAACCCACCAAAACACATTTCATCCTTTTTGAGACCATTTGTTAAATTTGATCTTCACTGACAGAAATTATCAATTGTCATTACATAATTTGAGCACTCCAAAAGAACCAATTAAAACCAAGTAATCAGACACCGACTGTTTGACTACAAAATAAAGACTAGACTATTTCTTAAACTGCATTCTGCTTCCAGTTCTTTTTCCTTAAATACTTTCAGAATAATTTCTCACTGATTCAAAAGAGGCCACTTGATGGATATGGCAAATAGATAGATTTAATAAAGATGTTATCAATTATATAAAAATGGCTTCTTGCTCATTTCCCCATTCATTTTGAAGCATCCTTTAGAAAAGTTTCCTGCAAACCATTAAAAAAATCTCGGTTTCAAAGAGACCTCAGGGTGTCACCTAGTCCAACCTCCTGCTGAAAACAGGACTAAAAGCAAAGTCTGCCATGAAAGCAGGCTCTGTTAACACAGGCTCCAAGACCCTTTAAGAACAAAACCTGACAAACAGCAAACTGACATAGTACTCGACTAAAAGGCATTTTTCCTGATGTTTATTGTAAAAAACACACAACATGCATTATTCCCACTTACCTTGCAGAAACATTGATGAAGTGCATATACGACGATATGACTACGCCTATCCTTCCTTTTCCCCCCTGTATTGGGAAAAAGGGAATGATAATGCCCAATAATGTAAAAAATAAGTTATTTTATTTAAGACCCATAGTAAATACAATTTTAAGACAAGAGACTCAGACAGTCCTTTTACTCATGCATCCCCTCTGTTGATGGAAGGGTGGAAATAATGGGCAGCAGCTTATCTGTCAATGCAAGCTGATTGAAAAATGACAAAAAAACCCACTAAACAGGATTTCTATGTGCATGCCTATCAAGTCTTACCGATTTAAAGGAATTATCTGAGGGGAAAAAAAGAAGAAAGAAAAATTGTATCAACTATTCTAATTTATTATTTTTTCAAGAAATCATTCACAACAAGTTTGGACAATGTTGCACTTTCCAGCATGAAATGCTATAAAATACCAATTTTGAAAAGAATATGAGTTTCTGAGAGGTTTGGGCATTTTTTCCTCCCCAACACCTGAGATTTACGACTGATTTTCTGCGGATAATTTAAAAAATGTTCAGAAATATTTTTAAATACATTTACATGACAAATTCAGTATAATTTACCAAGCTGTAATTCTCATGGATTTCAAAGCATTTCCACTCTCTCAGCTGATACATATAGCTGGCTGTAGCTATCTCTGCAGTTGGAAACCAGAATTACCAAAAGGTAATCAACAACATGCATTATCAATTTGTATATAATTGTATATCTAGAAACACTTTACTCCCTTTGTTTTTGCTCCGTGGATGGGCTGTTCTCCTGGCTGCAGTCCTGAAACTAGTAAGACTTCAAGCATTTCATACACTAATGGCATTCTGACTAAGAAATTCAGGACTAGGGATTATACAACCTGACTTGAAGAGAAGTTTTGGTCCCATTATCACTCTCCTTTCGTTTAGAGTAACATTTGCCAGTGATACAGAGAGAGGTTTGTCTCAAGTGTCACCAGCACAACTAGCAACTCAGTTCTGAATTCATTTTATCCATATTTAACTAAGGTTTTTTTTTTCTCTTCATTGTGAGCAAGCAAGGAGAAGTAACACAGCACACTGGTAGCTTTGTTATGAGGCACTGCAGTGATGCTGGCACTTAAAAACTTGTCCAGCAACAAAATTCATGAATGTCACAGAATACGAAGAGCTTGCAAAGAGTTTCCTATCAAGATGGGAAAACCTCAAGCTTCTAAATATGCCCACAAAACTAACAGTGACCTTTGCAGAATGTGAGCTAACATCACTGCATGCTATACCTGCAGCAGGGGTCATAAAAAGCAATCTGTAACAAGCATGCAGGATCAGTGGATTTAAGCTTACTTATATCAACTGAAGATCAGTGTTGGAAACAGTGTGCCAGAAGACAGCTCATACTTAAAAATGTTTAAAATGAGTAAGAATAAAGGATAATGTTTTTGCAAATGAATACAAACTGACAGGCAATGTGTATACACCAAGCTCACTTACTCTGCAATGTATCACCACCACATGCTGAGGATCATTGTTCAGCCAGGACTCCATAGCCTTGCAGATGGTGCACACCTTATCAAGAAGCGGAGCATGGAGATCAGGCCACCCCACATCCATAATCTGCAATTAAACAAGTAACATTTACAAGAGACACTGTGATCCTACTATCACATATTATAATCCAGATTCAAATAACTGTGATACTCCAAAGCCTCCACAGTCTTTCTAATGCCAAATAACCAATCCATTCAAATGCCATGATGTTTACATGTCTCTTAAGGGGATTTGTTTGTTTTTAGGATTCTGGTACTTTTATAGAAATAAATAAACAAAAATTCCCCACTCCACACACCCCCCCCCAATCTCACCAGCCACGTAAAAATTTTTCAGTTAGAAATCCAGGTGTTTTATAACAGTAAGTAAGGTCAGAATTAGAACAAAAAAAATGTATTTTTGGTTGGTTACATATGATCTGACATTTATTTCCTTCATGTGCAACAGATAAGCATCTCTAAATTTTGTTCATATTTTCTATTCAGCCTTAGTCACTATATAGTATTGTTTATTCAACCTACTATGATATGCATGTTTAACACTAACAAAACCAGTAACCATGAAAAATTTAAACCCTTCATGACCAATAAAGCACGCAAAAGGTTAAAATTAAGGTAGCATATACCCATGTAAATCTACTGTTATAAACACACATCTGTGTGACTCTGGCCTTATAAGAGACACTGAAGAGTACCTGCACACCATTTTTTACAACAAACAAATACAACAACTGGTGAGCAGGAACAAGAGACAGGTATCATTCTGACAATCCTTGTGTCTCTGCTGTGCAGAGGACTGTGCAAAGACAGTACAAAAGGGAAGTCCTTTCTGAACAGAATTCACTACAATCCCAGTATCCTGTGACTGCACAAAGAGAGGATACTTGAAGGAAAATTTATAGCACTCTATAGGAGTTTTTCAGAAGTCACAACAGGCTTCAGGTCCTGTGGGTAAAGTCTAAGAGAACAACAGGAACAGCTACTTAAAACACAGACATAACAGACACAAAACAGGACTTGGGGAAAAATAAAAAGGGATGCGTGTGGGGCTTTTTATCATCTTCCAAAACTTGTTCTCTTACTCTGTATATCAACATTTGCATAGCTTCAGGGCTTATCAGGCCATTTAAGTTGTATTTAACAATGGGAAGAGATGTTATGGAAGTCAGTCACTACCTTTGGGTTAAGCTTGGCGAGGTCATATCTCTTTTCAGAGAGGTTTAATACCTATTGAGAAAAAAAAATATCAACCATCAAGACTCCATAATTTATGTAGTAAATACCTGTATTTGAAACATGAAAATGACAAGGAACTACAATGATATGGCTTCAGGTTTGCCCACTGGTCTACAAAATCAAATTAACATTTGAAGTCAGGTAGCACTAGCAAATATATTTTAGGTATTCAGTAATTATATGATAAAGCTGAAACTAAATGCACATTTTGAAAAAGGACAATTCAAATTCTACTACATCTTACAGACTTTGCAAGGCTTTATTTGAGTCAGAGGTATACTGAGAGACCTGGGTATCATGCAAAATAACAGCACAGCATAAGAATTAACAATGAAAAGTCTGTGAGGGTGGTACAGCGTTAAATATTTGAATTTGCAGGCCTGACAAGAAAGTACTAGTCTGTCAAAACTTTGCAGGGAAGATGTGACATAGCTATTTAACTACAGCTTAGCCTCTGAGATCTTCCAACTCTTCTGTTAACTCATTAGATAGCATGCCTCCATACACTTAGTGCTGAATAAGGAACAGTTAAAAAGACAGACTGTAAAATGAACAAAAAGAAAGCAGTATATATAAGTATAAATGACTCTTTCATAATAAAAAGTACTTTAAATCAATAACAAAAAGCTGAAATATCAATACTGAACAATGCTACCAAGGCAGATTTTCTTTCATAGTGTGGCTATTTCACATCACAAATTAAGTACAGATGACATAATTATTGGAAAAAGTCTCATTACACTGCTAGAATGGGATAAACAGATCGTAAATTTGAGAAAGAGTAAACATGAGATAGGTCCATTATACAGTTTACTATTACCCAAGGACAATTTAAGAACCCTTTTCTAAAGTGTAACACTTTTCTAAAATGTTACCTTTTGGCATTAACCTCAGCTGGCTCAGCAAAGAAGCCAAAAGCCAAACAGGTTAAAGAACTACATCATTTCCCTTCTAGAAACTGGTGCCTGCTGCTCACTGATGTGGTACCTAAAAATGTGCAACCCCAGCATAGACACAGTGGAAACAGTATGACAATATAGCATCTGTAGGAAAAGCTATGCTTTTTAGGCAAGAAATTCATCCAGACAAAAATCACCCAAATGAACAAAGCACCCCAGAAAACAGCTTCTACTTTGAGCTGCACAATGTTCTGGAACTACACGTGATATTGACCATAAAGGTTATACACCACTTTCATTGATCTCAAACTCCAAAAGAAAGAATAAAACATCTTTATATTATGAGAAAGATGGGTCTTTATTCCAATACATTATTTTCATTTTAAACAGATTACTCCTGAAGAGCTAAATGACAATGAAAAATTTGTACATACATTCTTCAAATTTTTGGGAATCAGAAGATGCATCAACAATTACAAATAAGGCTAAACTTATCCTTCCAGAAATACCAATAGTCACTTAACAGGAATGAAACCAAAAGTGTCGTCTATGAAAGAGACACATTTTTTTCTAATTTTCTGTTAGTTTTAATATTTGCAAAACAAATTAAGAATTGCAATTCTCAGTACACATCTCAGTATAGAATTCTTAATATCAGTGACAAAGCTATGTTAAGAAATCAATTAACTAAAATTTTCCACAGAGGAAAAAAAGGGCCATGTGATAATAACTTTTTTATTCCTCTTTCTTGTTACTTTATATTTAAGATCATTTTAAAATTCCTGTGTGTCAGAATACAGCCCTGTTCATGACGGATATTTGCCACTGCTGGATCAGATGCCAAACTCAAAGACACCATTGTACCCAAGTCCCTGTCAAGCTACACTGATCAAACTGAGATACTCCAGGAATCCTCTCAACATAGAATAAAGATCAGAAGATACAAGAACCAACATTTCATATTTAACAACAAAATAAGACATCACAAAAGTCTTTGAAGAGAAGTATATTCTATAAACAGATGTCATTGTGTGTTGCACTTAATTTTCTTCACAGTGGCTCATAGTGTTTTGGGATTATGTTGAAAATTATGTTGATAATACGGGGATGTCCTCATGGTTGCTGAGAAGCAGAAACTAATTTCTACTGTCAGTAAAGTTCATGCTCCTGAAGCCATAGATTTGACTCTAACTGTTTATACACACTAACTAAAAAGATACTAGAAGAAAAAAAGTAAATAAAATATTGGCCTTGTTTCAAATTCACTTTCATAAAACAAGTTGAGACAATATATGCCATGGCACTAGCCAGAAAACAGGACAGGAGATTAACAGCTCATGTCATCATTAAAAAAAAAAATCTGTGCATGGAGATCATTATAGATTTGCTTACAACTTAAACAGCAGGGGAAAAAATGCCTCTAAAACAAGTTAATGAGAAAGATCTGGACAGAACACACCAAGAGCAACCCTACTTGTACATGTTGTTTCAAAATATATAGTAGAGACAGACAGTGAAGACACAATGGTGGGTGAATATCAGATACTCACCTCAGAAACCAGAGCTAACTGGCTGCTAGAAAAAAAGAACACACTCCACATTGCAGGGTGTGTATCTTTTTAAAGCATGCTTTGGACAATGAAAACAGTGAGTGCAATTATTCTACAGCCTCTGACTATCTATTATTACAACAGAGACAGCAGTGTCCCAGCAAAAAAGTGCTTTCAGTATCTGTCCTTGCCCAGCAGCTTAAAACACTACTGAAAATCTTGCACTTGTTTGCAAGGCTGTAAAGATGGACCAAAGAATGACTTTTAGTTCATAATGGTATATGTGGACCTACTAGCAGTCTTCCTGTAGGACAAAAGATGTATCACAAAAGACTCATGTTACACATACCAAGTAATTATCGCCATGTTTGGATTTGAGCATTCGGGTTACATCTTGCAGATTGTGGAGGTAAGTTTCCTCAGAACAGCTTGCAGGGAAAGATACAGCAATAATCCGCTCTGTGATGTAAGTGAGGTCAAGTTCATAGCCTTCCTCCATAATGTGATCAAAGTCTGCACTTCTGTGAATAAATTAGATATGGCAGTTCACAGCAAAGCAGCCAAGAACAAACGTAGCATATTAATGAGAAGAAACTGCAACCTGGAATTCCTACAGTCAAGCATCGGATGTTTCCAATAATGTCATTACAATTACAACTCATTAAATGCCTACAGAGCTCAATTATTATTCAGTTCAGGACACAAATGGAGTCAGCCAAACATCAGAGTTCTTCACATCAAAACCATAGTAAAAAAATCCAGCAACCAGTAATGTAGAAAAGCAGTAAAAATGAATATGAGCACTTCTGGCAAATACTAGCACAAGAAATTTGGGAGTTAAATAGAAAACTTGTAGGTACTTATGTGTGCACACATCTCTCTGCAGAATTCTGCAAATGCTTTATAAGTTGGTAGATGCACCAGTGCTCTGTAAAACACTGCAGATCTTGAAATCTGCTCTGAGTAACACTGAAGTGAATCTAAAACCAGTCCCCAAACTGCAATAGACATTAATGTAATCCTGTGAATTTCACAGGTTAGTCTATGGATGCTGTCTACTCTAACTTCTCCTTCTTCTCCAGGTTAAGGGCACAACCAGGCACCTTACCTAGTAACATACTCAGAAGATTATAGTCATTAAATTAAAAGTAAGCTCAGCAAATATGCCCAGTTTTCTCAGGGAGATTGTAAAAATGGCACTTGCATAGTAGGCAATTTCTTGCAGAAGACTGAACTCACAGAAATCACAACCACAAACAACAAAACCTAAACACACCACAGCTGGATGTGAGACTCTACAAAAAATATGAATGATATACTTGCCGTGATACTTTGTCACAACTGAGAGCAGAGTTCTTCGAAGCACTACTGGAATTCTGCAACAAAGAAAGCAGAACACTCAACCCTGAAATTTACTTGCAGTCACTAATGTCAATGTTTCTGCCTGTTTTCCTCATTTCTTATGCTAACTAAATCTATACCAAGAGGATATAGGGGATCATTACCCTGTGTTTTGTGTGCAAACACTGTGGTTTATGGCCAGGTTATGTCTAACCCTCTATCACCTCTTCCAACTCATTACTGCCAGAGAAGTCTTTTGTGCTCTTCTTGGTAACTGCGTTAGGATTAGAGAAAACACAGTGGTCTTTGAGAAGATGAAACTTGACTTTTTGTGTAAATCTGCAAAAGGAAATTCCTCTCAACTGATTCCTTATGGCAATACTGAAATATATACTCAATATATTCCTGTATCAGATTCCTGAGAATTTACAGTGTAGTAGTTTATTTTTATAGTTCCACTTGTTCAATAATAACGACTATTCATGAAAAGGTATAAAAATATTCTCCTTCATGAACATTAGTAAAAGGAGAAAAAAAAAGACAGTTATACTAACATTCAACAAAAATATTTCACTTTACAACTTTACATTTAGCTATGTCTATATATATATATTTCAGCTTTATATATATATTATTTCATTTTTTTAATTTATATAGTATAAATTTATTTTGGCAGTTATATATGTATAATGCATTTTTATACAGAAAATAAGTTCAATTTAATACCATGCATCAGGAACTCCATAGGTGAAAGACTATTCACCCTATCCTGAATTTACATTTAATATACAGAAAAATACACTTTAAAGCTTATTTAGATTAAGGAGAAGAGTTGAAAAGCTAATAAACCCTCTCTATTTTGGCACACACCTGGAAGTATTCCCAAACCAAATAAACTGTGTTTGAAGGGAAGAGGCCTTAGAACCTTCCAAGAAGTGATGCTGTATATCAAAATGTGTGAATAGCTAAGACATACAAGCATGAAAGTGGCACATTTCCTTTCAGAATTTCTGGAAGTGAATCATTCTGACAAATTTTAAAGCACAGCTGATGGCGTAAGATGCACCTCACATAAATCCCAGTTTCACTAGTTCTTGTCTTTACTTAGAAAATGAGGAAACTTCATGGTATTTCCAGCCTCTTTTTACACAATCCTTTCTTAGAATTTTACAGGCTGTAGGTAATATACCACGAGTGCCAAAACAAGTAAATTACTATAACTGAAATTCAAGACATAGCTTTTGGCGTGTTTTGTTTTTGTAACCAGAAAGCAATTAGCATCGTGACCCTCCCTCCACTTCCCTGGTCTCTGTTGGTTGCACAGATGTATCCATTGCTTAAAAAGTACTTCCACCATTTAATAAAAATTATATCACTGAGCCTCCATGCAATCTGAATAACCAATCATTTAACCATCTAACCAGTTTCCTCTGGCAAGAAAAGAAGTGATAAAATCATTCCCTATTGCACACTGTGATGCCATATAAACCAGCATGACTAAACCTAGTAGCATGCAGCATATAGGCATATGAACAATAACAAAATTGACACCACTAGCAAAAAAGAAACCCTGTTAGTGAGATATGTATTTACTTGCATGCATGCCATGCCACCTACTGAAATACACTGTATACTCTTTCCTGCTCTCCGTACAAAAATGGATAGTCCTGACAACTTCCACAATTCAACAACTGGTAGAACTTAAAATTTTAACTGATATATTTATATTTTTATACTTGTAAGCAATTAGTTAGTGTTTTAGACTATTACAGACACTTGAAGGAAACTTCAAACAACACTGGTAATTTGAAAGAACTCTTCTTTCAATATGTCATCTCTCTATCATGTTGCATAATACCTGCAATACTCTTCTGTCTATCATTATGGATACACTTTTCTACAGATTCTGGACAGCTCCCAAAATCAACAGAACTCTGCCATCTTCAAAAGATACTTTGATTCAGATCATGAAACTTTCCATTGCCTATCTATGGTGCACAAAACCTACTTAACCCTTCCTAAGGTCACAATCACCCTGTATGTTATATGTTGGCTGCAGCCAACGACTTACTAACAAATGGACAGTCAAGAACACACATCCCTTTTCCTGCATGCCCTGTAGATTATAGCCCCTTCCTCCTCTTTTCCACAGCTTAATTCTCTTGTAGCTAGCAATGCATTCTTTTTTCTTCATTTTTTCTTTTTACTAATTCTCAGTGACTACACCACTAACTTTCCCCCTCACAGCTAAAACATTTAGCAAAATTCAACAAAGATATGACATATGAGTTACTTCAGAGGCAAAATGGTTACTGAAAAAGCTTTTTAAAGATTTGATGACATATATACACACACTCCTACAACATGCTCTTATTAGGAATAAGTGTTCCAGCATTTCTCACAACAGGCAACCTGAAAACATGAGCTATATCCTACCATGCTTCTGACTGAATTCTGGTTTTGATTGACTATTAAACCTATTTCAGACTTCTGTGACTGCCTCTCTGGGTTTTCTTCCTAACATTTCTGTATGGTTTCAAGGTCATTTCACCAATAAGAAGGGATTCTTTTTCATTCTGGACCAAGTCATACACATCTACCATCAGAATATAAGTTTAACCAAGCAGAGGATTCAGTGGCGCAGGGCAGACCATCCACAAAGGTAAATCATCTCCATCCAAGTAAAGAAGAAAAAAAAAAGCAAAAAACAAACACGGCTTTCTGCCTTGTTGCATACTGGAGGCATAATGGCAAAACATTTAGCTAATCTTCCAAGACAGCAAATACCATCTGGCATCTCCCAGGATGGACAATTACCCAGAAAATCTTGCCAAATTAGCTATGATTTTCATTTCTTGCCAACCAACAGTAGCAAAGAAGATGAAGGGGAATGCAAAACAGTGGCTCACAATGGGGTGTTTAAACACATCTGACTAAAATTTAGTCAGGATAGATTAAGTGAAACTGGTGCTTCATATGCTGCCAGTAGGACAGACCCACAATTATTCTTCTATGAGCTTCTCCCCATGATTCTTGTTCCCCTGCTTCCCTAGGACTGCCTGTCATATGAGAAACAGAGTTTGCAAAACAGAAAACACCTTCTATTCACCTATTCATTCAGTTCTAAGGAATTTTCATATTCCAAACAAACAGATCAAACAATAACACATATAGGTTATCCCTATGAGGCAACTGCAAGGAGTCTTTTAGTCAAATTTAGCTGCAGCTGTATGGAAGCCAGCAGGGGGAAGCAATTGCTTCTCAAAAGACAACCATCTTCTCACCAGTCACAGAATTGCATTAATAAGCAAATTCCTTGTATCCAAGGTACTGTGCCATTGCCCTTTTCCAGTAAAAAGTCAAGCCATGCAACTCTCCTTTGACATCCTCCTTACTGCTTCTTTTACCACTGTTCCCTCCTGCATCTAGTCCTGGGCTCATCATTATTCCAACCTTCTCAAAAATTCAGTCCTCAGACAGAACCATCCCAGAATCCACTACAGTCTAAGCATGATACAGAAGCTAAGGAACAGTCCCATACTTAAATCTACATAATTGTCACCAGGTCAAAACAGTCACTAGACATAAGTTATCCAGCACAGCCTGCTGTCAGTGGAAACACAGACAGTGGGCCAAACAGCTCAATTAAACTAAAGCACAGCTTGAACAAAACAGACTTTTGAGATCAGCTCCATTTATTCACCTTCTGACACCAAAGATGGTGAACTTGTTCGTGGATTACCTGGCCAGCCTCAAATGGCAAGTTTGTGCTTGTCCCATTCAGCACACAGCATTTCATACCATTACAATTTTCCTTTGAGCCACTCCACATCTGCAGAGCAAAACCATGACAAGGGGATAGTACAGGCCATCTCACACTGTGTGGCACAGAGGTGGCATTGAGACAACTTCTCCACAAGTCCAGAAATAGAAGGAATAAGAAACAACCTTTCTGCTAAATCTCATATAATGAAAGGCTGACTGTCAAGGAAAGAAATGGGGACTACCAAGTAAAAAATAATGCCTGCCAAAAAAAAATAAATCCTATCTGTAAAAAAAAAAACCACATGTATCTTAGCAAGATGATCATCCACAACTTTTGCAAGAACTGAAAAAGGAAACGTGTTACAAGCAGTAGGCTTACACACTTCACAGGCTAAAGTCCTCTGTGGTAGAGCGTCAGAAAGCAGAAAGATTATGAAAAGGACAAAGGGTAAAGGGAGATCAGTTCTTCCCCAGATAAATTGATTTGCATTTCAGCAGTACACTGAATTACTATGTTATATATAACAGCTCTAGAAAAATAAATCAATCAAAAACCTAGTAGTTATTGGAAACTATTAGTTTCCAATACTAAAGTAAAACTAGACATGTGGGCTATGCACGGGCTTAAAAATATCAGGTGGGATAATGACTTGCCTCTCTGAGACTAGAGTCAAAGACAGGCTAAGGAAGTCAAATGAAAAATCATTCAGTTGCCTTTCCCAAGGCCTTGTTCCTGGCATTGAACTATACTATAATAATACCATATCTGCTTAAAAGCTATCTCAGCAGAATATAAGAAATACTGGTTTCAAGGACTGGGTTGTCTTAACAAGCTGAGACAGCTGTACATGAACTATACTTATGTTCCTCCAAGGAATAGCACGGCTGAAAACTCCAGGCTCCAGGATGTGATATGCATTCATGCAGCTCATCTGTCTCTCTCCTGAAGTCCTTTCTGAATGAGAGTATTAACAGGTACAAGGATCAATGAGTAGAAACTACAACTATTTGAAATGTAAATCAGTAACTAATCTGTCACTTAAAGGTATCTGGACATATTTTGAAAGAATGACATTGATCTATTTGGAATGTAAGTATTTTATTTTAACGTTGCTATAAGCATCAGAAAATCTGATTAGCTAATCCTCATTTTACACAGCTTTTAATTACATGATGAAACTTTTCCACACAATTGCTCATCATTCAAACACCAAAAATAAGAATGTGAGAGACTGATCAGCAGGAGACATTAATACATTTGAATCTAATTTGTAACGTATTTTCATTCCCCAAGCCATGGACAGGAATCAGAAGAAATTCTGCAACCTATTCTAAGGCACACTGTAACATTTCTACACACCCCTACACTGCAGAAAAAGACAGGGCAATGAACTGTACTGATAGCTGGACTACTCCACATGGTAATTCCTACTGACACAGTGAGGTAAGTTTGGATGTTTTGGATGAGAACCAGAATTTGCATACCAGAACCAGAATTTGGTCTCTGGCTTTAGAATGATTCCTAGTGCGGAAAAGATTCATGCCTTGTACATACAAATGTCTCCAGGCTACTGTGTGTCCATTGCTTAGTAAATATTAAAAATTAATGAAAAATATTTTTTGAAGTTCACTCTGCAGAAGAGATGAATCATTTGTACTGCAAACAGCTATTTGTTTAAGCGCAGATTTTAGTTGTGAATGCTCTGTTCCAAAAAAATCATTATCTGTTCCCCTGTTTGTGTGCAAGAGTCCAGACAGATGTGCCCTTTGCAGTGTCTGCAGAAGTGACAAATCCCAGCTTGCCTTCTCTCTGCCAAAACCTACCCTGACTCTTAGCTCCTGGCAAAGCTGCTCCCATGATTCTTTCCTATCACACTTCAGCCAAAACAGGCCAGGCTTCTTTAAACAAGTTCACTGCAGGGTTTTGTAATCCAGCTCATTTTTATCCAGTCTGTGGGGCACTTGGATATGAAGTTCTACCTACCAATCTGCCATGGCAACAAAGAACCAATCAAGGCAGCAAGATCATCTTCCAACTCACTTAGATTGAAGAAAGCAGCCCCGCTCACAGCTTGAAAGCTTCTGGTACAGCTGGGTTGTTTATCCAACCTTTGCTCTTTTCGTAAAAAAATTGGAATTCATAACAAGGAGAAGGCACATAGCAAATTTTTGCTACTAAAGACCCTTCAGAGGAAAATACTGAATGCATAAAAAAGTCACTACTCAAGTGAGAATGGGGCATAATTGGTCTCTTACTAATATAAAATTAAGGTATACATACTCACACTTGGAAAACCACGTGTTTGAAGCCTTAGCTCTACAATGTCTCAAGACAAGGAGTTTACACAAAGCTTTGTGAGGCATCTAGAGCTAACCAGTGCTATTGTCTGTTGCAGACACAGAGCAGGAGCACATCTACCCAGGTGAGTTAGTTGTGTCAACACTGAAATGACTGTGTTCCACCACAAATCCATGGAAAAACTTCCTATATCCATATTTAACTATTACTACATTAAGTGTTAGGTAAGGAGTTTACCTCAACTGACTAAAATAACACACGTGCTCCAGTTCTGGTTGTAGCATAGTTTCATAATTACACTAGAGCTTTGAAAGAGCTGCCTGAATGAATACTATTCACAGGCAATGTAATTAAGTACAACAGATAAGTCACACCTATCACATGGTGAGGATCTGTATGAGTACTACATGGCATGACCCATGGCACCTACCACAAAACTCCTGTGTGTGTGCACTTTACTTTCTAACTCCATAATAGTGCACAGTGGAAAGAAATAAATGTAGTGATGGAGGGAAAGACTTCAGAGTAAATCTTCTCCATTTCTCTCTGACCTGGTTAAGATGCAAAGGGATGAAAACTGAAGTGAACTTCCACCAAAAATTTAGCACCCTGTTAGCTAGCAGAAAATTATGTGTGCACAATTCTTGGATAAAAAGTGACAGAAACACTTCTGCCAGCCTTTAGTTGAAACTAGAAGCTTACTTTACTTGTTTTCAATATGTTAATATTAAGAATAAAATAATATTCCAGTCCATAAGGGCATGAGGAAGCCCTCTAAATGTGAGAAAATGCACTTCTGGTTTCCCAAGTAAGAATGTGCTATCCATGCCTCAGGGCTATCCCAAACACTAGAACTAAGCTAACAAAATTTTGAATTCTAGGTAGTGTCAGAACCAAGTCAAACTCTCTCAGCTCATGTTTACACAGCTTTCCTATAAAGCAGTAAGGGTTCATGCTAGAAATATTCCATTAGCGGTCACATTGCCAGGAAAAAGCAAGAGAGAGAGTCTTTCCTGGTTCAGATGCCATGAAATAAGATGCAAAGGAGAGAGAGGAAGAGAGAAGAAATCCCAGAGACACAACATAGTCAGGCAGGTTAAATCACTCTCTTCCAATTTAGTTAATAAACAAAAAGGACAACAAACATGGCACAAATTCAGAAGGAAAAGAAGACAGGAAGACAAGGCCTGCACCTCCCATTAGCACCACACAGACAGAACCAGAGTTGCAAAAGCCTGGCCTGGGCAATGGCTGCATCTAGCCCCACTGTCTGGACACAGCATTTTATGAATCCCCCAGCCTTGCAGCTTTACGCCTCCTCTCTTTTCCAAATAGGAATAGGTGTTCCTATCAATGTTTTTCAGATTGGACCTTTCTGCTGCACCTCATCCATGTCATCCTTTGCTCCTGGAGTATACTGGTCTTTCAGGAAACTTGCTAGTGGTCAAATAATAATCAATGCAAAATGCAAGACAAAAGGCACAGCTGAAAAAACATTGCTTGCCATTAAGGCTGTGCACAAGATATTGCACGTACAGAAAAGAAACCAAACCAAGAAATATACGATCTTGGCTTGCACAGTAAGTAACCCGTGCAAACAGAAAACCCTCTGAAATATTCTGATATAACACAATGATGCTAAAAACTTTCAACTAGCAACAGAAAATAATCTGCAATTATTTTCCTAACAACATAACTCATTATATTGCTTCATGTTTGCTACACTAGAAGCAGCTGTCAAAAGCAATTATTCACATACAGAAAACTAAGAACTTTGCTCTTTTCTGACTTTTTATTTCTAGTTAATTTGTCTAGATAAGAAAGCGAACAGTGAACTGAAAGGTGAAACAATCACATCACAAGTCATTTTAGCTGGTTTCATTCTCAAATACATTCTAGCAATTAGAAATAATCCTAGTTTTACTAGAACAGTGTGGATGATAGCACAGATCCAACCACAAAGGTACCATTGAAGAACAACATTTATTGCCAGCCCAAGCAAACAAACTATACTGTTAATGTCTCCCGTGCCCATGGGTAGCCCAGGATCAGAACTCTTCACAGCCTACACAGTGGCACCAGCAAAGCCTGCAGCACTGAGTCTTGGGTGGGATCACAAAAGAAATGCAACGCACACAGGACTAACACTGGGCAACAGACACTCATTTATTGCACTCACGAGCTGTGCTGGAACTGAAAAAGGGATCGGTGAAGACCATGGGCATCTTGCAAGTCCTTTCCTCTGCCCCTTTTTAAATTCTAACCTCATTTTCACAGTAGCGAAATCAAATATCTGCATCACAGTTGCCTACTAACAGTTAACTACATGCATTCTCCCATTATTTACTTAGAAATCCACATAACTTGACATCTCTGTTAAAAGGCAGATCTGAAGGACTTCAAAAAGTTGTCTCCTTTGTCTTACTTATTTCACGGAAATCATGTTAAAAGTATACTTATAAGTGCCACAATACATGAACCAGTATTCTTCTTGCTGAAAAAAAAAAATCTCTTGACTTTCTAAACTCTTCTGAATACAATTCAGTCTTTGAATGCTTTAATATTTCTCTCTACTTCTCCCGTGCTTCATTTAAAAAAAAGAAATGCAGAGCTCATTTCACTGTTCCTAGATAAACTCAAGGGCAAAAAAACCACTAATTTCACACAGTACAGAAAACAAACTTTGAAAATGGTTAGCAATGGATGCTTTGTGAAGATGTAATAGAAATAAGCAGCCACAAACAGAAAAATAAATCAGGCTAAGAAAAAGGAATAAATGAAATGGAATTACTTACACTTCTGGTTACATGATTTTTAACCACTTCAGGGTTATTAGCCTGCAAAAGAAGAAAAGTTAACAAAACTGACTTTAATTTTCCAGATAGTTTAACTACACTCTAAGAAATCCCCTCCTAACATACACAACAACAACAAAATCATTCAGAAGTACATATTCATTCTACAGTACTAGCAAGCAAACTACCTTTCCAACAGATGTGAAAAATATTCCAAATTACAATACACAGAGAGATGCACACGTAACCACATACACCCTTTTGCAATTTTCCCAATCTTTCATTTAATGCTTTTTCATGAATACATATACTTTCATGGGTAGGAATGAAGTGAACTGCCAAAAATTGTCTGTAGGTACTGTGCAAAAAAAGTGTTCAAGGCATTAAAACATGCTAAATTGTAATAACAGAGGTTTAAAACAAACCTTTTAAAAGAAATGAGCCAAGCCATTACTACAAATATCTAGCATGACTCGCCAGAAGCACAGCATTCCAACATACATTCTTTTTTATTGATGACTACAATTAGTATGAAATCAAGGCAATATAATGGGGAACTACAGTGGTAAAACTATGCAAAACAAAAAAAAAAAAAGTCAAAATGTTTGCTTAAGACTTCAACAAAGCCAAGATTTGGCATTTCACAAGAAGATATCCTAGATTAAGGATTTTATACTTTGGATTTAGAATGGGAGAATAACAGAAGTATTTCATCTTGATAAACACTCAAAATGAGAAAATGAAGTCACACTAGAACTAAGTGCTGTAGGTTAGCTAAGACTGCACTTAACTTCAGTGGGACTGAGTGCAGCCTCAGCCCGTTTGTCGACAACACCAAGCTGTGTGGTGTGATGGACACTGGAGGGAAGGGATGCCATCAAAGCAGACCTTGACAGGCTTGAGAAGTGGGACATTGCAAAACTCAGGCAGTTCAACAAGGCCAAATCCAAGGTCATGTACCTGGGTTGGGGCCATCCCAAGCACAACTACAGGCTGGGCAGAGAATGGAACAACAGCAGCCCTGGGGAGAAAGGCTTCGGGTGCTGGTGTACAAGAAGCTCAACACAGCTCAGTAACATGTGCTTCCAGCCCAGAAAGCCAACTATTTTGTGGGCTGCATCAAAAGAAGGGCGGCCAGCAGGTCAAGGTAAGTGATTCTGCCCCTCTTCTCTGGTGAGACCCCACCTGAAGTGCTGCATCCAGCTCTGGGGGCCCCGACACAAGAAAGACCTGCTGGAGCTGCTCCAGAGGAGGGCTGTGATGACGATCAGCAGGCTGGGGCACCTCTGCAATGAAAACAGGCTGAGACAGCTGGGGTTGTTCAGCCTGAAGAAGAGAAGGCTCCAGGAAGACCCCACAGCAGCCTGCCAGTGCCTAAAAGAGAGCCTACAAGAAGTCTGCAGAGGGACTTTTGACAAGAGCATGCAGCGATAGGACAGGAGGGCATGACTTTAAATTGAAGAAGGGTAGATTTAGATTGGATATTAGGAAGAAATTCTTTACTGGGAGGGTAGTGAGGCACTGGACAGGTTGTCCAGAGAAGCTGGGGCTGCTCCATCCCTGGAAACGTTCAAGCCAGGTTGGACGGGGCTTTGAACAACTTGGTTAAGTGGAAGGTGTCCCTGCCCATTGTAGGAGAGTTGGAACTAGAAGATCTTTAAGGTCCCTTCCAATCCAAACCATTCTGTGATTCTATGGTTCTACTTGTGCACCTCACCAATCATAGCATTTTAATATCAAACACAACAAAACATTTTGTCCTCACCCACCAATAAAGACCATTCAAATGAAATTAGACTGACATGGTTAGAAAATAAAAACTACTTTTCTATGGAAGGAGGAAAAATTATTTCAAAATAAATTATCCCACCTCCCTCTCCTAGAACCATAGAAGAAAACCATCACGGATTCCTGCCAATGGCTCCCTAAAAGCAGCCTCTCTGAAGGAAAAGTAAAGCCCTTAAAGCAAAAGATAAAATTACACTGTTACTTCAAAAAGTTCTATTCCTTTCAGTAATTCCAAAATAAAGGAACATACATAGCCCTTAAATGAATGCCACAGGAGATGCTCTACCCTCTCACTGAGGACAGCTTCTTCACCTTTGTTAACTTCGTTTTGCTAGTCAGTAGGGCTATCTTGCCCTGAAAGCTTCTCATTTGGATTCCACTTTCAAGACACCCAAAACTCAATTAACTCCCCCTTTCCCCCCAAAATCTACTGGGTGGTGCTGTGACATTTCTCCAAGAAACAGGCTTGAGCTTTGACTCCAGGATCTAATGACATTAAATGAGAAGAATCAAAAGCAAATCCATACATAACACTTCTGCCACATGCACTTTGTTACTTATATGCAAGTACTAAATTTTTGACCCAAAGTGAAAAACCCAAAGCAAATTAAACAAGCATGATTTCTGACATGACAGTGAACTAAACTCAAACAGGATGCTAGAGACTGAAGTTTAGTTAAGCAATGAGCAAAAAGAATCCACCATTATATAACAGTCAGACCAAACACCAGAATTTAATCTAAGGAATCACATTTGTTTCACAGTTCTGTCTGAAGAGAGGTGTCCACATGGATACATTGTGTCTATTACAATAAATTCTGACTATAAGAAAAGCTGATTTTTAAATTCACATTAAAAAATTTGTCTTTTCCTTTTGAAAGACAGGTGGCAATCCTCCATGACACTGGAATAACTAATGCTACAGTCATTTATTATTTTAATGTTTGGATGGCATTCACTTTATAGTGATGGGATTAGTACTATCCTTTCCCTTTATACATTCCATCGTTGAGAAAGCATTTCTGAAGACTAACAAAAGCATGTTCACAAGGGACATAAGATCTGTCACTCTCAGGATAAGCTATGAAAGAACAGAAAATTACACAGATAAGCAGAAAATGTGGGGTGTGTATTTCCCTTTTCCAGTGTGAGTTGTCACACAGACTCTGTGCAAGTCCACTTGGTGTTTAGTGAAGTCAAACATACAGGAAAAGTTGCTATTCCAACTGAAAACTAATCATACTGAGGTGTCTGGTAAGCACCTGAAAGGTGAAACCAAAACCCAAACCCCACAGAAATGCATTAGAGAGGCTCACACCAGCCCCCTTCTGGGGATCTGCAAACCCAAAAAAAAGCTTGAGAAGTATTCACATCAAGAGTTTCAAATCAGACATCAGCTCACAGGTTTTGTCAAGAAGGTGTCTCATCAGTCTGTGTTTCTGCCTATCTTTGACACTAACAAATCAAGAAAAGTAGATTGGCTTTTTTATGAAGCTGAAAAAAAAATAAAAGAAGAAAAAAAGCTCAGGTCAAAATTTAATAAAGCAAAACTGAAGAGCAAGCTTTAAAAGAAAAAAGTTTCAGGGCACCTTTGCTTCCTCATGAGTTCAGGAAAGCTGTATGAACCAGAAGAGAAGAAACATCACTTCCATAAATGTTTCTCCAAAGCCCCCAGTTTTCTTCATGGAGACATGAGCACTGTGGTTCTGGATGGTGACCGAGCAGGAACTGAACAGGCAAATACAAACGTCCCCTGGACATTCCCACCCTTTGCAAACAAAGCAGAGAACAGAGCTGGCCTGTTGTGTTTCCCTTCCCATGATGTGCAGGCATGTGCACGCTGCAGGCAGCTACAACCTGCAGCACTCCCTGGCCAGAGCCAGGAAAGGAGCCAGGACAGAGCAGGAACTGGGGAGCTCTGGCAGACTTAGTGTGCCCTTCACCAATTCATGCTTGCTCTGTGCATATAATGCTTGCTTTGTATGTACCTCACAGGCCCTGTGAGCTAAGGTTTGAATGTAGCAAATAGGAAAAAAAGTAAGTCCCTCTAAATAACACACCTGGGCATTTTCCTAGTTTTCCATAAGATTTCCATGATATTGGCATGAAAGAAGCAAGACAGGAAAACCCCGAAACCAATTAGCCATTAGTCACAGACATTTATTACAAATCAGACCCACTTGACACATTTTCCGAAAAAATCCTTCACTGATTTAAGCTGGAAATCAAAATTACAGCCAGCAGAGCAAAATCGTTGCATATGTCAGGTTCTAACTGGGATTATTCACTGTCATCATACCCCAGGGTATTTGGAGGTCACGCCTGATTGACCCAAGTTAACATCTTATGTCTGCTAATACTGAGGCCCCACTTAGAGCGAAATTGGAGAATGCAATCCTTCATCTCCATGCACAGCCCCTCCCAACAGCACTCAGTTATTCAGCCTCAGATTGCTCAGAAAATCTCTTGCAGGTTCACATTAAAAACAGATGGGCAGAGTTCCATGGGAACATCAGATCGTCTCATGTTGTTCTTCTGAAAAGATGTGTTTAAAAATGAATGCAGGAAGGATAAAAATTCATGTTGTCACATCCACTGATCCTTCTCATAAAAAGCAGCTGGGGAGGACTGCATTCAACAGACAACATGAAAAATAGGAATGGGAGGGGTTTTTGCCACAGGGGACAAACATTCTTTCAAACACTGTTAGTTTTCTTGAGTTTTTCTGTTGTCTTCCCCACTTTCCCCATATATAGTTGGGGGGTTTCATTTTATTTTTCTTTGTACCAACATGTCTTTTCAGTTTTCCATGTTTAAGTCTTTCTGAGAAAATGCTGGCACTAGGTTGAATATTTATAGGTATATGTTAACTGCCACAGATTTCCAGCAAAAAATTATATATTTAATTAGAATGAGGCCTTTGTGACTTCACCACTCACTTCTTCAGCAATTTTTTCAAGGTATTCTCCTGCTCCTTTTACAAAAGTAAATGAAAGATCAAAAAAAAATCCAATCACAAACAAAAAAAAAATATTTCTCCCACAATTACTTTTATTCTATTTTACTCCTACTTTGAAAGAGGTCAGAGCCTCAGTGTTCAAAATCAGCTTTTAGTTTGTTGGGAGGGGCCTGAATGTTCAAGTCTGATTTTTCTCTTCAGAAAAGAGACTTGCATAATTAAGGAAGGGGTGGGGGGACAAGGCGGTATTACTGACACTCTTCCTCAATTTCTGTCAAAATGATCAAACTTCCACTCAAGACTTAGCAAAACAGCTAAACAAACTTCAGTTTGAAGTGATTGTGATAATAAAATATATGTTGTAGGTAAGTGTTCACCTACTCCTTCCACATTACAACAGCTGGTTATGAAAAGTGATGTTAAAAAGGGAGACTAGAATTATGCAGAATTCCTTGGTAACCATTTGGGGAGGGCGGGGAGAAGAAAAAAAAAAGAAGGAGGGAAAGGAAGAAAGGTTAAGGAAAGGTTATAAAGATTAAATCAGAAATTTCTCTGTTAAAGATCACCATTTAACCATGTCTTAGAACTGACAAGTCATCCAGTGATAAGGACCATTCATCAATGAAGTTATTTTGGGATAAGAATCCACGTATGTAAGAGTTTGGGGCCTTCACACCACATTTCATTACTGCAAGACATTTGCCAGGATAGGTGATGGGCCTTTGAGGAATTAAGATTTAGTTTCCTTTATTCTTTTCAAAGACCCACTATCAAGAAGGATGGAAAAAAATAATTCAGTGAAGAAGACAAATTTACTGCCCTCTTGAAGCATCTTAAACTATCCTAGAATATTTCCTAGAATCTAAGAAATACCTCAAAAATAATATCCTTCCATCAGCTTTCCTTTAATTTTTATCTTTTTTTAAGTAATAGATTAAACAAAAAGGATTTAGAGCTTTAAGGTTAGGGCCTTCTCATTTTGGCAGCAATAAAGACTTATTTAAGAAAAAAGTGTGTAGTTGTTACCAATTTCTTTTTTAATTAAAAAAAAAAATTGATTTAAAAACAAAATACTATCAACTGAGTAACTAACAATCTTTTAAAATAAGATCCAATAATTCCAATAAAGGCTATTTAAACAAATTTTGGGTCAAGCTATACATCTCTTCAATGAAAGACCATTTCCACAAACTGCCTCTTCATGAAATAAAATTAAGTGCTGCAGAATAAGTCATCTTTGCTAAACATTTGACTTGAATTAACAGAGCTGAACTAACATTATCCCCTTTTCTCCGATCTGAGCAATGAGCATGACAACATAAAGTAAGTAGCATGAGAACACTTAAGAGCAGCTGTTTATATTTTAGCACCTGAAACTCCTGACAGCTGCAGAGAGTTGATGTATGAGGCTCCTGATGTCATTATAAAGCTTCAAGATACACGGCTCATGAGAAATGGGAAGAAAGGGCCTCTTTGGAAACTGGCATCCAAGCCAAAAATAATCAATAAACCCCACATTCTGAAGAAAAAGAACATCTGTGATTTTCATCAGGCCTCAGCAAACATGTCACGGAGAGTTTAACTACAGTTCTTGCTATAAGCCACCTGAAGGAGAGCAATACAGGGAACCTTTACATTGGCTAAATATATGCAACGTTGATTTAAAGCACACATACATACTGTTTATTCATGTGAAAACTAAAAGGTTGGAATTCCTTGCTGGAATAAGTGGGGATAAATCCATGGCTTCACAGCAAATTGTGATGCCACAACATTTTGGTTAATTTGAATAGAAGTTGCCCTCCCTATTATCTAAAAATCTCAAGGACTTATTCTCGGTCTTCAAAATTTTGCACTCAGAGCAGTTGTAAAAGAAACTGCTTGCAGCTAATGCCATCACAGATCATCCTCCTTCAGGCCAACACAACTCTTCACTAAACAGATCAAACTTACTTGTGCACAACAAAGACTCCTAATCTAAAAACGTCACCACATTTCACATCAAAAGCAAAACACTGTTCAATCTCACTCTCAATAGGAAGAAAATATTGCACACTATGCAGCAAAAATATTTCACCTACAGATTTCCCTGCAAGACATTGAAATAGAAATCTACTCCTCCTTCTGCCTAAAACTAGTAAATGTTTTATTTGGGGGCTGAATATACCTGTCTACATCCCTGCCAGTGAACTAGAACAGGTTAGGTCACTTTTGCCATCTGTGCTCTCATCTGTCAGTGGGTCACACTTGAGCCCAGATTATCAGCATTGCCCCATGTACACAGTTCACATAAACCAAATTCAATCAGGACTTTTAATGACTAGTAACATTTCCAAAGGTTGCTATATGTTTAAAATTGTTCCTGAATCACAATTTTCCATGTCAGAATCAATACTCAGGTTGTGTGCACAACACAAAAGAAACAGCAACTGCAGTTGCCAGTATGCGCCTAATATTGTGTTACAGATATAAGAAAGAGATTCTTTTCTATTTATAATTTTAGCAGTAATGCCCTACAAGATTCTCAGACTCTGATGTGAGTTAATTCATAAAAGTGCTGGGTAAAATTTAGGAGAGACCTCCAACAACATTCCTCATATCAGAAATTACTGATTTAGGTTTCCAGGCATTCCTTTATAGGATAATAATTTTAAAAAGCACATTTTGACTTTTGTTGTTCATAACAGGTAAATACCACCACTTGTATTTTTTCAGCAGGGAAATCAAGGTATAAAAATATGCAAAGTGACTTAGCCAATGCACAAAGCAAGGTAGAAGTGAAATGTAGGATTCCTAATTGCCAGGGGTTGCATCACATACCTACAATACACAGAGTTCTTGGCTGACACCCGGGCATCAGCTGTTGGCTGATTAGTCCTAGTAATGACACCAGCAGGTGCCAGTGCTGGTTCAGTAAGTAACTCTTACACCCCATCCTCCAGGCATCACTCACATCACCCTTGGAGCTGAAATAACCAAATTCAGTCATGCAAGCCAGAAAAGGCTTATAATTTTGCTATACTGCACCAAGTGTGGGTTAACTTCCTGTCTTCCACCTTCAACAAAAAATAACAGGCCCCCAACAAATCTTACACTACTTGTACTTTCAAACAGACATCAGTATGTTGAAACAAATAATTACTCTTTTTATTACTTAAAACACAAATAAAAGCAAAAAAAATCTGGTTTCCTGCATGGGATAAGACACAATAACGAGCTTTAGGAACAGAACCTTAATTTGCCAAGCCTTCAGAGAGGAAAGATGATAGCACAGTACTGAAATAACAAAGGATTGTAGGAGACTGCAACAATAACCTAACCTATAACCTAACAAAACTTGATGGATATCAGTAGTGCCAAAAATACTTACCAGCTCGTAGTTGCCTGGAAAAAAGCAGGGTGTCACCACCTGGAATAAAAAATGATAATAAAATAAGAAAAAAATATATACTTCCTTTGGATACATCTCAATTGCATTGATTGAGCTCCTTCCAGACAGAGTCAAAGGGACACCAGCCAGACCAGGTGCAGGAGCTGCTGCTCTCAGCTGCATTACTTACTTTCAGGTCCCTGAGAAGTTGGCATTAGCTCAATACAGACTCAGTGCCCTGCTCACATACTCTAATCACTGAAACAGGTTGCCTTTCCTCAGATCACATACACAGGGAAACATGGAGGGTTTTCTCCCTTCCTCCATCCTTTGCAGCATTCTTCTACCATCGTCTCAGTTTTAGTTAATAAGTAACTTTTCTGCTTTCCAAGAAATCCAGAACTTTAGCAGTCCTTAATACCTCACCCTTGTTCTGGAACTTTTACGGGGCATGGGCTGAGCAGAGCAAGCAGAACAAATACTCTGGACTCACATAATTTCAGAAGTTTGGCTCCAAATTAAAACAGTTCCTACGGAGAATATATTCTGTACACAACACTAAAAAAAAAAAAAAAAAAAAAAAGAAACCCCACCAAACCACCTTGTTTGAATACTCAGAAACCAAAACACAAATCAATCCAGGCAAAAAATTACTAACAGGGATTACATGATGATCTACGGAAAAGCAAGTGTTAGATTATTTCCACAATCCCATACAACAGGCACCCTCAAATTTCACACATACAGTCAGAAAACTGTAAGTTCATCCATTTATGCCACTCAGCTGAGCTTCAGTAATAGTCATCATGCCTGCTCACTTTAACCAGCACCCTGAGGTTAACCCCAGTGAAAGCTGTTTCATTTACCATGTTCACCTTCAAAATTATGGCTCTCCAGGACAGACTCGCCTCTCAACCAGCAGAGTGGAGCCAGAAATTCTATGGTAACACCTGGATAACAAAGGTGGAGTTTTCTTTCATGAACTATTGGTGAGCTGTCCTGCCAGATCTCAAGGCATAGTAATACAGGTTTACTGAGCAGAAGGGGCCTCATGCCATTTATAATCCTTAGAATGATAAAAAGAAGATGCAGCCCACACAACAGAGCAAACTGCAAGAATAAAAAGAAACATCATTCCTGTACACAGCACAGACAAAAAGAGAGAGACCTGACTACATAAGGACAGCTCACTCCAGCTTTAACACTCAGGAACAGCTTTTAACCACCAGCACGGAAGGGGCAGCATTTCCCTCTGTAAGTGGTCATGAGAAAGATCTATCCCTGATTCTCAGTGCTTCCTAAATCACAAAGTACTTATAAAAACAACACAAAAAAAGTAGCAGACTGATTTTTCAGCTCCCAGTCTGCTCATGATCTCCACATTACCCCTAGAGAAAACAGGACAGACTGAACCCTTGAAGTTTGCCTGCTGTACCCTCTGACTCCTCAGTGGGCTTGCAAGTCCAAGGTCTTAATAAGCCGCATCTCTGTAGTTGATTTTATGACTAATGATTTACTAGTCTATCACCAAACACCCATACTAAACACATGGAAGACGTTAACTAAGCTGTCATGACAGCATTCCTGCTGCTGAAAGCAAAGGCATCATCTGCCTCTGTGACCTCTTGCCTGACACAGCATGTAAAACTTCACATGCCACCTTCAATTACAACTGCCAATTCTCCTTTCAAGCCCAAGTGACAAACCACCAGGCAGAGCAATCCACAGCTGAAGAATCAAAGCCACATGCACCCTGCACCACCACCACAAGGGCAAACATCTGTATCTACAGAGGACAGACTGTCCCCAGCCCTGACCGTGTGATCACCTAAGTGCTTATAAACAGGCTTTGCTACTGTTCTCAATAGCAACACCTAAGGTCAAAGTAGATACACACGTGACATTTCAATTACTCTCACTGCCTATACTAAGAGAGAATTAATGAAAATCCCAGAGGAGTTTGCAGGCTGGCTGGGTAGTGCACTGGACAAGCAGAGATGAACTGACATTACATGCTCGTGTAATTAATAACTGGAAGCACTGCAGAATAAAACTGTCATCACTGGCACACATAAATATCATCTCTGCTCTCTCCCTTCCCTCCACTGATCAAAACCCTTGAGGAGTCAAGCATATTTTTATCCTTTGGCTGACTAAAACACAACTCTGCTGTAATCTGCTTGATAATTACAGCTGACTTACTGCCTAAGAAAAATCCCCTTTATTCTGACACAAGAACACTGGGGACATCCAGTAAAGAACTTCAGAAGAGAAGTGCAGATCTCTGCAGCTTTGTGGCATCTTAGCCAGGCAACTCTGGGCTGTTAGAAGATCACAGAATCACAGAAGATTCTGAGTTAGAAGGGACCCACAAGAATCAAGTTCATCTTTTGAGTGAATGGCCTGTATGGGGAGCCAATGTACAAAACCTTGGCATTATTATCACCATGCTGTAACCAGCTGAGCTCATCTCAGATACACACAATGAGAGCTAACATTATGGTTAACACTTGATGTTTCACTTCCCTGACCTTCTCTATGCCTGAAACAGCTACATATAGCAACCTGGCTTTACAGAAAAATTCCATATTCTTCTGGTTCTGTGCCTTCTGCACTTTCCCATGTTAGATGGTATTGTTCTAGGACTGTGAGAGTCACAAAGTACCCTTTCTTGTGTGTACAACAATCCATTTGCACTTGCACACTGACACTTATGACTATGTTGAATTGTCACTAAACTGCAAAGCCCTCAAAATGCATCACTCAGCCAAAGACTGATGCTCTGCTACTGTTTCTGAGCTACAAAACTCAATGCAAGACACACTGAGCCACCCAAGACACGCTGATTTTTTTTTCTCCTCTGACTCCATATACACAAATAGCATATTTCTTCCCATATGAAGCAAAATGGGATCTTGTATCCCACCTTCAGTTCTCATAAGCAGTCGCAGCAAATTCTTCCACTGTTAATCCAGATGCAACTTAAAATCAAAAGAGTTTTTAACTCATTAAAAGATAACAGAGAGGCTATTATGAGGTCCAAACAACCTAGGCTGAGGATATGTGAGTGGCTCCAGCTCTTTTCTTGGTTTTCAAAGGCCTGAGACATGCAAAAGAATTAGCATTTAGAGAAAAAGTATAGAGCTGACAAGCAAGACTGCAAGACTTCAATCCAATAACAACGCAGAGACAGAAAAAGAAATATAAGTGTCTCATTCATTGGTTTAAAAAGTTACATACTGTGTACTAACTGCATAAAACAACAAACTTCAGAAAGACTTTTCTGGTCCCCCAACTGAAGCTACAGCTACTCTAAAAAACGTTCACAATAGTCTGGTTTGTCATCTTTCAATAGCTTCTTTATTCTTGTGAAAAAATGTACTGGACATGCATTAGTGCAGTATTTCTTAGTTACACACAACCAAGGTGCACAGCTTCTGTACATTCACATCTTAACAAGCAATATCAGAATACAGGAATACCTTGCTTATGTTCAAAAAGTTACCTCTTCAGTGCCCAGCACACACACACATATAGGCATATGATTAGTCTATTCACAAATAATCAAGCACATATTTGAAAGACAAACTACCTGTTCTGGTATACCCAGTTAATATAAAAACATTTTCCTGGTGTGATACTTCCTGAATCAAGCCCTAGGTTAAAAGATTTAAAAAAATTCTCTGATGAAGAATTCCGACTCCAGTGAATCTGCAGGTAATTTTTCTTCATATCACTGTAACACCAGTCACATCAGTTATTCATTAACTGACTAAGAGGAGATAAATGTTAACTCAAATGAAAAATAAAGTCAACAAATGGCAGGATATCTGGCGCTAAGGAAATAAAATCAGTCCCCACTTGCTCCAGCAGAGACATAACAGCGCCCTCCATTGCAACAGGTCATTTGCTGGGATATCCAGCAATGACATTTCAGTGCCTTTTCTTCCTCCTACATGTAATTTCTTTTTTACCTTCCTTTCTTTTTATTTTCTTTTTGCAAGAAGTAGATGATTGTTCAAAGGAAGAACCATCTTCAAAGACTGAGCTAGTTAATACCAAAGGCGCATTTCAAAGTCCAGATCTCAAACACTATTATATTGCTTTTGCAAAAGCAATTTAACCACTTGGTTATAACGCATCACTTTCTTCCAAGCTACAGTTTTATCAAGTAAGAAATGCTGGCAAGCCTGCCACAGGCTACATGTAACACAAAGGATGTGCAGGTGAAGGAATCTTCACAAAATATATAAAGCAACCTACTAAAAAAATCTGTTCACTTGAATTCATTACTAATTGTGTTCCAGAACTGATGAGAAAGGGTGAAAAGAGCAGCAAAATGAAGCCACTGACATCCTGCAAATAATATAAAGTTACAGTCATGTTAGGAGGCCTTCTGAATGTTGCATAGACAACTGTCAGGAGCCCAAATGGTAAGCTCGTAGACATATTTAATATGAATCTTTATATATATATATACACACATAAATACACTTTTTCTCTTTAAACACAAAAACTTAACTATTTATTTCAATTTTTCTGTTTAGTTTTCCTCTTCTAGCGTGCCTGTCAGTTATTGTTTCCCTTCTCCAATCCACTCCCCTAAACACCCAAGCCATAAATTCCCTTACTCACCTAGAAAACAAACCAAAGGATATTGAGTGCAGTGTATCTTCAAATAACCCTGTGATTGCAAAGATATAACTTGCAGCATGGGAAAATAAAAAAAGGTAAATTCAAATTCTAGGATAAAAAGGGACACAATGGGGATATTAACTTGAGATAAAAAATTACAATAGTTCTTTGGTTTGTTTGGTTATGTTTTTTTAAATAGATCATCTCCAGTTGTGTGATATTAGTACCTAACTCTGACCTTTGTCCTGGTCAGAAGTCTCAGCACTTCAGGCCAGACAGAATAACTCTAAGGCATGCCTAAGACCCACAAAGTTTTTCTCTTCAAATTAAGCAGTTTTTGGACACATGGAAAACAGCAGCCTTAAAGGAAGACTTGGCAAATACAGCAGAAACAGAACAAGCACTCTGCAGTCACTACAACGTTTTAATAAACAGGATACAACTGTTTCACCAAAAGAAAGAAAGCTAACAGATTCAGTAAAATCAGCTGAGAGTCAACACAGCTATAAACTTGGGATTATGCCTTATGAAATAATGTCTGATATTAGCATCTGAAATTAAAAGTTATGTACCTTCAGGAGGGTTTTCAAAATTTAGCATATTTATATACATAAAAATTCACATTTCCCTAGACAAAGCAACAAAGCTGTTTCAAACTAATTCATTGCAGGAAAAGGAATCTTTCATTAGTAACTAGCAATGCAGTTATCCCAAGATACAGAAATGTATTGTTCACATATCTTTGCCACCTAAAAGTCTGGCTTTCTTCCATGCTGTGATATTTGATCTTGCAATGTCATAGTCGTGACCTACACCATGAAAGTTCTTTAACTCTTCAAATAACACATACAGGGTAAAGACACTTGTTACAGAGGTTATTTGGGAAAAGGATTTTTTAAAAAACCCACCACAATAACCAAATTCCAATGAAATAGAAGGTTTCTAGAAGCAAAAACAGGAAACGGAAACTATAAACTAGTAAACAGAGATGAACTTTCTTCCTTCATCAGCTCACTAGATTTGCTCCAGAAGAGCTCAGAAGCAAAGGAAAAGAAACTCAGTCAGAATTTGGGTGTAGCTAACAGGGGTTAAACCAGCCAGCAGGAGCCAGAATCCTAAAACCAGATTTTAGTGGACTTTGCACTAGCCCTCTGCACTGTGGTTTAGTTTGCCAATTTGAACTGTCAATGCTAGCTACTGTCCCTCCTGAGCTAATCTGCATAACAGATTAAAGAGGTTTATAAAGTAGGTTGCAATTATTTGACAGACATTAGCATAAAAACATAGTATCTTTGCTCAAAATGTCTTGTGTTGCTGTTTCTTCAGCTAAAAAAAAAAAAAAACAGAACACTAACTTTGACAATTGTATATATCCTTGAGAGACTTGCCTTCTGCTTTCTTTGTACCAGCTCTCCAAGCTCAATGAAGCAGACATTCCTCTGGGAACTATGTTACCTTTTTAGGAGACCAGGACTATTTATTTTGGTATAATCCTCATGAGAAAGCATTCTTCATTTGCAGAGTCAAACAACACTCGCAACATTACCAGACAGGGAGGGGTCCCAGGAAGCAAAGGGGGATACAGTTCTGCCAACATTTTCCTCTCCCAAAAGAACAAGCTACCAGCATAGATTGGATTTTCTGGAATGGAAACAAACTGTGCACTAGATCCCATATCTCAGAATTTTGGACCTGTAACATATTTATTGGTCTGATTTCTCAGGATTTCGGTCTGCTTCCAGCATCTGAGCAACAGTGATAAGAGCTACAGGCATTAAGATCCTATGGTCAAAAACAGCACCACAGAGTTAACAGAACCAGGAGTTTTAGAAGGAGACAGGAGCTTTGTCATGACAAACTGCAGAGGTCACTGCTCAGCCCACAGGTTCCAGTGCACCCAGTCTACCCCTAAGATGTGGGACAGATAGATGCCCATGAAGTGAAAGAATTAAAGGTAAGATATTAAAGATATTAAAACAATATTTAAATTAAAAACATAGGTTAAAATGGGGCAGGGGGTGTAATTTTTTACCTTCATACATATTACAGAGAAGAAGTGAATGTGGTAGAGAAGAACACCAGAAGGCAGCAATGTTGGCCCTCTCTACTCATCATAGAAAGATATGAAAGTAGAAATCACATGTCAAATTTGTTTTTAAAGTAATGAGTTTTGGGGGTGGTTTCAGTTTTTTGCTTTACTTCCCTCCAGTTGAAAACCATCCATCTGCAGGATGACACTCTGCCTCTCCCTAAGGCCAATTTAACGCTTAAATGTATTAAATCACAAAAAAGGCATTGCATCAGGCAGTACTAAGATCTGTACAGCCATTTAGCACAGGCCCGGTTTCAGCCTGTGACAGAAGGTCTGCCAGAGTAATGCCAAAGAGGCAGTGACCTCTCCACCAAGAAGTTTATGGAAACCCTTTGCAAAAACTGCTGGGAGTGCACTGCTCAGCAAGCCAAAGGAGAATAAAGTAGCCCAAAGGGCTGTGAACCAAACAGGAACCTTTGACGTCCCCACCAAAATGGATTCTCCTCTTGTAAAGAAGGGGTCCCTTCTACAAGGTCCCAGTTTGCCCATCTTTGAGACTGAGAGCACTTTGTTGGAGGCCAACATGAAAACACAGAAGTGTCTGAATTTTATGGCATTATTTCTTTCTTATATCACAATCATGACTTTAATAGCGCTCTAGTCATTTTAACAAATTTCCCTCCATTCAAAATACATGAAAACAAAGCCTCAAACACTTATATTCCAAATACATCTTCAATTTTCCAGCTATCCAGAAAAGAGATAATGCAGGAATAGGGTACAGAATGACACATTTAAATACCTATTTTTTTATCATCAAAACTAGCTCTCCCAGGTGGCTTTCACTAAGACTGAATTTGCTTTATTATGCTTTAAATGTGGGAGGTATTTCAAATGCTTCCTTCAGCAAGACAGAACAAGACAAGGGAAGCAGCCTTTTGGAAATTATTTCTAGTAAAATACTATGAAACGCTGTGTTATCACACTGAACTAGTAAAAGAAAATGCTAACAAAGTTTAGACTCTTTAGCTTGCTGATACAAAACTGTCAGAACTTCTGGGGTGGAGCTCCTAATGTTCAAAACAGGTAATACTCTTATTTTGTTTCCACAAAACTGTGTTTATTCATAATGTTGTCTGTACCTCAGTTTCCAATCTTTTATCACGACAGCAAGGCAACTCATAGAAACATAAGGCTGAGGTGGCTTTAACTTTTTGAGATGCAATATTGCAAGAGGGAATTTAATTATTTTCTGTAAGTATGCACATTTCATCAAGATAACCACCAAAGGCAATACAGTAGCACACAGCAACACACTGTGGCACAGCAATGGTGCAGAATGCTATGTATAACCGGGGCCCAGTGCACTCTGCCTTCTACACAACTACTGCCACTGTTGATGTTCAGAGTGCCCTTCAACATGTTGCTAATGCCTTTAGCTGGAATCATGGATGCAAAGGCAGTGCCTCTTGAGCAGAAGCTAAAAGTCTAATGTACAGTAATAGCAAAAACTTTTTATAACAGAAACTCCAGAAGAAAGGATTGGTATATTCTTGTAAGTTACTTGATTCCCATTTCCCAGAGACAAACATGGCATGAGACATGTAACATGATCTAAGGGAGCATTCCAAGCAGCAGCAATGTAAAAATGCATCAGTCCCATGTGCTTTGATCCTACTTTCAAAGGATTAAAAATGCCTTTCTAACTTATCTTAATAAATTAATTCATTATCTAATTAATAGAATTACAAGGCAAGTCTATATGAGATGTCCTGTATCTATACAAAAAATGAACTAGTCAGCAAATAACTGGACCAGTAAAGAGGTCTTTCACAAAATCAGCCAGAACAGGATAGGGGATGGGAGGAAAAAGAAGAATTTTTTTTGTTGTTTTTTTCTCTCACTAATACTATCTTATCCTCTTTTCCCTTGCCAACAGATTTATTTATTTTTAATGAAAATCAGCAAGGAAACAGACTGACCTTGAAGAATGCATGTACCAGCTAGGTCTTGCACAACACAGCCAGCTATCTGAAACTCTATGTCTAAATAAGAGTTCTAATCTAAAAACATTACCATACTTTTTCATTTTTGGAAAGCCACAGCGAATTAACTACCAAATAATCCAGGACAGCACTTCTCCTGCTTACAAGGTTTATGCTCAAAAGAAGCAATTTCAAGTTCTCAGGTCCCTCAATAGCTTACAGTTCTGCCTGAATCTGAAGATTTGTTCCCTTACACAGTTCATTACAGTGACAGCATATCTAACCCAGGGCAAAATATTTTGCAGACAGGAAAATCTGAAAAATACTGCGTCTGGTACAATCAGGAACAATCTGAAGACCTTTTTGCTACAAACGTCAATTACAAAACTCAAACAGCAATCCCTTGGACTTAACTGCAAACATTTTCATTTCAGCCCAATGCCAGGCAGCACTAATAGGGTTTGCATGCATGGTAATATAAATGAGAAACAGTGCCTCTAAACAAAAAAAAATCTCTGAAGTCTTCAGCCTTATTGAATACATCAGGATTTTTGGATTCCAAGGGAAACGTGTCAATCACACAGTTCTCTCCTGAAAACAACAAAAGTTTTCATTGAAGTCCTTGATTCCCTTTGCCCAAAATCTGAGAAGGGTAAGGAGAACCCATACTGAAATAAAAGAAAACCCAACAAAATAAACAAAAACAAACCCATATGAACCTATTAGAGAAGTAATGTCACAAAGTGAACCAATTCAGTCAATCACTGGTCATGACAGTTTCAATCTCCACTTTCAATGGTGCCATACCAACTAAGGTGTAAAAGTTGACAGTATTTTGCTGATCCCAGCAAATAGAATCAATTATTTTGAAAATGTGAAAAGCTTTACTTCAAAATCACTTTAAAATAACAATCTATTTGTTGACAAACCCAAACCATTCAGGTGAAAAGTTTGTGGTATTCTGTTTGTGTCTTTTCTGTCAAAACTGCCTTTATTTTTCTGAGAAAGTTTGACATATTATCACAAGTAGTTCTTGAAATGCAGCTGAGTCTAAAGAAGTATGAAAGAAGTTTAGAAAGTTCAGGAGAAACACTGTGTTTACACTGTCACTACCAAAGTAGCAGCCATCTCTTTAAAAAGTAATATACTATTTGGCATCTTGCAAATCTTACTTGTGCTCTAATATTGCCCTGTTTTAAAAACACAAAGAGGAATTCTTTCCACACTTTTGAACGCACATGCTAAATTCCCTCAGTGGCAACCTGATGCAGCATGCAAATCAGACAGAAAAGAAAGATTACTTTCAAAAAGAGAGAACATTAACAACAGTTTCAGAAATAGCAGCATACAAGATACAGTTGCTACCCTTTCCAAATTGATCAAGTATCACCATGAACAATACCAGACCAAACTTCCAACAATTTCCTGGTAGTAATCAAAGAAGCAGTAGAGATCAGACATCAGCAGGAATGCAGTAACCTTGGAAACCTCAGTGATTTCTGTTTTTCATTTGAGTGCCACACCACCACTCCATAGAGTCCAGCCCACCGCACATACTCACTTCTACTATCAGTGCCTTTCCTGCTTCCACCTTCTTAATGGAACTACTATTATAACAATGATGGACCAGGGTGCACTCACATTAAATTCAAATCAATTTTTTTCAGTCCCTTAGCCTGAGACTACAAGTTGAAATTCTTTCTCCCAGTGCTAATGGAGTCTAGAGAAGCATCCCTTTACACTCTTCAGCAACCAACAGTAAGTAGGGTCCTGCATTCAGGGCATACAATGCACTGCACAGAGAGTGAGAAGTCACCACCCTTCTGCTCATATCACTTGAGGCAGTACAGAGGAGCTAGAAATTAAGAACTTTTGAACAGAAAGTCTTCTTTGAAATCTTTCTAAAAAAAAATAAAATAAAATAAAAATCAAAGAAAGCCAAGCATGCACACTTGAGATTAGGATTTAAACTGAAGTCCTCATATAGGAGGCATAAAAGCAAAAACAGAAGCAGAAAGGAAAATGTGCAAAACAAACATTAGATTTGTAGTAATGGTAAGATATTTGGCCCAGGAAGCGGGGGGGAGGGGAGGGGGTTATGGATTATTAATTTGGACATTGTTTAAACAAGCAGTAGGAAATTGTGAAACATGCATAGTCATAACTGAAATGAGTTTTGGTCATTGTATGACTAATAAGAATACATTTTTCATAACTGAATTCCAAATTAATTGAGTTGTTTAAAAGATGGACCAGGGTGCATTAATGTTACATTGAGATAAGATGAATTTCTGATGAAGCTCGGGGGACGTTCCAGTTAGAATTAATTACAGTGCATTACATCAGGCCTTTGTTTGGAGAGAAGTCCAACTGGAAATAAATGTTTTAAAAGGGTATCTCACATGGTTGCTTTGTTTGCCTGTGTTCCAAAGACAAACACATATGAGAGAGGGAACACGTTCATGTATTTCTGCCAGCCACTTGGTGGGAACTATTGCACTAGACAACATTTCAAGTATAACCTACATTTCAGGAAAATAAATGAAGCAATCATCCACGTGACTTGCCTTGGAACTCTTGGCAAGCAGGACAAAAAATATGCCATCTCTTTTCCTAAACTTGATACAGAAGACAGAAGGATCTTTCTTTCCTTCTTGCTCCACAAGCACACAAGAGATATTGTCACATGGCACTGCACCATGATTGTATTAATTATGTGTCCTGGAGGACTGCCAAGGGCCACTCTTCACAGGGTGAAATCCTCTGCCTTCATGCCCATCCACCGCAAGAGCCACAGCCCAGCTGTACGACCCTAGCAAGCCTGACCCAGGAAAGCACAAGGTTTATTCACAAACCTGCCCAAGAAGTGCCCAAGTGACAAAAGCCAACATGTCTGAGAGCCAAAACAGCTTCTGCTTTAAATCTCCAGACTAAAAATACAAGACCAATATTAGTGTGTCTATATATGCAGATATATATAGATAGGTAGATACAAGCTCTTTATTTTCAGAGTACAACTTGAGTGACCCAACTAACAAAACCAACTATCACTCCTTGTTGATTTTCATGGTTGTGATTACTGTCACTCTCTCTTCTATATTGCTGCTAGCCATGTTTTTTACAGTAATTCAAGGTAAGTTTTAGTTTATTTCTATGTGTTTTTCTCCAATCACGTTCATACTTCCTAGACTGTTAAAGAGACTAAGAAAAAGTTAGGGTATCACAAGGAATTTTGGGAGCAGTGGGAAGCTTTCTTTCAATCTTCTCCATCATCAACAGCTTAATCAGTTCAAAGAAAAAGGAAGAACAGTGTCAAGGGAAGAATTATATTTTCTCAGACACAAATGCCTAGAAAAGAAAGAATTAGAAAAAACACAGCCCTTGAGAAAAACAAGAAAAAGTGCCAAGTCAGAGTTTATATCTTTTATGATTCAAATAATTTTGGTGGGTTTATAAATGAAAAAATGCTAAAAGCAAATTATAAGTCTGTCATTTCTCTATTAAAAGAAAGCCAAACAAAAAAACAAAACCAACAAAAAAAAACCTACAGAATTTGAAAGTCATAAATTGTTTGGTCTAGCTTTACCAGCATTCAAGTGGCACACAAGAAACTAGTCCAAACAAGTACTTTAGACTAATAATATAAAATTCTGAAGTTTTGATTAAATTTGCACTCAAATGAGACGTCTAATACAGCTTACTGTAAGCTGAAGGAGGAAGTATGCTGAATTAAACCTATATATAAATAAATTAATCTTACTGGAACTAGAACAAAACCATAAAGCCATCTGCCCAGGATATTAATTTCCTTGAAACATCATTTCAGAATTGCAAAGAATCAACATGTACTATGTAAAGAATCTTTTGCCTTAAGCATAGCAAAAAATATCTTCCAGTTTGAATTAAGGATAATTTAAGGAATTAAGGAATAAAGTAATTAATAATTAATTTACATAAATTAAAGCATTTATGCAAAGACATAAAGCTGCATCACATCTGATTCAACCAAAGACTCCAGTAAATACTTAAGCTGATTGATTCTAAGACAATTTGAGCATTTGCTTACAAACTCAATAAACTTCATAAACTTAATCAGTCAGTTCTCAAGAGGGAGAAATAACATACAAGAAATAAGTAAAAAAAAAAAAAATGCTGAAGAGGTTCCCACTCCAGCCTTCAGTCTTCCCGCAAGACAGAAGATACAAACCGATTTTTAAGTTCCCAGACTTCAAAGGACAAAGTTTGGCTACTGTCAAGAGATGACAACTTTCAGTGACTCAGCTCTACAGCACATACCTAACACACTGAGTAAAACCAAAAGATGGGAAAAAAATGGTATCCCAGCACAGAGAGCTGAGTGAAAGCCTTGTGGTGGGACAATGAAATATTCCTACATCAGACACAGAGAGATGTGTCCCAAGAAAAAGCTACAAAACAAAGAGGACTCAAGTTCCCAGAAAAAAGTCCAGAGCAAAGCCCTGGGGCATTAGATATACTGCAGCTTCAGAAACATCAGGGAACACTAACTAGGTAGATACATCTGAACCAACAGCAACACAGAAACATCTCCAAGTTAAACGCACATGGACTGAGGCCGTATAACATAGTTTAAAAATTGAACTGGGTTTTGTACAGCAAAACAAAATTCTTTCAGAATTCATTCTTACGATGTTATTCAGCATGAAATAAAAAACACTGCCTTTTAAAGAACATTCCAAAGTACAATACATATGTGAATATAAACTGTTTTCCTCTAGAGTGGTTTTCTGCCTCCATCACTTGAAAGTAGCACAGATGACTAAAGCACAAAATATTTTTAATGGTAAACTGAGATAGTATTATAGGTTGGTATGAAATTTGAAAAGTTGGCCTTAGTTCTAAATAAGCCTGCTGCAAAACCAAATATATTACAATAGCTTAATCTATGCAAGGTCAAAGACAAGTTCATGAGATCTTCGCATGGCCAGAAGAGGCATCACTGTGGTCCAGGAACTTAACATTTTTAGGCTCTCTTTTCCCTGAACATGCAGAAAAGTATGGTTCATCAAGCTTCCTTGATGAGTACACACATAAGGCAGTAGGACAACATCTCACTAAGAGTATGCACAGACAAAATTCTGGAAAAGTCACATTACAGATACAACAATGTGTCTTTCTGCTAACATACAGACAGTTTCTGAGCCTAGAGCAACAGGGCTGTCCTAGCCCAACACTGAAAATGTACATCACACAGAACTCATGAGCCTGATACAAGTAGGCAGAAAAGACTCACAGAAAGATTCTGAATTTAAGCTTACTACTTTTTGAAAATCAGAAAATAAGCCTCTTGTAAGAAATAATCGATTATTCAATTTGGTCTTGTTTCCAGAATTTGGTGGTTTATATTCTGTAATGCATGCTAGTAATTTCATTTCAATTATTCAAAAATTATAAAGCAGGCCAATATCTTGATGATAGTTAGGCTGTTACATGCTTTTGGCACTCCTTACATTAAGTCTCTTCAACACTCAACACCCAAATGCCTGCGAGCATAAATACCATTTGAAAGACAGTTTCCTGTTTTTAACATGTGGCACCCATAGGAAATTATCTGTCTCCAAAACAAGGTTAAATAATTACTTACAACAGTCTCCAGCATCATTTAAGTAGGATCATTTCAGGAAGCTCTAGTTCTATGTAGCACCTACCCAAGCAAACCTACAAGTTACCAATGTTATCAACAAACCAGATTCTTTGTCATGGAACCAGTGAATTCCACACTGAAAGAGCTATTTGGAGAAGAAAGCAACGGTGCAAAGAGGGATCATCTGGTCTAACAAGAAATACTACTTTCTACTAAATTGTTCTGCTTCTGTTTCTAGACCACCATTACTATAGCATTATTACTAATCATTATTGAATGCATATAGGTGATAAAACTCTTAAAAAGTAATACCTTACTTGCAAACTTAATTATCACTGTATTTTATCATCTTATTCCATTAAAATAACAGAATTCTGCATTTACTCAGCATACCACATAACACAGTGATTTTCAAATATACATGCACCATTTTTACTCAAAATGGGAGATGCTCAACCAACTGACACTTGTATTTGCTGGAGTTTTCCCGAATGGCCTGAAAAAGTCTCCAAGCCCTTCAGCAAGCAGAGGTTCTTCTCTTGAATTTAGTTACACCTCTTGGAAGCATGGAACCAAACAAATCCTTGCATGAGGCCAAACATCAAGTCAACACAGGTAACAAGACTAGATCTGTGGTGACCAGAACCTCAGTGCTCTCTAACTATAAAAAACACTGCCTTTATAGATAGCAATTACCAATCAAAAGTTTAATATTATCCCATGAAAGTGCCTCTGGTAAAATAAAGCCCTCCAAGCCTGCCAGCAACACTCTGGAAATGCCTCTGATTTACACAAATCTAGCAACGGGGAAACTTTAAGTCACCTGAGACCATGGAAGTCCTGATCTCAACTTGTGTGAGAGGAACTTGGAGATCTTTAAAAGTAACAAAAATCTAGTAATGAAACTGACCTGGGGGGAATCGACAGCAATTCCTGAAAACTGATAATGTGCCTTTTATAATCCAATGCAAGAAGTTTGCCTTTAAATCCCTGCTGTTGTACAAATCTTGTATGTACATATCTAGGTGTGTGTATACACACACACTCTGAGACACCCGGTGGGGGTTGAGGGATGCTGTGTAAATATATAGGTGTGCATGTATACCTATATATACCCTATTCACACAAATAAATTTTTTTTCTCTTCTGACAGAATATTGTGGTTTGTCTTTCACCCACTTAACTTGCTGTGTTTAACTGCAAACATGTCCTCCTGTGGGAGGAGTGAGAAATTCAAGCACTGGTGCAAATGTTTTGACTACACAGGGACCTTTTTATTAATGGCAAGAACAATACCCCAGCTAGGCATCTGATTTAATAATTATCTTATTCTTAATGAGTTGATACAGCTTTTGTAGTCTCAACTCTGAATACTGAGGGGTCAACAGCAAGAAGGGAGGCCAGTAAGTACACTTACCTTTTCTTCACATTTCCTGTGGCAGGCATACTTGCACACTAAAACAAAAATAAATAGAATACATGAGTTAGAGTAGATGAATTGTCCCCTCCTTTTCTTTAGATCAGCTTTTTACAAGAAATCAAGCCAAACTCAAACCTGTATATATAAAAGTATTTGCCTACTTCAAAACAAAACTAAACTAAAAAAAAGAAATCCATTCAGTTTTCATCCACTCCCAAAGATGAGTTCATTCCAGCAGTGTTATCAGATTTGTGCATTCTATCAGTTTATGATAATGTGTGTCTGGTTAAACACCACAGGCTGATTATCTTGACTGCTACAGCTTCACATGTGGCAGAAGTGCTACCACTTAAGTAACACAGACAGCAAGATCAAATTGTTTCCAGAGTAACTTGTAAATCTTACTCATATCAGCGGTTCTAGACACCTAAGAAAACCAGACAAAGGAACTCACAGGCAACCACGGCTGGCCAGACTGTAATTTCAGATTGTGAAATTCAGGTTATACAGTGTTGCAAACATTACTTCCAGGAGGTAAGCACTTGAATTTTATTTTTTTTTAATTCCTGCTCCCTAAGAGCGGGAAGGGATGAATTGTAACCAGCAAATTTAGATTCAGAAAACAGCACTTAAGTAGCCAGAGGAGCAGCAATGTAACTATGAGGCAGCAGCACAATAGCTAGAATCTGACACAAGCTGGTTTTAATTGATATTCCATTTATATGCACTTCTTTCTTTACTCTGAAATTTGCTGTATTTCCGTGCAATGCCTATCCTTTGAGTTACCATGAGCTAAACTAATTAAATTTTAAATTCACGAAAAATTTACTTATTCAATCTCCACGATCAGCAAGCTACAGAATCCCAGAGAGGTTTAAATGGAAGATTACAACTACCAAGGTGTGAGGTCAGCAAAAACTCATTTCAGATTCAAGTGTATCATCTGCTGAATGAAAATCTCTCATGCTGCAGTCACTTCTGACAGGAAAAGAAAAATCAGGCTTACTGACGCATCTTCTATTCAGTCTTGTATATGCTATATTCATTTATTTTCTCCATGTATAAGTTAGGAACAAGTTCTTTGTTCAGAGTGCTTCATGAGATCAAGTTTCTTTATTCTAAAAATTTATTAGCATTCATACAAATACACTAACTATTAGCACTGATAATGATCAGTGCCATACCACTAATACCACTTACAAATGCTACCACCTTAAAGCAAATGGAAGATGGCTTTTAATCCACAGCAAAAAACTTCATTTTCTTGTGTGACAGCATAGGGAATAAATCACTAAATTCATTAAGTGCTTCAACATACCAAAGCTGTCTGTTTACTGGAATCCGTACTTTAAACCAGCATGATTAGCTTTAGTTTTGCAAAAGGCTAACAGATGCTCTAAAAATATGTATACTATCTGTTTATTCTATAAGCTACTTTGAGATCTCCTGGAAAAAAACAAAGACAGACAATCACAAAAAAAAAAAAAGTAACTCTGTCAGAAAACTCTAACATTACAGACAAGGTTTTCTTTGCTGATGCTGAAGCCTAGACTTCTGCAGGGCAAGATGAAATACAAAACAAAAGTAGATTTCATTCTATGACAACTTCCATGATATTGCTACTGGTTCATGCAAAACCAAATCACAAATGTCACCAACAAAACACAAAATCTCTACTAAAGACAAAGATAACAGTAATGCAAGCATTGAGTTTTTTCAGTTTCCATGTAAAAGAAAAGTCTGTGTTTTCTGCTCTTGTAAAACACAAAAATACTTACTTTTTTTTTCTAAAAAGAAATCACTCAAGTCAGATGTGAGCTTAGCCTGGGTAGCAACACCAAGACAGAGTCTTGCAGAAGCACCTCATTGAAACTCATAAGCAACACAGAAATACGGCACACAAACTCCATGCATAATTAAGGGGAGAACACTTAACAAACAAGGCTATATTGCTGTATTTATGAGAGTCAAAGGAAACAAAGCCTAAAGCCTCCAGAGGTAATTGGTTAAATAACATCAGGCAAAGCTCTCTGACTGAAATAAACAGCATATTTTTTCAGGTGTTTAAATCTAGAACGTTCTGAGCATAGAGATCTGATTAATTCATAAAGACCTCTTTACTTCTCTCAGCATACAGAAATATCTTATTCATACCTAAATCCAGCACTTGCATGGATTAGGACTAAGTCATTACTTTTTCTCCTTCACTAACTAGTAAAGCTGATTGTGATAATAAAACTGGACAGAAATAAGCACTCCAAAATAAGATCACAGGCAGGGGGTGGAGAGGGTGAGTGTGGGGAGAAGGAGATATTAGGCAGATAATATGAATTGGCTATGAGGAAGCATACAGGCACACTAAGACAGTGTGAATGGATATGGGCCACGCTGCAGCAGCCCAGTATCTGAGTACAGATGAAAGTGGAGAGAAGCACCATTGCCTTGCCAGGCACATCCTTTCACAATGCAATTCATATGGGTTTCCTGCTACAGCTGCTACCATCAAGAACAGTTAGAGATCCCTCCAGCAACACCAGTGAATTCTCTCACAGAGAGAAATCAATTTGCTTGATATTTCATTATTTAGAATTCATCGTGCCACAGCTACGATGAATTCTACTAAATCACAGAACTACCTGGCCTGGATGATGGCAAACCTTCAGTCCATGGCTGGTTTTGTCCCAGCCCTGGCATTTACAGTACTTGCAAAGAGATACACTACTTCAATCATTATTAGATTGCCAGAGAGACTGAATCATGCTTCAATGTCAGATTTTTTATATAATGAAAAGCCTCAAATAGTAGAGATACACTTTTAGAAAATTTTTAAGGCGAAGAAAACAGTATTATACCATAATCATGCAACCCATGTCCCTTCAGTGCAACAAACATGCAATGCAAAAGCATATGAATAACTGAACAACTGATGTGCTGTTAGCATGCTAAGGAAAATATATACAACTTACACTTAAAAGAGCTCAACAAGCAGCTTCTACTGAAAGCTGGCATTCTTCAGGCAAAGCTTACAAGTGAAATTGCACTCAGCTCTTCTCAGGACTACAACCTAAGTGTATTCAAATTCTAAAATGTGTCTGAAACAGTCCAGAGGACTCAAAGTCACACTCTACAAGGCTACTTCAGTTCTTCATCTGAACAGCTGAATGTCTGCATCCCACACATCAGCTCTTGTCAAATACCAGACTTTCCAAATTTGTGTTCAAGGATTCTGGCATCAGTTCCAAGAACAACTGTCCCAAGCTGGCTGGTAATAAAATGGAGACCAAGCCATATTTAGTCAATTTACTACACTTCAAAACAGTTCCTAAACAATAGATCCAAGAACGCATTTTCTTAAGAGGACACTGGAGGAGGACTGGGGAGGGTGAGGGGGAAGGCATTTCTTTGCCTCAAAATGAAGATGTGCTAACTCCTGCAAGTTACCAATATTGCTGCCAGGGTAAAGAGAGAAGGACAAACACAGTGAATTGTATTTTTCAGACTTAAGTTCCAACATTTTTGGGAAATAAAAGTTGTTCTTCTTATATTCTTGCAAGTAAGATGCTCTTTGAAAACCCATAGCAATATATTTACAAAGTAAGAAACTGCTTCTCTAACCACAGAATGATTTATGGTTGTATCACTCCAGCCCTGGAGCTGCAGGCTCACAGGCTCTGCTAAGAGTTTTGCTTTAATATTTATATGTATAGGATTCTTTAATACCTTAAGGGAACATCCAGAGAATAAGCCACAGACTTGTTCCCAAGGAGTTTTGTTATTAATTTAGGGGAGAAAATAAGGGAACTTGGCAAAGGTTCTAAAAGGGCTACACAAGCTAGACAAAATGTTCCACCACAATATTAACTCAGCACATATTAATCCACAACACCCCAATCAATATTCAATCAATTCACAACAATTAAGTCAAATCCAATCCCTCCAGCTCCAATCCACCCAAAGCATCAAGAAAGGAGCAAAGGTGTGGTGTGCTACAGTTTTCCTGGGCTGTTTGTGACGGGCAGCCACTCAGGGGATTCCCCATGTGTGCTCCAGGCCCTGCCATGAGGGATAGGGGGCCAACCCACCTCTGTGAGGTTGGACCCATCCCTTCCCCCTACACACACACATATCCCCCAAAAGGTGCTTTTGACCCACTAATTACTGATCTGGTGTCTAACAATGGTTTAGAACAGGGAACAAGGAGCTTAATTTTTCCTCTGCGTGGTAAGGGCTATGCACTCTGACAAATTTTAACATTTAAAGGACATATGGTATGGCAGTATATTTTATATATTCCATACAAACATTCTGCTACAATTTACATACAATGAGTGTGAAAACATGGCTGGTTCATAAGGACAACCTTGAATTTAACCACCACTTTTATCAAGTGATTCTCCACAATGGGTTTTTGTGTGTTTGTTTTTAAACTGTTATGGCAAAGGTAGAAACAGGATAATTCAGGAATCTTTTTGGGGCTGGAACTTGCATATAAATAGAGACTCTAAGAGACGCAACCCGGTTTAGTACCTTTCAAATGCCTAAGATTTCTAATGCCCCAAAAACATACACTCTACAGGAATTTTTTAATTCCTGGTGACAAAATAAGTTAGGATACCAAATCACAGGCTTAGATGTTTGAAAGATGCTTTCTTTTCTTTAGCATCTCTAACACAGCTTCCCCAAAACAGACACATGCTATTTCAGCTATTTTTTGACAGTAATAGAAGAGTCCTTGCAGATCCAAAACAAAATGTAATCTAAACCAGACATATAAAAAGACTTGTGTAATCAACACTTAGTTTTTATAGCTCCCAATTCCAGTCTTCTATCTTAATACCGGGAAAGATGGGTGTCAGAGTGTTGCAGGAGTGGTAAAGCCCAGCAATTTTAGTACCTAGGCCAGTGCTACCACTACAGAGCAACATCTCACACCTGCAGGAAACATTCTGCACAAAATTTTGCATCAGGTCTGTCATTGGCTCTGAAGAAAAAATGATTTCTATTTTGTTAAAACATCTTAATTTGGTTTCTGAAAATGCATAGTAAGTTCACCACAACAGGGATGAAATGTTGCTACATATGCAGATTGCTGGCTATTTCTATTTTGACAAGTGTTTAATAATATTGCGATCATTGTTATTAAAAAAAAATCGCACCAACACACACTTTTCTGCTGACATGTTCCTACCAGCTTTTCAACAATTCAACTTCAGAAAAAAGTCAAAAGGAAAGCAGTATGAAAACCAGACACACAGAAATTAACTGCACCATTAAAAATAAGTTGGCATGCAATTTTGTGTGAAGCACTTTTGTGTGACCCCTTTGTGTAGGGGATGAGGAAAGAGTACCCTGGCGGGAAATACTGGGCTTTAGATGCAAAAGCAAACACTTCTATTTTTAAGAAGTTATCAGAGTCACATGCCAAAGATGTCACAAGTCTAGCAGACAAACTCCAGCAACATCTGCTAGTGCATTTCCTATGTCTCACACATTTTCCCAGATTCTCTTTTGTTCATTTTTTATATTCAGCCAACCATTGTCTCTTCGTCTGAATATTGCTCCCAGTACTTCGTGACAGTGACTGCAAACATTGTTTTTGAAGATGAAGGTTAGCAGACAGTTATGGGGAATTCATGCAAAGCTTCAGCATTTCTTTTACTTGGAGGGGCCATACAGTGAAGTGTGTTGAGAATGAGCCTTCCCAGAGATGAAATATTCCACTTGCTGTTGCTGACAGCAGCAGTGGAAAATCTTTATTAAGAGAAAAATATTTTGGCACTACTGCTGCAATAGCATGTCTCCTCTTTTCCTTTACTCCCACTTTCTTCCTGTCTTGTAAAAAAATCTTGACCATCAAAGAATGGTGTTTTGGGTGGGGTTTTTGTTTTAGTTTTTCTCTTCTTTATTTCCCCCCCCCCCCATGGAATTTACAGTCTAACTTCGTCATTTTAACTGCATCCTGAAAAGTCCTGGGTGGGGTGATTTTTTTTTGTTTGTGTGTGTTGTTTGGTTTTGGTTTGGGGTTTTAATTTCCCATAGATGCTGCTACAAAGGCAGAACATGACCAACAATGAAAATGTGTTCACATTTTTAAAAATAAAGTACTCATACAGCAAATTTCTCCCATCTTTTTAAGCTACACCTGCCAGTTAGGTAGGAAATTATTAAACCTTAATCCAGTTTGGAACCAAAGGTTATTTTTAGACCTCCTCCCTCCAGCTAAACAGATAACCCCATGTTGCAACATTTAATCCACAAAACCATTTGAACCAGACTACAATTTACTGTAGCCAGCAACCCACATGAAAACAAAAAAATGGCTGGACTGTCTCCAGGTTTTTCTCCTGTCTTCAGCTGCAGACAGTGCGAGAACTGTAAGATCTCAAGAGCCTGCACATCTGTGATGGATCTTAAAAAGATAACCTGCATAAATTATGCTAAGAGCAAGGATCAAAGAAAAATAGGAGATCAGCTTAAAATGTGTGATCTCCAAAATAAGTAAGATGATGTTGCTAAGAAACTTCATGCGTGGATAAGACCTAATGGGCCTGAAGTTTTGATCTGCAGATGTTCCTCACCTCCTACAGAAAATGTAACAAAGACCATCACCAGAAGAGAAAATGATATAGGCTATGCAAAGGAGATCATCAATATGATCCTTAAGTACTAATATACAGTTGTAGATGTATTTTCCAAGGGTATTTTTTAAATCTCATTAACGACAATAGACAGGAACGCTGCACAAAGTCAATTAACAATTCTCCCTCTTACCTATTTACAGGTTTCAGATTCAGGTGTCTGAAGGGAGTTATGCTTGTAGACTACCTTAGTTTCTTGACATTTCTTCATGTACTGGAACAAACCCTCCAGTGTTACAACAGTTTCCTTCATTTAAACTTTATCTTCCTATACATTATTCCTGTCTCCCATGGTAGCTGTTCCTCCAGCACCACCCCTTATTTTGAAGCCAATTAGAAGGGTGAAGTTTTAGCCAAATGCATCAAGATTTACATTGAAGTTACTCTCCCCACACAGCATATCAAGTTCATCACATTGAAATTATATACCCTAATGATTTCATTAGATTTATTTCATTTCAGATTTTCACATTAGAGCGCGTAATTTTAACTTTAATTTACTCTTAGGAATTTTAGGTTCTCTTCAACTGGGCTCAGCTTGTAAAATTGTAGGAATATCAGATCAAATAGTAGCCATTGGCTTCCCTGTCAAAAACTGCAGGGTGGAAGGCAGTCAGTATCACATCTATTTTTTTTTTAATTTATTACCTATAATGGACAGAAGTTACAGCTTTTTAGAAACCTTAGAGGTTTAAACATTAACTTTAAAATAAATTTTATAACCATAAATCAAATTATTCAGTTGGTCCTTCAGAGCTAAACAAATAGGGAACTCAGGTTTTCCCTACAGACAATTTTCTCACACATCGTGTAGCACCTGTGAACATCAAACATTCCACTAGAGGTCTTTGCCTTGTGTATTTTGTATTTTTCAGTTAGTAGGAACTTACCTCAGAGATTTCTGCCAAAACTCCTTCCTCAGTTACCACTGAGGTTGTCCATTTTACTGTCTCTCTCAGCTTCACAGAGAGCTGCATTCAGCCACAATGCTTATGTACCACTTGGGTACTGCTTACTAATTACAGTGGCTTCTTTTGTATTTCTCTACTCCAGCAAACCTTTATTCATCCTGCCTTTCATGTCTTTGCTGTTGTTATGCACATAACTTCATGATGCACACAGCTTCCATGTTTCACATCTAAGCTCTGCTCTGAAATATGAATTCATACCTTGTACAGTTGTGTTAATCAGAGTACATTTTACTAATCTGGTGGAACTTGCTATTGACTGTGCACACCTTTTGTCTCGAGAAGGGGAGCTGATCTTCCCAAGTGTCTGGTGCCACAGATGGGCTGCAGTCCACACTTCTTTTTCAGTCTCTCCTTCCCAGAGCACTACACTCTGCATCACTCATGTTCAGGTCAACATCCACCCATTTCTGAGGGGTTACTAAAAAGACTTCTCTACTCTAACTCTCTACTCTAATTCATGCAGTCTCCCTTGGATGTCCTCCCAGATGACTTTCACAAACAAGGTGACAGTCAAATGAAATTTTATAGCAAGAGCCTGGGTCCCTAGCTAACTCAGCCTTGCCTGGACAACCTGTAATCTGTCTTCCTTGGGGCTCACAGCAGCTGGGAGCTATTAATCTGCTCTAGGGACAAAACAGACCATGCACTTTGGTTCTATAGCCTGCATATCCTGCTTTAAACTTGGAGGTAATTAGCAGTTAGTTACTTAGAAAAATAGTATGGTTTTCTGGTTTGTTTTCTGCTGTTCCTTGATGAGTCTGAACCATAAGTACAAGAGATTAATCATTGTAAAGTATTAATTGAAGCAATTATTTTAAAGCTATCTGAGAACAGTCCCACAGAAGGCAATATGATGTGCTGGATCATTGCTCAAGAAAACACACCAGCATACATACAAACACCATGCAGGAAGCAGAGTGAGATGATGAAAAGCCCTTTTAATTTCATGGCAATCTTTTCATCCTCTCAAAGATGTTCCATGTTATAACATTAACATGATTAGACAGGTATGCCTGTGATCACAATTAGTGATCTTATGGCTAATTAGCCAATGTCTATCGCCAAAATTAACTATAAGACTGTTTCATTCTGTTGAAATGACAGGGGTCTTATATATATAATGCATTAGAAAAATCAATAGATGGATAGATCTCATAATACATCCATGTAAGTGCCTGGTAATACAGGATCCCATTTCAAAAGGATCACTCCATGGAAACTAGAGTGACACAAACACCCCTACCTCACTACATGCTTTGCCATTTAGAGCCAAGTGTAATGCCACTGGCCCAAGCACAACACAAATTCCTTTGGCATTTCTCACTTTCTAGTTTGTCTGCCAGAACTGTAACAAGAGACATGCCTTACACATTATTGAGATGCTCATATGTTATTACTGAAATTAGCACTTACTGAAAAACACAGTATATAAAACCACCTGCAATGCAATCATACAAGATTAGATATGCATACACTTACACACATAGTATGTCCAAACCATTTGTCAGTCTTAATATAAAAATGCATTTTGACTTGCCAGAAGCAATAAATATTTGATTAAATACAGAGGACCCTTTGTATTGGGTAACTCTAACGCAAAATGAGATTTTTAAGCCAACCACAAACACAGTCACAAACAAGCAGGTGATTTTCAAAGGAAAACCTCTTAGAGAAAAATGGCTCCACGTGTCTTGAAATCCTGATCTAGGATCTTTAAGCATCTGGAAACTCTTTATTATACACAGATATTGTAATTTGACAGGGAAAATATAGTTTCTACTATCACTTCATGCTACATGCTCAGTGAAACAGTCCAATTGTATGAAACCATGTATTAACAGAACTTACAACCCAGACATCATTATACAGATGTATAATAACTTATAATACTTATAAGTAAAGAAGGTGAATTGCATTCTTTATTACACTTAGCTTGCACATAATAGTGTAGCAAGAATTTCTCTGCTCACAGTATAGCTAACAGCAGACCTCAACATAATTTAACACCTCTTTGGCTAATATTTATACATGGTTCAAAGTAAGAAAGTTTCATATATATACATACATATACATAATTTCACAGGAATAAAGCAAAACTCATAGGTAGTCAAACCATCAAGGAAAAAAAGGTTTTGGGAAAACAGAAAAAAATAACAAACTCTGTAAGAACTCCCACTGAAATTGCTCCAACATAAATTTCCACAACCAACACATTCATAGCTAGGTTAGATTAACAAAAAGATACCCAGTCCACTCAAACAACCATTAAGTGCTTTCAGTTCAAAATTTAGTTTATGGAATACTTTGTATTGTATGTAAAGCCTCATTAGCAGCACCTAAATTGACTAAATTGTCACCTGGAAGTGAGAGGAGTTTCGTCAAAATACATCTGTACAGTGTTCCAATTTTTCAAACTTATTTCACCCATCACATAAGGGCTATGAAATAATACTGGATTGTTTAAAACCACTCAAATTTCCCAAATCTGGTCTCCAGTTTTTTTAATTGCCAGAAAAGTACTTTCTAGAGATTCAGAGAACCTCGAAAGCTCTCTGTTCTGCACTAACAATCATTTGATCACAACACAACAAATTATATTTTTTAAAAGCAAAGGAGAATAAAGTAAAATAGAATATTTACATATATAAAATAGATTTTACACATTGCAGACCTTTCACTAACCATGTAAATCTGCACGATTAGTATGTATTATCTGCTTAGTCCTGAACTAAATTCAACCCTACTCCAGGGAAGATCAAACCAGAGCTCAAAAGCATTCAAGTTTGAGTAGTGCTGAAGAGATAGGGGGAGTCATGTGGTACTCAGGTTATTGCAAAATGTGCAGGTACTGTAGAAATCAACGAGCAGCTGTTTGTCCTTACTTCCTATCGAGGATCTGCATGAAAGACATTGCCCAACTACAAACATGTTTACCAGGCAGGGAAACAGCCAGGAGCTTCCCTTTCTTCACATCTATCATTCCCTTTTGCCACTGTTTTTGTAGAAAAACTGTAACTGAGTACGCTTTACTGAGGGGGACTGAAGTGGGCAAGGACAAAGGGGCATCATCACTCAAGGGCACCTTTCATTCAATCCTTCACTGTTCACAGTAAGCTTTTAGGCACTGCATTTAGACCTTGCTACTAACAAAGGACACATTTTGCAAGACAGGGCTAAACAACACACCCCAAAACGACTGTCACATACTAATGAAACCTTATCTAACCAACAAAACACCCAGTTATGGCTTTTTTTTTTCCTCCCCCTTACAAGTCAATGATTTATTGCTAGATAAACAGCAAATACTACATACCGACCAATCTGCAGTTTTCCCCTCCCCTCAATTCTCTTACACGTAACTTTCCTTTAACTGATAAGATACAGCCTGAAAGGAACCTGCAGTCTGTACAAAGAGCTGTTTGTTATTTTCCGAGAAGAAATTGTTAAAAAGCAAGATTTTTCTCATTAGTAGATAAAGAAACTTTATTTCTTCTTAACTAAAGGCTTTTCTTCTCCCCTCCCTGCCCCCCTTTCCTGCAATACCAAATTGCACACTTTCATTCAGCAACATGAGGGAGAATTTACCAAAAGAAGCAGCACCAGGATTTGACTCCAAAACAGCTACTTTATTTTTCTTCACATTAAATGAGTTTCACAGTACTGGCATACATTTCAAGTATTGAAGTGCCAGCAAGGAAAGAGACAACTTTTAGTTCTAGCTTTTCCAAAACTCTGCTTTATGAAGTTCATGCTGTAAGTTAAAATACAAATGGGTTCTCATTAAATTGAAACTACTTAGAATCATCACAGTGACACTGATGTATCACAGATATAAATGTATATGAATGGGGAGTGTGTTGGAGGGAAGTGGTTGAGCCACCATCCCCAGAGGCATTTAAAAGACAAGTAGATGTGGCACTTGGGGACATGGTTTAGTGGTGTACTTGGAAGTGATGGGTCAGTGGTTGGACCCAATGATCTCAGAGGTCTTCTCCAGACTAAATGATTCTCAGATTCAGAGTACTGACTTTCTTCTGGTAGAGTGCTTTTTACACTGAACTTGATCAAGAAGTTCTTTAGGCAGCTCCTTCACTAAGCAAGCTTCTTTCCAAAAATACTATTTCTGCTAAGTTGAACGCAAGTAAATCCTAAGAGCTTTGGAACCAACAGCCCACAGGACAGATAAAAGAAATATGTTAAAGAAGCACATGAATACCACTCCTCTGATGATAGCTATAATGCTGAATATATAGCTGTTCATCTGCAAAGTCTGCACTATAGCTCAGGAAATGGCACATTCCTTCCATATCCCAAATTCTCTCTTCCCTCTCAAACCCTCAGAGGGATCCTAAAGTGTCTGAAGAATATGGGAGCAAAGAGGTGGAAGGAGATCCAACTAGAACTGGAAGTTGGTGCAAACACCTCTCACTGAAAACAACCACAATGTTTTAGATGAAGAGACAATAGCATTCTCATTGTAGAAAGTCAACCATGCAGACAGCAAGTAAAGAAACTATTTCATTAGCATGGAATAGCGGGAGTTGAACATTAACCAGGCAGAAAGAGCGCAGGGGATCAAAAGCCCTACCATCCCTGAACAACTTGCAGAAAGTACCTCTTGAGCTTTCCCAAGATTTAATTTCGTCACAGGTATCCCATGGAGATGAGGGAAGTATGCTTAATTCTACACAGCAAGGGAGAAGAGTGAGTGAAAACAGCAGTAAGGAGCAGACAGCAATGCCAGAGGCAGAGAGTCTCTAGTCTGCATATTCAGATCTTATTCTTTTTGTGAGTTGATTAGACTGCAGGACTAAGGATTAGACAGATCATAACACAACTGAAAAAACTAAAGTAAATAAATAGACAGCTGCTCTTGTGATTTTTTGCAAGTTAATGTAGATAAAACCTTCATGCCTCAGGGAAAGAGGGTCACACACTTCCTCATATGGAGAGTGAATTCCAGAGGCATCTGTCATCCTCTGTGCACACATCACTCACAGGCTCCTCACAGAGCCTCAGTATTCTGGACTCTGTCTGAATAGCACAGTGCTTAAAGCACATGATTATACAAGTCTAATTACCTACTACAGCAACCTATTCCCTGACAAAAGCAGGGAACACTGTTGTACAGAGGACAGAAATAAACCAAGATAACACTTATACTTAAGCCGGGGGAATTCCAGAAACATGGATTCTCATAAATTTTATCAATAGAAAACTAATTTCCTTTACACAGCAAGAAAGAAACACCACATCAAACATTACTCACCTCTGCAGGATATTCCTTGGCTGTCAATTACTTGCTTGCAGATTCCACAGATTTTGGATTTTTTAAAAGACTTGTTCTTGAAGGTATGAGATGTTGAAGCTGTTTCTTGAGCCTGGAAGCAAGGAGAATAACATCAGACCTTCACTAAGCTTTTCAATCATACTTTTACATGAACTATAAATAATTTTAAAATAACAGTAGTGCTATATATAGTACATACAACAGTCCTGTTATATTTAGCAGTATATTTAGTACTACATCAAAGCACTCACACTGTATCTCTCATCCTTGCTCTTGTTCAACAACAAGAGCTTTTTACTTTCAAGTGTAGGACACAACAGAACGTGAGGAACCTCCTGCACAGACGCTGCAATTCATTTTTATCATGATTTCAGATTGCCAACTTTAGCACAGGTTACTAACTTTAAAATCCCTTTTGTTTCTCTCCTGTATAAGAAACATATACTAGCTTAAACTATTAGTTCCCCAGTGTTACAGCAGCTGGAATATGTTAAAATATAATGCAATAATGAAATTTCTAACTGGGGACAAAACTCAGAAAGTCAGTATCATACAAGCAAAGGCTTCTATAACTTAGGAAACACCTAGGTAACAAAACAGAGGAGGCTACCAAAAGCCTATGCCAGCCATTACCTCCTCTGTGTAACAACATCCATTTTCACTTACAGACTTCTTGAATAAATCAGTTACCTATTCAAAACAAAATTATATTTCACCAGACCATGAAAACCCCCAAGTGTCTTTTCACATTCCTCATTTTCATGTCACATTTGCTCCTTACTGTCCTTACAGTCAGTACTGCAAACAGGCCTGCATTCAACACTAACACCCGTGTTGAGCTTTGGCAGCACAAGTGTCGAGAAGCAGAAAGCTGTCCCTGCACACAGAGCCAGCCCAGACCACCACAGCACCCAATTTCCATCCACACATCTCATGAGAAAGTTTGCCAGCGTGTGGTAACACAGCAATGAGGTATCGTGGGATTTCTCTGGGGCTTTAAGCAACTCAACATGCATGCTTACTGTCTCCAAACAGAACTACAACACAGCTCCACAACAGGCACAAGAACAGCCATAAAAATCAGTATCACCTTCCACATGGGTCTATTCCAAACTCCAAAGCCATGAGGAACACAAATGGCAGAGCTCAGCCACACTGAGCAGGTTAGGGGTTCAGAGGCCATCCATCCCAAGTGGGGATGCACACTCAGCCTGATCTTAAGAACAGCTTCAAGAAATATTGTTGGTCTTACCCACAGCGTAAAACCAAGATAATTCAAATGCTTCAATAAACAATATGGTAAAAATTACAGGGATGGAAGGAATAAACCTTAGTCTGGACTCTCACGATCTTTCCACTAGTGAAATGTATTAATCAGCGGAAATTAGTAAGAGAAATAATCTAATAGTCCACATCCTTGAAAGGCTGAAGCAGTGGATACAGTACATGAGAAATAAAACTGAATTGTAATCACAATGCTTCATCAGACACTTCAATCACTCTCTGTAGAAATCAAAGTCACAATTTTCCCTGTGTTCCCAGCTGCTGACGTTTGCAATATGTTACTTCAGATTAAAACTGAAAGACGCTGTCAGAAGTGTGATTCATACCGAGAACAAACCATAAAGAACAGCTGAACTCCAGAATTATGTATCAACATACTTGATGGCAAACAGAACAAACCTATTAGTTTTGAAAAAGCTCTGCCACAACTGTTTTTTTTTTTTCTTTGAAAATACAGGAGAAGCTTCTGAAGAGACAGAAGTCTCGAAGAAGTATCATTACATCCAGGTAACTTCACTAATCCAACACAGGGAGGTTCTGTGCCATACTGGGTTCAGGCATTATACCCAAAGAGAGTCCCTCATATCCATGGCCTCTTTCATGTAAAAAAAAAAAAAAAAAAAAAATCAGCAATGCCATCATCTCCACTGATTGCTGCAGATTCTCTGCCTTGTAGATTTACAAAAAACAGAATTCTCGTTTTAGATTTTATCTTCTCTTCTTCCCTGCAGAGTTCTACTTTGGGGACATGCCTGCGACTCTCTTCAAAAATGAGTTTTGCAGAGCTTGCACTTTTGAAGAAATTAATGGATAAACTTCACTGAAAGCTTATTCTGTCGTTAGGCCTGATTCTCCTTATTTCCTACCTCTCAAACACTTCTTTGCAAACTTTGATGCTTGCAGTGTTCCAAAGAAAGACAATTGTCATGAGAACTCACTGTTTACATTATTAGAGTTTAGTGTAAGTAGATCTTGACATTAGTTGAGTAATTAGGCAATCTGTTCATTTACTTTGTAATGTAAACACCAAATGCAATTTTCCTCCATGGCATTGAGGAAATATCCTGCAATGCAGCCTTTGCATCTGCATTACAAGATGTGCATTTTGGTTCCCATTTGTTCATTTTACGTACATTCCACTATGGGCTCCCCAAGAAATTCAGTTAAACAGTTCATTTAAGAGATTTTGTACTCATGTCCGTTTATACAAGAACTCAGCATAATCTACTGTGAAACCCAGAGAAGCCTAGACCAGGGTTTCTTTGTTGTTACCTTCTCCACTAAGGAAGACACCGGAAAAAAAAAAAAATATAAAAAGAAGGAAAATAGGGGAAGGGAAGGGAAAGAGAAAAGCAACCATAGTAGGCAGCAAGCAATGCTACTTTCAAGAGGCTCAAGACTGAAATCTAAAATGCATATAACAGTGCAGAATCACAGGCTACAGACTCAGGTTTTGCCCAAGAAAAAGGCTCTAATTGCTTCTGGTCTCAACTGCTAGTGTTATAAAATTGCAGAGGAAATATTTTGCCATGCTGTGCTCTCTTTGGTACCCAGAAATGTAATGAAGCTGGAAGTTTCTCCCAGACTTGCATCAACCTAACGCTGCAGACTGCGTAAACACTTACATGGGCATTCTTGGTTATGATGAATTTCAACTACTACTCATCACTGAGCATTTTCAGGAGGTAGCAACAGGCAAATAGCTGCAAACTTCACAGCAACTCTGTCAAAGACTTTTGAGACACATAACACTTGGAGAAGAGAAAAGTAGTTTACACAAAAAACATTCTCCAGACTTAAATTAAGCTAATACAGATTAAAGCACTCAACATGCACAACTTTGTTTTTGGCAATACTGATACAGTAATTTCTCCTTGACAGAGACTTAATAGTGGTCCATTACAGCTATGGAAGAGGCATTCACAATGTTATTCCCAAATACAGTATCACAGCATAACAGTTAATTATTTAATGAATAACAGACCCCAGCAACATTTGTTTATTTTAACTCCATGATTCTAACATGTGAACTGCAACTGTGGTAGCAGTTCATTCTTTAAAGAGGTAGTCAGAGGGCTTAGATCTTTTAGCAAAGAATCAAGAAAATATTTTAAAATCAAACCTTTTCAATTATCTTCAAGAGAAGTATATGACTATATTCACCCACGTACATGCTCCATTAAAAATAAACACCCCAAAAAAAGGCATTTAGCTGATTATTTATTACTTCTACAGAATTGGTTCCCTACAACGTCATCCAGGCAATGATTAAGTTATATTTTTGAGGAAAAACAAATCTGAACAAAAATTATTACTTTTAAAATTAAATAATTAATTCCAGGTGTTACTCTAATTTAAGGGAGGACCACCAAAACCTGTTTATACATCATTTCTCTATCTCCAGAACTTGTTTGTACATTATTTCACCATCTCCAAAACTTCTAACAATCCACGTCACCTTCCAGCTAAAAGAAAATAATAACCATATATACAAAGCCTCATAGACTTTCCCTATGTCAGGCTCTACTCCTGCTGAATTTTACACAGCCTCTTACCACAGCAGCAGAACGACATAAAGCAAAAATATCTTTTGTTCACTTCCCATCTGTGGTCATACAAATAAGACCCCTTTTCTCTATCCTCTCTCTAACTTACTAACCAGTACTGCAGTTTCCTAGGATTCACTTTGTGTATTCTACTCTCCAAGGTAGCTTTAAATCCACTGGATGATATAATGCTTTCAACTACTATTTTAAGCACGTGGAGGGAGGAGCCAGCAGTGTAATTAGCAGAAATAGATATTTCACTACCTCTTATAGGCTAGGGAAATGCCAATAGGTGATGTCCAAAATAAAGTTCAAATAAGAGATGACTGAAAGCAAGTCTTCATGAAAAGGCTGAGTCCCAGTTAAAAAAAAAAAAAAAAAAAAGGAGGAAAAAAAAAACTTTGCAAAACTAAGACATATATCTGTTTCTGTAAGATTGCTCACTTCTTGGTAACTTGAAAAAGTGATTATATCACAAGTTTCTCACAAGGACAACATGAACACACAATGAAGAACTTACCAGAAATAGCAAAGACCATAGCATAGGAGATTGGCTGCAGCTCTTGCATATGACAATTTCTTGGAAAACTACTACTATTACTATATCCTATTACTTCCAAAGTTGCTCTGTGCTTTAGCCAAATGACATTAACTGAACACATCACATATTTAAGTACATCCACAACTACCACCAGAGACAATACAAATTTTGCTGAGCCCATGCTACATGGCAAGAACACAGGCTGGTGGCAAAAGAGTTAAAAACACCAAACAATTTTTACGCAGATTGAAATAAGGCATTTCTGGCTGTTTCACTCACAAAGATTATTTCCACAGTGACAGACATAGCACATATATACATATGTATTTATATTTACACACACATTCTAAAACGTACACAAATAGCTGGTTATAGTATAACACTAACACTACTGCCAAGCTTCAGAGGAATTGCAAAGACAATAGAGTATTTGTCAAACACTCCATTTCCTCCTCACTCCTTCAAGGCATTTCACAGAAAGGCAGACAAGCAGACCAAGCTAGAGAAGAGAGATATTACTTAGGATCATGCAGCCTGAACTGGCAGTTTGTTTCCAAGTGGGGTCTGCTCCTGACTCAGGATTCAAGTGAGAGCACATGGAGACGTTGGTGAGGAAAAAAAGAGTCTCACCAAACCAGCTGACTAAAGTTCCAGTCAAGAAGGGGAAAAAAAAAAAAAAAAAAAACACATGCAAATTGATGGTACAAAATTGTACAAGCAAAAGGGGCCAAAAAAGTAACATAAGATGATTGTTTAAAAATATTTGGTGCTATAATTTTAAGCAGCAGAAGTCTCTGTAGTTTCTCAAAATAGAGAGATCAGAGTCTTCATTACTTTATTAAAAAACTGTACCTAGGTACCAGGGTTTCAAAGCTATACACTCTTCTAAAATAAAAAACTGAAAAGGAAGTTTCTGTCCAAATAACCTTACAGGACTTACACAGTTGTAAAGAAAGAGGTCAGAGATGTGCAAAGCACCTCCATTCAAGGTTTATTCAGTGTATCAAGAGCCAATTGCAAAAAACATGGCTCAAAACATAAGCTATGCTTTACTGGGTCAGCACAACATCCATCTCATTCCCTCAAGCATTTCATTGTTGTTTCAAAGAACGACATTATTCAAGCAGAGCAAACCACCCTTTCTGTGTCCCACTCCCACTGCACCAGGCCTGTGGAAGGTCCATCACTGACCCACTCTCTCAGTATCCCTGTTTGACACTAGTTTTGTCAAACACTGCTTTGAACATGCTGGTCCTGTCTGCCCCACAACCTTCTAGAGCATAAAGTTCTAAAAAGTCGCACTCCCCTTGTTTCAAATACCTTCAATTGTTCATTTTAAATTCCCACTACTTCTGACACTTACTGGTTTCTGCCCTGTGGGACTGCATGTCTAGCTTTGTCTGCATTAACAGGGAAGCAGCAGCACAATCCTAATCTGCCACAGGGTTCTGGAATGGGGATCTGCAGCCTGTCATGCCACCAAGTGACCTGTCCCAAGGGAGCCACAACTAAACATAATAGCACTTCACTGCTTTCTAACAAGAGAGAGGACCTCATGTATTATTCTTTCATGCTACACACATTTACATTTGTCCTTTGTAGACAGTTCACCTTGGAGGAGAGGTCCGTCATCTAGACTATCAATTGCACGTGCTCTTCTCAAGGTTTTAAATTCTTTAGGCAGAGCTCTATCAGCATTCTTTGAGAAATGGTTTCTACATGATGCAGAGGTAACAGGACAAAGTAAAGTTACTTGAAAAAGACTGATAATTAGATAAATTTATCTTCCCTTTTTGGAGTTTAAAGCCAGACACCTCCAACTTTAAACAATATAGAGAAACTTCATCACATTTGCAATTTTCCCAGAAATTTTAAAGTTCTTCCCCTTATGATCTGGCTGAAATTTCAGTCCAGAAAATAACAGGTCCAGATCTGCACAGAGGTGGGTGACACTGCTGAAGAAACACAGCACCCAAGGGGTCTGAATGTGTGCCCGTTAGCAGCCCAGCACTCCTTCCAGCAGAATGCAGGCAGAGCAGCACACCAGCTGGAGAAAGGCTACAAGGCTGTCTTTCTCCAGCCAAATCCTCACTGCTCTCCTTCATCCTGATATCAGTAGGAATCAGTCACCTGTTGAGAACAATGGTTCGTTCCCTCTGCTCCCAACAGGAACAAACAGGGGAGCCTGTAGACACTTCTCACTCAAAAAATAGCAACAAATCTCACATTTTCCATTTCATCACTTCTTTGCCTTTTTGTTTCAACACCTTCATTTCACCACTGCACATGCATCTGCATCGATGGGAAAGCAATTAGAAGACAGATGGACAGTCTATTAAGAACATCGTTACTCCAGACACTGGAAAACGTGTCTTTTTCATCCTCATCTCATTGGCAAACCAACACTTTGTTCTGTGTGGGAAAATACCATACAAAGGAAATGTCTGAAAGCAGCAAAGGGCTATGTGCATCATGAAAGCTCAGTGTTTGTCAATGGCTATTTTTCTTCTTTGTTAAATGAACTGGCCTTGACTTCTCTGTGGCTACAACACTGCTTTTATTACACAAAAATTGGAACTCCCACATATTCAGAGCTAGACAGCTAAAGACTAGAATTCCTGTACTTACATAACAGGGGGGAAAAGGCTATGCCTGAACATAGTTGGTTTATTCTGTTCACAGAAAATGTTGAAGGGCATAACAAAAAAAAAAATTAAAATTCAGACATCAGATCTACCCTTGAAACGCTGTCAGCTAAAGCTTTTTTTTTTCCAAAATCATCTTCTGCCTACAATCTCTAATCAAATCTCTTCCCACCACAAATGAATCTTGCAGGTACACAAAGTATACTCTTCACGTTTGTGCCCTCTGTCTCAGTCCCTAATGAATCTGCTTACAAAACCAACAAAAGGACTGCAGCAATGGACAACCTAATCCACCCTGCAGATAGCTGCAAGCCCAAATACCAAAGACCTACCAAGAGTTTTGTCTTGTAGCAATTTTTGAAGTAAGAACCAGATATTAAAAACAAACAAAAAATAATTAAAAAAAAACAGCCCATACAAAAAAAAAACAAACAAAAACTAAAAAACAATAAAACCACAACAACATACATATAAAAAAACTGAGTAGGAAATCTACCAAGGAAACAACCAGGAACACTCTTAACAAGGAACAACCAGGAAATTTACCAAAATCTGCAAAGAAAGAGGAGCAAGAGAAGCAGAAGAAAAAGCAGAGGTCAGACCAGGGCTAGGAAAAGGACAGACAGCAGCAACTGTGTGCCAGAATATTGGCCAGAATAAAAGAGCTGAGAGGGGTGAAGATGCATGTCACTAACTCAGTCACTAAGAAATAGAGGAAATATTGCTAACGCAGTGCATAATTTTACCCATTTCATATAGGCTCACAGCTTGATTTTTCTCTCTTACCCTCACAATCCTGCTTGAGGCAGATGTGCTACACTCATGCATACTCAATTTGGCACCTTCAGCTCATGCAGGTACTGTGTGCAGCACAGAAGTGCTACCTTTCAGACAGATCTCTCCCGCTATTATCTTCCAGAGAAAGCCAGTATCCAGGCTAGAATATACACAGGGGCAAGGCACAGTTTATACATATATATATATACGTGCATTTAGCAGCTACTGCACTGAAAGTGCATTTATCAGGGAAGTCATCAGTCAGGATATTACATCTTCATAAAGTAGAAAATAACAAGCTTTTCAAGTATGCATGAAAACCTCATTAAAGGTATTCACAAGGATGAAAAATGGCATCTTCAGTTCAGTTTCCTCCTCTCCCCATGCATACCCTTATTTAACTACTTTATTTTAACCCAGGGTATCTGTGTGGCTCTTAGGACCTACTGACAAAAATAGTGTTAATGACTGCATGAAGTTTACCTGGTCATTGCACTTAGAAAGGTACGAGTTACACTAAACAAGGAACAGAGCACAGACCTGCATCTGTGGCCAGTACATCTCCATTCAACACCTATGCTCTCCACACCAAAGTAAATACTTCAATTTATTCCTCTAGGCCAGAAGCAATGGTATTCCAAACACTTCTATTTCAGTATGGAAACAGCTCCAGTTAAACAAGCAATCCCATACAGATTACCATCTGTCTAATAATATTAACTCATATAGAAAACAACACTCTGTGTTTATGCCTGAAATTATGTCTTTATCTATTTCCTCTTTTTATAAATGGATCTTACTTTATGTAGTTAAGACTACATAAAAACCTTCATTGTGCACTTTTAGGTAGAACTTAATTTCTTTCCTAATACCTGGTTTTACTTTTTGCTGCTATTTCACTGAAGCTTCAGCAATTTTTTCCAGCAAGTAATAATCAACCATTTTCAGAAAACAGAGGCAAACTAATATTACACAGACTTCTACAAAAAAATTTTATAGGATAATATGTGCCACTCCAAAAATCAGAAATGTTTACTGAACAATCCTGCCTGAGAATGTAATTTCCTTACTTTCATCGGAGAGCAGACAACTTGTGGTTAGCCATTTATTTTGTATTTTTCCTGGTGTTCCTGTGTGGTCTTGTCAGATGAGTCTTTGAAAACACAAGCTGATGAAAAACACTCTACTTGCAACTGTAGATTTTTGCATACCTTCCATTTATTTTCCTTTGATATTAAAAGATTAGTGGTACCGACCACTCTGAACACATCTCTCAGTGTTTCATGTTATAACAGTATACTGAACCAGAAAGTCTCCATCCCTTACTGCTACTAACCACAAATAATATTATACAGAGCCACACTCAGCTAAGTCCTAACAGACAAATCAGAAGAAGCAGAGTTAAGGTTAATACTAGGCAGGTTTGTATTTTCACTGAAGAACATGAACCACACAGAAAAAAAACTCCAAACAAAAAGGAGCAAGCAATGGTATCAAAACTTCCTGATTAAAACTATCGTTCGTATTACAACAACGCCTCTGTGATGCACAACTGTTTTAAAAAATGCTAAGAAGGAATCAAGGTCAGCCTGATGGCAACAGACACACTGCTCACTGTGGCAAACAGCAAAACAAGGCTCCTCTTCTGATTCTCACACTGCTTCTAGCTCTATCCTTCACTCTGGTACCTGAATCAGTACTATGGAAAGCAGGCTGTTCAGGCTCTGGCAGAAATGCCAAGTATTTGATGCAGTTACACTTTGCCATAAAAAAGGGAAAGAGACTGCCATGTCTGATTCAACCTTTGCCTTTATTTGAGAGAGTAAATGTGTTCAGTTATATGATGTTCAGTATATATATACATTCTGATACTTGGCCTGGAACTCTGAGAATGAGAAAAATTTAGCAAGAAAGCATAACATGTTATGGTAAAAGAATACATCAACAGCAATCTAATAATCAAAATACCTACTTCTGCAGAACCTCAGATTTTTATACCTAAAAAACTTTGAATAAAGTTGACCTTAACTACACCTTGCAACTGTAACCATATTCACAGTCACTTCAGTCACAGACTGGAGTGAGGGCAACACCCTTGCCTGCCAGTCCCAATGGTCTCCACCTTCTTGATTAGCTATTCCCATTCAAATATTAAACTCTAGCAGGAATACAAGAAAATAGCCATCTTGACAAATTACATAAATATGGGTCAGAGGCTGCAACCAACTGGGAGCACTGAGTGCTCCCACCCAGCCAGGAAAAGATTTGTTGCTACAGGCCTTAGGCTTGGAACTTTAATTCCTCTCCTCTGCCACACGAATGAATCAGGATAACGTAAAATGGCAAAAGCACAAGGACCCCATTCACCTACAAGACCTAAAGCTCTTGTGGAAATGGAAATCAAACACAACAGACATTTATAAAGTTATTACACAGTGCCTGCTCTGTAGCTGATTAACTTGGTTACTTACCCAAGGACAAATAGTTAAACTATTATATAGAGAAAAACAATTACATTAAACGCAACTTTCTTTAACTCAATTGACCTGCTCCCTCCTTTTGGTTCAAAAAAACTATGCACTTTACATTTCCAAATAACTATCCCAGTTGTCTTCCTGGCACTAAAATCAGAATGTCTTATCACAGCAAGTAAAATAAAACTCACTAAAATATACGCTTAACTTGATTTTCATTATCATTTTTAAAGGACCAGTGAATCCACTTGAAACACTAAATTCTTCCTTCTAACAACCACAAAGCTCCACAAATCCTTACTCCTCCGATCTCCAATCTTATCAGTTTCACTTCATCAGGGTTATTCAGTTTCTATTCACATCTGTTACACCAAGGGTACTTTCATACCATCACACTGGAAAAGTACTCTGCTTTTTTCACCCTTCTCTCAAAACAAGTGTTCTTTAAAGCCTTCATAATTTTGACTTTGTCATAGCTTAGATTTCTTTTCTTAAAATTTTAGAGGATTTCATTCATTATCACAGCAGTGACTCCTTCTGCCCTACAGAAAAAAAAATTCCTAGAACAGATTCTTTAAATAAATTAATTTTTTAGACCACAGCAATTTACTGAAGCAACAGTCCCAAGATACACTTGCCAAAAGCTGAAATACTTCCATGGAAATGTTTAACAAAAAACATGTGAAACTGGAGAATGCTTATTTCAAAGCCTTCTCTAGTTCTGTCATCCAATTGTTCCAGCATCTTCTTCATTATTAGAGTACATCATGTAGTGTATCAATCAAATAAAACTTCTGAAGTATTTTCACTGCCTGGACATATTTGTTTGCAGGTCTGTTGACAAGGCAGATCTGCAGGCTAGTATTTTTATAAGTGTTGTGAAGACAAAGCACAAATACTGTTTTTTCAAGACTTGAGATGTGTCTGTGAACACCTATTAATGAAGAGGCAATCTTTCAAAAGAAAGCAACCAAGTCTCAGTCTACCAAAAGTATCAGTCAGCAGGCATTCATCACTCAGCAGATTTCACTCAAAATGCCAGGATGGTCAGAAGTTTCACTCTTTCAGGATCTTCAATCTGGCAAAGTAGGATTCTTAACAAGCAGCAAGACATTTGACAAAACCAAGCAACTGAGAGCAAGCAGCAATACTGCAGCATTGGGAAAACACCACCTGCCAGTGTACAGTTAGCTACTCAAGATTCATATGTTGACTTCTTAGTATTGTATGACTTCCTTTGTATGCAGTTTATGGCAGAAAAATCTGTAAAATTTTTCAACTGTCACTGTATATCAATGTAGCCTTTGCCCTTGGCTTTATAGCAAATGTTCTATTTCCAGACAAGAACCTACTTTTCTACAAACACATAAAACCTTACTGAGCACAGTCATATTATACACTGTTCTCCCAAGAAAGAGTGTACAAAAGAGAAAGGGAAAACGAGAGAAAAGAACTGGCTCCTGCTAATGTTCTTTCAGCAAAGATTTATAATCCCTTAATGTTGCCAAACAAATCTGAAATCTCCAGCCAAAGGGAGCCTAGTGACTGTATGCTCCTCGTATTTGTTAATTTTCACTACACACAAGGCTTTAAGGCAGCAAGATTTTTTTTATAAGCTGCAACCCTCAGCAGTAGAGAAACCACAAGGAATTCACAGATGTGATTACCTTCTTCCAAGTTAAAAGCATTACTTCAGAAACATCAGCATATAAAATAGGTTGAATTGCTGAGGAATGAACATACCTCAGTTTGTCCACCAGCCAACTCTGCAGACGACCTGTTGTCAGCCTGTTTTAAACAAAGGGTTGCTTTAATTAGTGAAATATTACTAACTGACGGGGCAAATTCCAAAAATACTTCACTACAATTAGAAACCTTTTTCTCCCCCCATTAAAACAATTTTTAAACAGCACTTAACCCCTACACAGCCACATGGGTAAGCTCTAAGTATATCCATTTCTCCTCTGTACATCAAAAAAGAAAAATAGTTAACTGAGCAATAAAAATGTTTACCAAAGCATCTGAAAAGGCTTCCTGATATTATTACCAGAGGATAAGGAAACATTTCATTTCAGACCTGTATCAGATCTCACTAGGACTTTAGTTCTTTACAGGGGGCCAGAGGGGAGGGCTGTGACACAGGGGGGAAAACATAAAGGAAAGCAAAATGACAGACAACAGTTCAAACCAGTTTTCAGTTGACATTAAGTTGAATTCACAGCCTATTACCATACTGACTGTAGCTGTCACCTTCCCCTAGCTGCAATTTATTTTCCACCTTTTTGCTTTCCAGTTATTCTTTTACCACCTTGAGCAACTTAACAGGCCACGGTTCACCACATGCCCCCAGGACTCCAACCTGCCCCCACAAAGTCCCCCATCCAGCCACCAGCATATTGTGTTTATACATCACAGCAACTTGAACTGTGGAAATCAAATTTGCTGCTGATGGAACAGGTAGTAAGATGTCAATACCGGTGCATATATTTTTAAATGAAGAAATACTGTTTTGCAACCAAATAAAGGATGGAGTTAAGTATTTTTTTTCTTATTCTGAATTATAAAATCCTTTAAAGTTAAGCCAAACCAAACTCTGCAATTTAGTAACCTGAACTACAGTACTCTGTACACTCAACCATGACAAATGAATCTTTTCCATGCAAAACATGGACATATACACAAGCTATTAATTGTATAATACCTATACCACAACATACAGATGCCCTTTTTGTTCTTACTGCTTGCATGTGCTGCGAGTACAGACAGATGCCTTCAGACTCAATGAAATGTCTTGTCATAATGACACTTTGCAGAAAATTTATTATCTTTCTGTTACTCTGCCTCTTGGGGAATGGCTGTGTTATCTGTCTCTCTGTGACTGAATATAGTCCTGTGAGTGTGCTCTGTGAAAAGGAGTGAGCTCCACACAGACTTCTGGGTTTATGTGAGGTATTCAAACATCAGGCTCCCTGAACTGAGATTAAGATTTCAGTCATGCAACTCGGTGCTCCAGTGAGCTCAGTCTCAGGAAAGCAAGGTGCTCCTGCAAGGTCATCTAAGTGGAGATTTCTAGCAGAATCAGACTACCTGGAATTTAGTCCTACACTTACAGTTGTCCAACTTATGCCAAGCGCTACGGCCAAGATGATCTTGTACAGCTCACAATCCACTGCAGTGATTACTTATGATCTATACTAAAACTTCCTCTTCTTATCTAAATCTAAAAGCAAATACTCCCACAGAGCCAGCACCATACCATCATCCTCCAAGGACCTCCACAAGTCCTCATATAATAGGTTCCAATATCTAACACAATTCTCAGAGGGAAAAAAAGAAACATTTTGCAACCAAATTTCTTTCGCCTACTCAACTTTCTATAGACATCAGCTTCTTTTCTTCAAGCATATTTGTTAAGGAAGAAATTCAATGACTAGAAACCTCTTATGGCCCCTGCAAAATGGTAGGATTTGCCAATTTTTAAAGTTGTTTTTTTAATTCTATCCTATCACCCAAGACCTCCCAAACTTAAAAAACAGTCCATGTTTTACTTGGTTTCCTCGAATTTAACCTCAAACACATTATCTCCTGCTAGCAGAGGCCCAGCTACCAGCAGATGACAAAGAGTCTCCATGAGTTCAGGAGGATCCAACTGCCCCGGTTTCTTTTAAAAAGACCTCTGTGATGTGTGTGAGAAGAATCCTTATACTGTTTCTTTAGGACCCCAAAGCAGCCAGAAGAAGCCACCAACTACAAAAGCACCAAGGCAAGCCATCTAATCAAACTGGGGACAGACTGCAATTATTCATCCTAGAACGTGGCCTTTGTCAAACACATTTCAGAACAAAATTCTGCGAGACCTTAAAATAACCACAGAGAGATCTGCAACAGTCCCAAAGCAAACTCCTAAAATCCTTAAATGCTGAAGCAACACAGTGGAAAAAACTCCACTAAGTAAATACTATAAGCTTATGCCAGCACTGACTGTCATGTGCTGCTACTTCCTATCTTAATCAAGAAACAAACCTTCACTTGTGGCATGATATACCCTCAGAGAGATTAAAAGTTCCAAATGACACATATGCACATACAAACATTTCCAAGGCATCTTCTGGGGTGGGAGAACAGATAGGATATTTAATATCTTTGTAACCTGAAGAGTGCTATCTTACCTGCAGGATAAGCACCCAGGCAGAATTCTGAGAAAATACAGTGTGAAGAAAATCCAGATACTTTTGGAAAATCTTGACTTAAAAGAGCAACTTGAGAGGAGGCAGGGCAATATACGTACAACAGAAAACAAGTTCAACAATCTTTAAGAAGTTTGGTTGAGAAACAGATATTTAATATCACCAAAGCCTTGCCTACTTTCAGGTCACTTCAATTTATATAATCATTCCTACCGATTCCTACCTAACTTCAGATATCTGAAGTTGAAATAAACAAGAAAAATTGATTATGTTCATGAGAGTGAACTACTGAAGACTGTCAAAGAAGAAAATTTTCCCAAATTCACTAACATTTCTATGAAGTACCCACTTCCTACAGACAACAACAACATTACACACTGAGACGCATGGGAGGCTTTGAGTGCTACTGAGCAATTTTACTTCCCTCACCCTGCAGAATACATGATGTTGTTCTGAATGCAAACTCAGGTGGATTAGTGTCAATTTGCTCAAGGATCATAGATTAGGAGTTGTGCACTCCTGCTTCCCATCTATTTTTTTCTTGCAATCCCTCTATCTAGTCTGGAACTCTAACCCAGCAGACAGAGAAATGTCTTCCTGCAGGCAAGAATGAACGATCTCTCCCCAATTACAGAGTCATGTGTGGGCTATGAGCAATTTTGCAAACATAAAAGGAAGGAGGGAATTTGCTACCCATACATTAACAAGCTAAAACAAGCCAACCTGCAGATGGAAAGGATCAAAGCGTCTGTTTAAGTCACCTCAAAATTAATCCCCTCCAGGAATGCTCACCACCTCCCCCCTTCCACACACACTGTGTCCCCCCAGTCCCTCCCAGAGCAAAAAGTCAAACTCTTTTAAATTCATTCGATACTCCCCAGAATACACACACCCTTCATTTCTCTTTGAAGACTCTGTTCCTCCCCATTCCCTCTCTATCCCCAAACACGCACATGCGGATAGCTCAGAGACAATTTTTTCCCCATTGTCTATCAAGCATGATATTATGCTTCATCAGAATTATTCAATGTAGGTTCAGATTGGGAATGGCACCTGCATCACACAAGGGTCATTTTCATATGTCCGTCCTTTCCAAATGCTAAAATAGCAAAAGCAATATTTATCATCTGTAACACAGATTCTTTGAAGCAGATTTGCTTTATAAAAAGGGGGAAATGAAAGCAAGAAGCTAAATATAGTAGGAAAAGCAAATATACATATTACGGGAAGTGGTTTTCGTAGTATTTCCATGATTTTATTCACATTTGAGCTGCCACTGCTCAAGTGCATTTTACATAATGCCTTCGATGTCAAACCCTTCTACATCTTTCTCTTAGGCAAGCTGAAAACTATCATGATTTAGAGAAGGCTTGAAAAATATTCTTGTTCTATGGACAAAAAAAGCTACGTTTTGCCAAAAAAAAGTCTAAAGAAGTTCAGTGATAACATAAATGACCAGTTTCATTCCTACCTAAACCTCAAAATGCCCATTTTTCAAAGAAAATGCTAGAAATAAGATGCTAGATGCTGTGGTTGGTTAGAGGTAGAGAAGTAACACAAATACAGCAAATTCTCACAACATCAGGACACTGGCTGGATTAAGGAAGCAATGGCTCCTGTGAGTTTACAGGCAAATCTATCCTGCTATCACCCATGTTACATCCATCAGCTCCACTAGACTGAAGAGTGTGTAATTCAGAAAATCACCGCACTTCTTCATTAACTAATAGATCCACCCATACCTGAAATACTTCATTATAGCAGCCATATCACACTGAAGCTGCACTCCATCTTCATGTGAGCATAACACTGTTTCAGAAAGCATAGGAGAACTTCAGTTCTGAATACAAGTCAGTTACTTGACCTGAAACTCCCAAATCTATTACCAAGTACAGCAAATTTCTTGGCCATAGTAAATAAATAGAACTGGTGCCCAATTTGGCGTCATTAAGAAATAAATGGAGCGAGCTCACCACTCTTGAGAACCATCAAAACATAGCTCACAACTCACAGGAAAACCTTGATTTGCTCTGCGTACATGCTTCATCTCTCTCACCACTTCAAGTATAATGAAGTGAAAAATCATGCCTGCTTGAACATTCTAACTGTTTTGAAATGTCTGTTTCCTTCTCAGCTCCATGAGTCTTTGGATCACTACAATTAACTGTAACAGCACCCACATGGGTAAGCCAAAGCAAGTAAAGTGAACTACCCAAAAATGTTATTACAGCCAATGCTCCCTCTACACGCACTGTAAAAGAAACATCCATTCCCTTGAAAGACTTCTCAAGCAGCAACACTCACAGCCCCGCTCTAAGCACAGGATGAACAACTCCACCTGGTTAACCAACATCAGACATTGCCAAGCAAGTGACTCCTGAGAAACTGAAGTTGCTTTGCAAGAGGTATTGCATCCCAAAAGACAGAAAATGGATTCAAGGAGGCTAAGTGTCAAACTCCCTCCCTGCATATCATTTTACATTTCAAGATATGTTACTGATGACTGCATCAGTGAGATAACTGTAACAGTGAGAACATGTGACAATAAAGTCTGCTTTGCTTGAATTTCAGTCCTGTGCTCTACACAGTAGTCACCACATTCTTTAAAAATAAAACCCAATCAAAAAAATCTATTAAAAGGAAGGAAAGGCTTTACTCGCATTTCATTCCAGCTCAGCCTATGTTTTCTGTATTAAGCAAAATAATTATGTTTTACAAAATCTCATGCCTACAGAGAATGCCATTTCACTTAAAACCACACAGATAAAGCACTAACCAATGCAACAGGGTGTTTATATGAAGTGTCAATCCTTTAGAGGCCCCACTCTTCACAAATGAGCACGAGACATTAGGAAACAATTCTCAAAGATGCTTCTGATTATTCATCAGTTCCTTCTAGCAACATGTGATCTTGCACCACATGATCACTGACCATTTTGGTACTATTATCTTGAACTAGACTATGAATCAATGTGTCAGTCCTGGTTTTTCCCAGAAGTACTGTTCTGTACGTGAGGATGTCACAGCTCAACACAGCCACTCTTTCCCAATTAGCCCCCAAATCTTCTTTCTTGAGAGGTGTTATACCACTGCCTTCCTGCAGGCTATAACGAAAGCTGGAGTGCCTCATTAAGTAGTCTCTAGCTTTCAGGAAAGGTCAGCTTGTAGACAAACTTTATAAGTCTAACCATACAAAAAAAAAAAAAGAGCTCTTACCTTTTCAGGACACAACGAGCACCCACATTTCAAAATAAAACTGTGTTTCAGCGACATAGAAATAAAAAGTTAAAACTGCATTTTTTAAAATTAGTTTTCTTCAAAGTACCTTTGCACAGCAGAGAGAGAAGGTATTTAACAAAAGAATTCTCCCAGCTTAAAACAAAAGATTTTGACATGCTACTCTTGCCCTTCCTGAAGAACAGAGTTTTAGCTGGCTTCTGGACCAACTCATCTAGAGAGTCATTTCTTAGACAGAACTACAAATCCCTTGATGCGCTTCATCAACCCTAATAATGAAACCATTGTGCTTCGGCAAAGCCACAGGGCAAGAGCAGCTAAGATAGAATAGCTGGGGGTTTTAGGTGCTTATAACCTTACAACTCAGAAAAAATCCAGTATTTGGGCTAGACAGGAGAAAGCTGAGAGGAATTTTAAGAAACAGGCTAATAATCTCAGTGGTTCAACTGAAATCTACTAATCTAAACGCTCAAACTTCAAATTCAGTCTACTGCTGAAATCATACATCCTCATCCAGAGTTTGATCTTAAACACCCTAACCTATTGAAACGGCCACCAGAAACGCCAGGTTTCCTAGAACCTGAAATAAGAGGTGATAAATTGTACTGGACTTGTCGTCTTCTAAATCAAATCCATCTCAGCTGAAAACAAAAATAATCCTAAAGGCTGAGTGTGGCTGACAGCTGCAAAAATAAATGAATGACAGCAAAAAAAGACAGCACACCTCAGGAAATACTTAAATTTAAATTAATTAAACCCTTTGTGACCATAAGGAAGTGCTTTCAGAGGTTTTTGAAACTCAAATTAAATTGATTACGTGCTAAAATCAACATCTACTGATTTAATCACAGACCTAGGCTCTCCTTGGCCACTACAACAGACCATGTGTTTATGAGGTAAGATCAGGCAACAACTCCTTCATCAAAACCAAAGGGAACAGTTTGTTACCAAAATCCAGGGAGTTAAAGTTTCTTCATGTACATATAATAAATAAAAAACTGGTGAATTACTCATAACCTGGCAGATGTACAACATCAACAATTTGTTAAATATTACATTTCGATTGCAAACACTACAGAAAGGCTCAAATCCACCAGGTAAACAAAACCTAATGCGTATGTTCAGGAAATCAGGTGTTCCCAGAAGTACAAATACACAATACCCACAAAGCTATTCTTTGGTCTCACAGCTACTATTTCCAGGATGCTGACAGCTAGGAAAGTATCCTGTAACAAGGCACTATCATCTATAAATCATTAAAGCTAGACAAAACGAAACCTTGCATGCACACAAGCTGTATTTCAAAACAAAAGCTTGGATGCACACAATCATGTGTTTCCATGATTAACTCATTTGCAATTAGGGGAAAAGTCATACAAGGCTGTGGAACAGAGACCATGTCTTCCCCTTTACTAGCTCCATGGAAGGCAGAAAACAAGGATGCCCACCATGTAGTACAGAACCTAACGCTGCTAAAGGAAGGGGTTATGAATAACCCCACCTCTGGAAGAAACCTCTCAAGGGAGTAACCCATTAGCTTGTGGTTGGTATCAAACATCCAGGAATGCTTGAGCTACACCTGGCCAGAGATGGGCTCTCAGTCTCTCCTGGTAGAGCAATTCCACTTCACACTAAAGCACTGAAGCAGGAAGGGGAGAGTCTGGATGCACAGCATGCACAGGACCTCTAAGCCAGTACACTCTTCTCTGATGTGGAAGGTTCACCTTTAAGCCCCTTTTCTCCTTTGCATCCAGATTATAGATGAGCACCCCAAACATAATGCTACTCTCTCTCTCTCTCTTCCTGGGTCTGTGAACACTGGATTCTTTACCACAATGGTCTAGTCTCAGATTCCAACACCAAGTTTTTCCCCTTCCCAGCAGGTTGCCCTCAATTCCACCCACCCTACTAACTACCAACTTATCCACCTGATAACAACAAGCCATCTCCACTGGCCAGCAGAGCCCAGCTGCTGCCCTGAAACAGGAAAATCTTAACTAGCTTTGTTAGAGGACTGAGCTACCAACACTACAGCTGCCAGAGGACTGGAGAAGGACCATACAGCCACCTGTGCCCTTGCAAGCAGCAACCTGACACTGACCAGCAGGCTGAAAGGAGGTGCAGAACATATCACACATCTGTCTGTAACCTCATTATCCCCTACTGAGGAAAGATGGCAAGCCAGATGGAAGTGTTCCCCCTGGGTCACTTTCAACTTCAGCAACCTGCTGAATCATTAAAACAGAGATACAGAAACCTGAGGGCAAAGAAAAAAGAAGCCTCAAAATACATGGAGATTAATAAGGATCATTAGGTCACAAAAGTGCCCTATTTTGGCAACCAAGAAGCCTTGCAAAAACCTGATGTTTTTGTCTGAGATATGTTCATGCTCAGAGACAGAAGGTGCTACTTGCTTTTTTTTTTTTATTGGCACGAAGAAACACTCAGAGAAAATATTTCAGCAGAGATCCTGGTATCCAACAAGACAATATCACACAAATATAAATAACCCTCGTCAAATTACACATTAGTAGCTTCTTTTTACCTTATCGTCTCAAAAAATTGGAGTAGTACTAGCTGCAGAAAAAGAACAAGTTCAGGAACATCTATGGAAGAAGGAAACCAGCCCATGACTTCAACTAAAAAGACAGCTGTAAATACACTTCTGTTGATCACTGAGTGTGTGCTTACAAAACACAGAATCTGAGAAATCTGAGAAAGTTTTAGATATGGTCTAATGTACCTTCTTCCTTGAAAAAAGATCAAACTGACAGCACACGATTCCAGTTTCCCCAACTAAAATTATCTCCTTCAAGAAAACAATAATACAGCACTTTTAATTGAAAGTACAATCACATGTCTGCAAGTTAGAGTCAAAATCACTCACTTTTTTCACTCTGTCTGCAAGCATACAACTTTGAACAGAGAGGAAAAAAGATCACCTCTACTCCAGGTTTTTTGTTTGTTTGTTTGCTTGTTTCTGTGGTTAAGGCTCAACAGAGATCACCACCAAAACTTTTGGTTTTTTCAGTAAATTAATGCAAGACTGAAAGGTTAAATTAAAAAAACCTGAACTCTAGAGGTTTTCCCTGCATACATAAAACCTAATAGACTGCTCTCTAAACATTACCATTCTTTTCCTCATTCCTCAAAATAACAAATACATTCCTAAATGGATTAACATCCCTTTTCTGCCATCCTCAAAGCTAAGAGTGTCTATGTAGCTTAAGAAACTACAAAGAGGTAACAGCATCTTCCTTCCCTCTGTCTCTGAGGCTGCTTAATTTCCTCAGATCTTTTTCAGTGGAGGAACACTGAAAGCAGGCTGCACCAACACATCTGTCCACTAGATTACTGCAAATCAATCTGCCACTTTATGCCTCAAGCAATGCATTATCTCAATTCTGTTATCACACAGGTCTGTACCCGCAGGGTGATTAGATAGTAGCATGGTGGGGTGCGGGGACAAAAAGAGAGAAGTGAACACCTAGTCCCTGTGAAGCAAGGCAATGTTAATTTTCTATCACTGGCAGATCACTACAACAGGCCCTGCAGGCTATGAAAATTCTGCCTAAATATATTAAGCACAGAACATCTATACCCTTTTTCTGAACTTAACAAGTCCTGACTACACAAGTCCAGCTATATTCTTACCCTGTGCAAAAAACTAGCAACTTTAGAAGCAGAGTTACGTGGTGAAATACATCAATGCAGAAGACTACCATATCAAGAGGGGAAGGAGGGTGAGGGGGCACTTCCATGCGTTAAGTGCATTATCATTACCACTGCAGACTCCCTCACACTGCCATAAAGATAAACATAAGAAAACCTCAGTCCTTCATTTATCAGAAGTAGCTTATTATGTTTATTCCACCAGCCCAAGCACTGCACTAAAGGATTAATTTTAAAAGCCAAAATTAATGCAATGTCAGTGCTAAGGGTGCTGCAGGAGCAGGAGAGCTCTATGCCCAGGTGAGTAATATCATCTTACAGGCTGTTTTTCTGAAACAGTTTTTATTCATCAAATGGCAGGTCTCACTTTGGGGACACTGGCCTGCCAAAACTTGAATTCCTTGCTCTTCCATCCCTCACTAAAATACTTTGCTGCTAAACACCGCAAGTATTTACATACAAATCCCTGTTAGAGACCTGCTGTGTAAGAAAAAATTAAGCAGGGCCCAAACTGACTTTCATAGAGGCTGTACAGTCACAAGGCTTGCTTCTTGCCTTCCAGCCACAAGGGTGCTAAGGCCAGGAGAAACACGAACACAGCAAAAAATCCAAACCCCAGCCCAACCAAAACAAACCAACCCCTAACAAAACAAACAACCAAAAAAGGCTGAACCACTAAGTCATTCCCTGTCCCCCACCTCTCTTATCACACACATCTTCATTCATAGCTGAAGAATCTTCATCAAGGGGGATTTTCCAGCCAAAAAGTCTTTCAGCAATTGCTCAGGTGTGTATTTGACATGCAAAGACTCTCATAAGGACATGGTAACTTCTGATTACCTTCAGTCCTGTATTTAGGCACAGGACGTAGGGTTAACTTGACCTGCAAAGGTTCTTATTTTCTAGGCTTTACTTTCTTGTTGCTGGTCAGTCTTAGCCTATCAATCCACCCTAGAGCTAAAATGGTCTGACATTTCTGCATAAACAAAAGGAACCACTCTATAGTGCCATTTCAGTCAAGCAACACATTTTAATTCTTAAATCATCAACATGAGGTAAATGAGTACCTTAATATCATTTCCACTGTGATCTTCCCGACTTTGTTCAATGACTCAGTGTCACAATTAGGACTCAGACTACCCATGCAACACTTTAAGTTGTACTTAAAGGGCAAAATTCTGGCCAAAAAATAAAGCTGTAAAATTCTGACAGCTTTTGTGAAACTGATGGATAAGGCACATTCAGCACTTGTTACTATGGCAGGAATTGTACATTCTCAATAGCTACTCAGTAAGCAACAGGAGATTATTCCAGCATGCAAATGAATTAACAATCTGATTCTTCAACTGGCAGCCAGAAAAACACCACTAGGAATTCTCACTAGGAACAAAACTCAGCTATAAGCCCTAAAATTAAATGCCTAACCAGCCATTAAGTTTTTACACTATTTTTAGTGACTTCTAAATTAATTTCCTCACGTTGGTTTTCCTTTACTACAGCTGTTTTGTAATTTTAGCACTGTGTGCTGTTTTGGTTACCATCTCTGTTTTTGTTTAAAAGCATGTTTAGGAGGCACACAGGTAATTATACTAATAAGATTTTACCCAAATAAGCCACACATGTCTCAAAAATACCAACTCATTCTCTGTCATTTTGGTCACCTCCAGAGAAGGAAAGTCAGAGACAAAAGAGATGAAGAAACTCTCCATCAGCTTTGTCTAATGAAAAATAAATTGCTGTATTCTTTCAATATTCTGCTGTATTACATCATTATCTCAGTGGTATCTTCCAACCTTCTGCTAGCTATAGAGCTTATCAACAAAGAGACAGATGAGCCTGAGGGGTGGACTCACGTGCCACCTGCAAGCAGCAAAGAGAGAAAGAAAAAGATTCCTGTTGTGGGTTCTGCGTTCCAGATATAAATATTTTCCGAATGACCACAAAACAAGAGCAGGCCAAAGAAGGTAATGCCAATGGTAACGATATCCCAAAATATCACACTTGTTCAGTAAAACAAAGTGTGACCTGACTAAAGGTACTTTGGATTAACCCAGAGATTGCAAGAAACACTGAGAAGGCCACTGCCTTCTCTAAATTATCGTGTACACACCTATGCTGAAATAGAATGTTTTAATTTAACTCATAGAAAACTCCTGGCAATGCAGCACTGATTCATGAGCACCTGGACTTCCAACAAATTAAATGACTAGGTAAGCCTTCCAATAAACATTATTTATTAGAAGCAGTCAATTTAACTACTACAAACAAAAAGCCAGTTCTAGCTATATAGGATGAAAAACCCACTACTTCCAATACTTCAGGGGTTCTATTTCACAGCCTCAAAGTCATCAAGACTCTCATTAGTTTCATCAAAGGTCCTGCTTGGCCATCTATACAATAAACTTGACTAACTGACTGCAGCAGTTTCTTTTAAAAACCAGCTAGCTTAAGACATCTGTAATCAGTCCTGAATACAGAAGTTTCCTATCAAACATCACATAAAATATACCCAAAGCCTCATTCATTCAGCTACAGCCCTTATAGCTCTTGCCACTGTTTCATTTCATACCTAGTAAAAAGTAAACACAGCTATTACAAATGTAATGAGTACCACCAGGCACTCCTCAACACACACAAAAAAAAAAGAAAAATTAAAAATGCTGTTTAACACGTTTAGCATTCCAAAATAAATTTTAAAAATATTCAAATTACACAAAATGCTGTAATTATCACCTAATCCCAGGCTTGGAAATATGACTCTTGGCTAACACGCAGCTCCTCAGCACTCAGGAGACCATCCCGACGTGGAGCATCACCGTTCTGGAGCCGGAGCCATCCAGCCTGCGCTCCTGCCCAGCACCGATGCCAAAAGTTGTTTACGACCTGGACAGTTGTCAAAAGACAACACAGAGATCCTGAACCTCGATCCCCAGTAAAGGATCATTCATTTAACAAAGGCACCAGGAAGCAACCAGAGATTTTGACCTTTCTTCCAAGCAAGCAGGCAACACGCTGCCGAGGGAGTTCATTAGCTGGGCATGGGGAGAGACCCCGGGTGGGTACCAAAGGCAACTCCGCTCACCACACACCCGGGAGATGATGCGCTCCAAGGGCCGCCCGAGCCTGGCTCAGCCCTCCTGCCTGAGCAGCCCACAGGTTTTAAGCACCTTCCCGGGATACTTTTCCAGGCTCTTTCCTGGCGGCTCTCCCGGCACGGGCAGACCCGGCTCGGCTACAGCGCCAGCAGCGCTCCTTCCCGGCCCCGCGGGGCCCCTCGGCGCCGCCGCCATCCCGCCACCTTCGCCTTTCCCCTGGGAAATGAACGCCAACCCGGGAATGCCGTCCGGGAATGCCAGCCCGGGAATGCCGTCCCAGCGCCCGGCGCTCCCGCTCCCCCCGCGGGACCCCCTCAGCCCCAAAGGCGGCTGCCCCGCGGCCTCCCTGGAGCCCCTCCCTGCCCATCCCTGCCCTAGCCCCCCACCCACGGGGCACACAGCCCCTCACGGCCCGCAGTTTCACCTCGCCGTCCCGGCAGGCAGGAGGGATCGCCCGCCCCAGCGCCGCACACACTTGTTTGTGTTTCCTGCGCTCCCTGCTGCCGGGAGAAGCCTCCAGCGCCTCATTCAGGGCTGGGGGAAGGGGAAGAAGGAGGAGGAGGAGGAGGAGGAGGAGGCGGGGAAGAGGCTCCCGGCTTGGGGCGGGGGCAGCCGGGCCGCCCTCGCCCTGCGGCCGCAGCATCGCTGCCCGGGGCTGGACGTGCCCTGTGCCCGGAGCCCCTGCAAGCAACAGGTCTGTGCTGGGCTGGCATTCGTGTTGTTTGCACACAAAGGATTACCCCTTCTGCACCTGGAGTTCCTGCAGCATCCGCAGACCAGGCACTGCCCTCTGTGCCTGCTGGTTCACAGCTGTTGACACTTGAATAAGGGGTAACTTCGTGGCATAACACAAAGGGCAGGGCAGGGAGGAAACAGAGATACCACTGTCATTTTACTTCCAATTTCAGAGAGCAGAGGTTTCACCGAAGATGCAAGGAATGAGAGCTCATGTCTTTCCTTCCATGTAGAATTTCATCCCCATAGGTACCCTGAAACTTAGCTGAAACAGGTGTAACCTGAGGCCCATTCCTTGCGTTAGAACATATACATATATAATGCAATAGAATATATACATATATAATCACATATTCACTGAAGAGGAACTTCATTAATAGTACTGAGATGGCTAACACAGCCCACGCCATCACAGCTGGTGGCTGGGGCATCACTTGAGAGGGGAATGCATAGCACTAGCAACAAAGGAAAGGATTTGAACATGCCTCTTATGACTGGGACCCCATGTAAATGGGGTCTCCTCGTTGGTGTGACCTCTTTGTAGCTTGATCCAGAAAAAAGCTTACAGATGTGATAAGCAAGAATAGACACGCTGTTATTCTTACAGACTAGATTTACAGCTAAGACCATTCTATCACTGGGCATTTCCCCCAGCTGATTTAGGCAATACAGTGGATAATATTTGCAATTCCATTACATTGAGGATGAAGAACCACCAAGAACAGAGATCCCTGAAGATCCCAGAGCTGGGTTTCAAAGTTAAAAGCTAAGTCTGTTCTTTGCAGTGCTTCACATTATGGGAATAGGCAGACAGCTGACCATATGGAAGGCAATGACATTCAAACAAAGATATGTTACTTACTGAGATAGCAAATAATGAACACTGAGCAAACAAAAGACAAACTAGTTCCCGGACATGCTTAGGGTCTCATATGAACAAGACTATATTGTATTGCTAAAAGAGCTCCAGCACATTTAGAAGCCAGACATAATCAAAATCCTTTTTTCATCGTCACATTTTAAATCTCTTCTTTTCCTTTGTGCCAAGGAGAGAACATGTGTTACAAATCTTTTAGACATGTGCATCTCACTGCTTTCTGAGATACAGTTACTCTTAAACTTCCTGCTGGATCAATGCCATCTGAATAACTGCACTCTATGGCTCATATTTAAATAATACCTAATGTGTCCCTAAATTAAGCCAAGAGACTCTTGGAATGGGATCAAGTTCTTAATCAGCAGTGTGCAGATAATCAGCACCTTCAAGGCCTCACAACATTTAAAGTTTCCCTTAAAGCCCCATCATACAGATCATCTGAAAAATTCACCAACAAAACAAAAACAGAATTACAATCACCTTCTAGCTTTCAAGCAAAAGTTTTAAAACTTGACCTCCAAGGAAAGAAGGCAGAAATTATATTTTTAAAAATTTAAACTATCATGTGATTTAGCACTCTGACACATGATTTGAAATGCTTGCACTTTGGCAATACTTCATATATATGTAGATACCAGCTTACAGATGCACACATGACACTAGCCAAAGGAAAAAATATCTATTTTTGCCCAACACCTTGCACAGCACAACAGTGTGAAGGCTCAGTGTCAGGAAGTTCAGTATGTAGGGTTAATGTCACAGTGTTAACTCAGCATAACTGCATGTTCTTTACATTTTATAATGTATCTATGATCAATAATAGCTTCTTATATGCTTATGTTGATAAATCTCATCTCTATATTCTGAATTCCTGCCCCCTCATTTTTCCTAGGAAGGAGGAACAATAGGAAGGGAGAGAGAAAATCTGTGTCTGTGTTTTAAAGAGGTTTCAGTGTATTTGAACCTGCCTAGAGGAGTAGTCAATGACCAGCTTAAGCATTCATCTCAGACACTAACCTGATAATCAAAATAGTGTTGCCTTCTAATTTAATGACACCACAAACACTTTAAAAAATTCAGAATAGTGGAGTAAGAGGAGTTATAGTAGTTACTCATATCTTTTACACACTGGGGTCACTGATTTTGCAATGTGCTTTATTCTGACTGGTTTCTACAGAAGCAACCAAATTTGAGTAATGTTTCAGGTAAAGAAATGAAGTTTTTAAATCAGAATAAATGGGAATTGCTTAGTCAATCACCACTGTGTTGAAACTAACCATCCACACTTACCAGCAACCAAGAACTTGGAGAGCAAGCTATGCAGAAATCACAGCACAGAAAGATAGTTTCAGTCCTATTACTAGTTTGCTTAAATAACACAAACCAAAAGAGTATTCTTTCATTTCTTATCATAAAATAGATATAGTGATGACACATGCTATATTTATAAACACTCATAAGGGGTACAAATATATGTCGCATTTGCATCAAAAGTACTTGACAGATGCCTAGTTTCCACTGAGCAAGTCTGCTGAAATTTGGTACACTCACTCAAACTAGGCCACTTAATACAAATTTGTAATCTGACTTCGGTGTCAGAGATCACAAAATAATAGCTTTAAGTGACTCCAAAGAAACTATGTAACATAAACAGCAGCATAAGAATTTACAGTGTTTCATAAATGTCTCCCCAGCCGTTCTGTGTTCTAGGATGAATAACCACATTTTTATTTGCAACAAGAAAAAAGCAGAGTTCCCTGGTAACTGGTTTTATTGTTTCCTTTCATTTTCACCAAAACAAATCCTTATAGCTTAGCTACAGTGCTGTACAAGTAATAATCATCTCATTTATGTACTGTTCACAGAACTGATGCTTTTTAAAGTCCCTTTCAACCCAAAACACACTATGATTCTATGAACTGCCCCTGCAGTTCATAGAATCTCAGACATTTTCAAGCTACCAGACCAGCTGACCATATTTAACCCCATGTTCTGTGTTCCAGGAATGAACCCACATGACTTATTTTTCATCACTGACTTAGAGGTACAGATGATAACATGGTAACTGTGGTGGTCAAAAAGCTCACCTTCAATCTCCTAACTGATCAAACACACCAGTGGTTGTGTTACAAGTGTAACAATGAAACATAAATATATGTTAACCTTCTGGAACAACCTACTTGTACAAAACCGAAGGAGAAATACAAAATCACTCTAAACTATGAACAGCTTTAGTCCATACCTATAGTGTGCTGCAGAAAACCCACCATTAATCTGATTCTCTTTTGGTACTCTGATTCTTTATGAAAAATGAACAAGGACAAGAACCTTGCACACTATTTGCAACATTTTCTCCTTATACTAATTTATCATGTTCATAATAAATGACTACATTTTTGCAGGTTATCAACTTGCAAGGCAAGCCCTTGTAAGGATATGTCTACATTGCCCACTACAAGATAGTATAGGCATGCTGAAAATAACCATAAAAGGCAGGACTATGCAGTTTTAAGGTTGGTTCATTTATATTATGACACAATGAGCACTGTGTGTTACATTTCTCATGTAATCCAGCACTTGATGCTCTGTGGTATAACAAAAATGCCTGGTACTTTACATTATCCACTATTCTGCAGTTTCCTAGAACTGTTCTTCCTTTTTTACTCTTTTTTCCCTTGAAAGAATAAAAAAGCATTAAGAAGAAACTGGTAAGAAACATTGCAACTGGCAAGTTTAAAAGTAAAATTGTGAAGGCTACAGAAAAGCCTCTAATATATTGTATAATTGCTGCTTTGTGTAACATATAATAGCACAACTATAGTCCAGAAAAAAAAAAAAACAAGTCCAGAAGGTGCTTTCAACACAAGTCCAGTGGTACTGGGTGGGGGAAGTCAAGTGTTATTTGATACAGAGAAAGCTGATAGGAAAGAGAACTAAATGAAAAGTGAAACAGTTGCTGCTTCTTACTCAGCTCAGAACTCAATCAGTTCCTCTCAAAAGGCTCAGACAGAAGTTCCACACAGAGGGATCAGTTGCACAATTCTTCAACTCGTGTTGGGAGGCAACGATGAATCAAATGCCACGTATCATATACTTGGTGCAACATGACTGGAAATTTAGTGCAGATGATACAAAAATTGCTGTGGCTGCCTACACAAAGTTCAAGAAACAGAGAAGGAAGAGCAGGATGTTGCAACATATCTCCTCAAATCTCAGTGCATTTCTCCGTATGTACTCTAAGCATTGGTAACTCACTTTTTTTTTGTTTTGTTTTGTTTTGGTGGCATGGGAACTTCAAAATAATATATTTCTCTTCCTCCACCTCTCTTCTTCATACAGTGAAACAGCCAACTCAGAATAATGTATAGAGGACTTTTTATTTTTCAGATAACAGCTCTGAAACAGAATCTGCTGTACATGTGTCTATGTATTAACATTAGTAGGTATGTTAGTTATTAGTGGAGATGGGAGGATTTCCTTAAACTACAGTTTAAGCTTTCTTGAAGACTGTGTGTAGCTTCCCAGTTATGTTCCATTAGTATCGGCTGCCAGTTATCAGTAAAGTCATACAATACCTTGTAGATGAGTAGCCATGAGTTTCCATGTCTGTTTAGACCCTTCATGGACTGCAGGTTAGCTACCACTGTTTTGGAGAATATGGAGCCAGAGAACTTGGGTTTCAGCCATTAATTTGAAATTAAGATTCTTTAGATAAAGGAAGTTAGAGCCACATCTTTAATCACTTGTAGTGGTTTAGGAATGTTATTCCCCAATTTAGCATTCCCGCTGAAAACCATGCACCAGTCCCTCACTTCCTCATCCCCTCCCACTCCCTCTGTGACAGGCTGGAGGCACAAAAGGTGAAGATCAAGGCATGGAGATAAGAACAATTTACTGCAAACAACAATGGGATAAGAAAACAAACAGTAACAGCAACAATACTAATAACAAAAGTGTACAAAAAAAGAGAGTGATTCACATGTAAATGCTCACAGGGAGTCCAAGCAACCCAACCACAGCCATGCTACCCCCACCAGAAAAGACTCCTCTCCTCTGCTCCCCAGCAATGACATGAGGTGGTACAGAATAACCTCTGTGTCCCAGCCATGGCCCCTTCTGGTTACTGCAAAAATTAACCCTGTCCCGGCCAGAACCAGGACAATCCTATAAACAGGAAATTTATTTAACCAAATGTAATAATAATTGCCTCTTTTTAAGCATAGTATGCTATGTGTCTGTAATATATAAAACCAATGGCTATGCCCTCAAGGAGTTAAATCTTTGTCCAGTGACTCCACTATTGCCTGGCTGCTTTTTTGCAGCTCCTTCCAGTTTTAGGAATTTTCCTCAACTTTCATTATAATGTCAGCTGTACAAAAAACATTAAAGGTTTGAATGGCTTCTCTATGATTCACTTAGATTTTAGGTCTGGTAGTTACTATGATTCCCTTAGAATATAGGTTTGGGAGTTATTCTTCTCAGGGAGTATGATGTCTTCTTTTTAATTCACAATTACATGATTCAACGAATAGGACCCAAAGAGTAGAATTTAACCTGTACATTATGAAAGGGGGATGGAACAAAACTAAGGAGGAAAAGCTTTAGCATATCACTAGTTATAAAGCACAGGAGAATCACATTAGCTGCTTGTTCAATATCAAATCTCAGCACTGTTCCCATTCAAGAAAAATGTAGGATAGGAAACAATAGAACTGTTGTAGTGATGGAGACTGTTTAAACAATTTCAGTGCACCTTTGGTGCTCCTATTTTCTCATTGTACTCAAGGAAGACAATAAAACAAAACCCTTACAATTCAGCATTCCTCATAGAAGTTTCTGAAAAGTTGCTTTCTGTCTACCCGTTCGATTATGCCACTCTTACACAAGTAGAGACAAAGATGTTATTTGTAGTAAGTGACAGGAAGAACTGGCACAAGCTGTTTCTATGTCCACTCAGGCATCTGTGAAAGCCCTTCACTTCTCAAGCAGAGCTTAGGGACCACTATTTGGTGCTGCCCACACTTTTGGCCCACTTACACCAACACAGCTTCCTAGCACAGACTTACATTGCACTTACACCCTGGCCTAGAGGATCTCTTGCTGCAACAGCCATCTCATCTATTCAAGCAATATGAGCCACACACAGAGAACTGCTCTTCTGACAGAGGCCTCCAGCTGCACTGAGGCTTTGTCAGCAGTGCTCCATCCGTTTAGAAAAGGAGATTTTCCCCAAAAGCACTCCCAGCTGACATGGCTGTGCCAGTCAGCTTTACGACTTTACGAAGTAGAGCAAGACAAAATTCATCCATAATAATCTTCATTTTAATTCCCTTTCTTTGTCATTTGTTTTGTAAGGCTGGAGAATTCATATTTCTGAGCCTTTATCCAGAACCAGGAACTTTAGTCACAATAAAGAAAACTGAGATTAATATATTATTCTCTTCAGAACATGGACCTTATAAATGCCTCAAATTATTGCAAGGCTCTTGATGAAATGAACAGTACAGGCAAGCATATCCACTTCCTCAAAGCTACAGGCAGAAGATATTCAGTATGAGGAACAGAACTGAGCCTAAAATAAGGGATGTTAATCTCGCATTCAATTTTATTTTTTTCTTTTTCCAAAAAGGGAGTTTCTCTTTCAATCTCTGTCAAGTTTAGAGCTATTTTGGATCATTCCTATGCCTAGTGCAATAGCAAACAAATGTGCAGTGGTAGCCTAACTGCGTGACTCAGATTTTTGTGACTCCTTTTTTCTTTCTCTTCCAACACTCACTGCAGCAATGCTTAATGCATTTAGTGGAGGAGAGAGGGGCTAGAAAAAGAAACTTGGTGGGCTTCTAAGGTTCTATGTTAAACACCATTCATAAAAAGGTACAACAAAATCTCAAACACCTTGAAACACATCAAAGGCTGCGGTTTTAGATCTCAGGGTTGTCCACAGAGTCAACAGAATGTTCTGAGTTGGAAGGGACCGACAGGAATCATCAAGTCCAACTCCTGAGTGAATGGCCTGTACAGGGATCAAACCCACACCCCTGGCATTATTAGCACCATGCTCTAACCAGTGTCATATTTATAGCTTCACAGAGCATCTGAAACCAAGTTATCAGGCCACCCTAATGCATTCTAGGAGTAAGTTACAATACAAGCAGCAAACATGTCTATAAGATATGTAAGTTAGCACCTTAACAAACATCAAGAGAATGCTTCCATCACATTCAGCTAACTTATCTGAGTGAACATAACTAAGAAAGCATAATTCTTTGGCTCATCAACAGAGAGCCTCTTGTCAGCAACAAGACAACTGTTGACCTTTAACAATTTATTTGTATTTCTGCCTGGGGATAAATTGTGGGTATGTATACACACACAGGCACACATTTATAATCCATGTACCATTTAACCAAATTACACAAAAGATATTCCCCAAGGGAAATAAGATAAAAATACAACATTTATTGTTTGCAAATGTGGCCACAGAAACCTCAGGCATGCACATCACGCAGCCTTAACTCTTCTGCCCTGAGGAATTCTCCTAAGTGCTGCTTTGTAATTTATAGGAATAGGAGTGGAGGGGAGATCTCATGTTTGACATTTGGTAATAATACATCTGAAACTAAACTCAAGTAAAGAAGGGAAATGCCCTTGTTCAAAAAAGGCTACTTTCTTTTTGTTGATTTAGATCCCAGGCCCAAGTTTAATCCACAGTGCAAGGATCCCACTACTATTCTGCTCAGATACTTCCAACAGTAGAGATCACTGAATAGAGACTCAGCCAATTCAACCTCATCTGTACATTTTGATGAAATAGATGAATTGACAAAATTGCTAAATAACCAGAATTTCAGTTTGGGTTTTCAATAACCACTCAAACCAGACTCCTGTTCAGCAAGAGCTGTGTTAAGGTCGCAGCTTACTTTGCAGAGTTCACAGCACAGTACTGATAACAGCATTTGCTTACAGCTAATCTCTAGCTGCATTAGAAGGGGGAGTGTGTTGTTGCCTGTGTGTTTAAGAGTTTATCACAATACCAGTGACTTGAGGTATAATTGAATACCTGGTTTTATGCTTATGCCCAAAACATCTTGCCACTATTTTAGTGATTCATCACTAAAAGTGATATACAGTGAAGCTGACTGCCTTTACAACTACATACAATTTTTCCTAGCATATTAACTCATGCCCAGGTTTCATAAACCCCATGCTGTCAGCCACTCCCTTCTCCATACTAAAAATGAGAGGAACTTCTCTACATATTCATTTTACCATTAATAGACTTCCAAAATTTTGGAGATAGGAATTTTTGTCCCTTTTCAGAACAATAACAATCTTGACAGAGACACCAGGGAATCATGTAAATAACTACTTTGGAACAACTGAGTAATTGATTCATTTTAAAGAGTGCTATGGTTTGCAATTAAGAGTAACTCTTTCCTTTCTAGTGGAATTCCCTGTTATACCTTTTGTCCTTTCCACCATGAATATGATTGGGATCAATATGGGTTCTTATTTCCTCTGTATTTACTATGTTCCCTTTCTTTACTGCACCACTTGATCATCACATATATAGTTGCTATTAAAGCTGATGTATACACCACCTGCTTTTCTTTTGCAGGTGTTCACCTTTTTGTCAATTATGAATGTGCCCATTCTTTAGTTTAACAGCACAGTTCATCCTAACTGGGATCCATTTCTAGCTTCCTCCTGATCTGCAAGGCCCATAGCCCTCAGAACCTGGAGTGCCTTTCCACCACCAGAGTAATTGCATATAAATTCTAGGTAGAATATAAAGCAGAATTACATTAGTTTCTATCCATTTTCTGCCCTTTTACTTAGCTCAAGCTTTTCTATTTCCATAAATGCCTGTACCTGCACAGTCATTTTAAATCAGCCCCCTTTGCTAAGTTTGTGCTTTTCTTCTGTCTATTCCACTTTTATCACTATCTCCAGATTATCAGATTTCATATTTAATTTAGAGTTATTTAAATTCCTATTAAATGTCAGTTACTTTGATTTTAGGGCTAACTCCTGTTTAGTTGGGGGGTGGAGGGGTGTTTGTAGATAAATAATACCTTACAAAGACTTTTTGTTAGTGTTGAAAGAATCTAGCAAAATTAACTAACTGACAGATTGGAAACTAGAACACTAGATTTAGAAATCAGAATTAGAAATTAGAACACTAACATCTTCCTCCAGTACAAGTTTTGACAATGGTTTAAATAATTTGCATACATTTGGATGACATTTTGGGCTTGAAGTATTTATGCCACCTCTCTTTGGACTCCAGCTTTCACAGTGCTTCATGCAGACAGCTACAACACTGACTTCAGGGTCTGTGCATCCCCAAGATAGTTTACACCTTCTCCTGCAGCTCAATAGGCAGGTCTTAAATGTATGTGATTTGTGCATCCTAAGACACACCACTGCACATCTTAAACCACTGTCTTCCATTCAACTCATGCTATAGCCTCACATGCACCATGCCTCCTTTCTTTTCAGTCACCACGGAAAGACACATTCAAGACAAGTTCCAAGTGTTTTACTGTGCTATAGGGCAACAAAATCAGTGCAAGTAAAGATTGACAGGAAAGAAAATAATTTAAAATTACTCAGAAAGACAAAATACTGATCACTTTTCTTACTCTTTCTCACCAAGAAAACTTGGAGATATAAATAACAAGGACTTGTGAAATTTACAGTCAGATACAAAATGTAGAGTTGTACAGAAATACAGCAGAGATGTACAGAAACCAGCAGATGGAGAGTAACTTGTGTAGGGTCGAACAATGGCCATGGTAGCCCAAGGAGGGGGATGGCAGGGGCCCTGGGATTCATGGCATTGTGCAACAGGTCCTTCTGACTGCAGACTAGAGCCTTGGAAAGTGTCACACAACATATAACAAAGTCAGCTTGTCAGATGACACAACTTACTTTATGGAGGTAACTTGCTTACAAGTTAAAAATTAGCAGGACTTTCAAGGTGGGAAGAGTAGTAAAGCAGGCAGGTAATGTGGAGTATGTCTGTGCTTGCAATCCATTCAGAGTCACTTCCCCTGACTTTCAATAGTGCCACAGTATGTTTTCAAATGGCTCCAAGTTTGACAAGAATTAGTCAGGTTCTCTGGCATGTGGCACTTGATCCAGGGAGGTGTCTCCCTCCAGCGCAGACAGCTTTTATCACATGCGAAGAAAAGAATACTTTGTACAATCAAAAGCAGGGGATATTACAAGAGCAACGATTCTCACAAATCTTTCTGTTTCTGGAAATATTGATAAAATTTCTTGTCAGGTTGTAGTCTGATAGATTCCAGACTTTCTCTGTTAAGCATATTCATTTTCAGCAGAGAAATCATCAAGGTTAGTAAATATTTACTTTTCAGCTTACAAATTTTTTTAGGATAGCTGAAGGTCACAGAGGAGCTATTTATAGGCCTAAGGAAAAGATATTTGCATTTGTTCTTGGTGGTGAGTTTGGGTTTTGGTTTTGTTTTCCTTTGGGTTCTTTGCAGAGGCATCCTTAATATCACCTTCTTGTGAAAGATTGTTATAGTTTTATTCTTTTATTGTAGTTACAATAAATAAAATAATACACAATCACCCTGAAAAATAAGAATAGAGAGGAATATAAAAGTATATGCAGGAAAACGAGAGGCTGTGATGGTTAATTAAGGAGAGGGAAAAGGATGGAGTAATAGTGAAAGAAGATTAAGTCACAAGCTGTTCATGGTAACCACTATGGAACCTTGTAAACATGTGCATGCTGGAATGCAACTAAAACAAGAGGCTACTTTATTAGTCCCGGAATGAGGACTTTTTGATGTATAAGAAGAAGTAAAAATTACAAGCTTCCTCTTGAAACTTCATATATTTCCCAGAAGTGAGGCCCTGCCTGGGGTGTGCTGGTGGAGGGGGAGGATCGCAGTGCCCTCCCGTGGCTGCGCCCAGGGATGAGGCTGCCACACACCCACCCTGCACACACCATCCAGCTGCTCTCTTCTAAGACACACCTCGGATGGAGCTGCTCATAGCTCCTAACTAATTCATCTAATTAATTAATATTTTGTATAAAATTAATTTTATTAACTAATTAATAACTAACTTGAATGGTTTATTCCCTCCAGGGTCAGCTCAGTGCATCGACACCTGAGAGATGCTCATAGAGAAGCTGGTGCTGTTCGGAGCGACAGAAACCACAGGGACAGGTCCAGTGAGCAGGAGGGAGCTCTGTGCAGGCAGCACACACAGCACAAGCAGCACAGAAGCTGCTGCAGGGGTGTTCCAAAAAGCTGCAGAACAGAAGATCCAGCACACACACACTCACACACATCACTTTTTGCAGACCTCATAATAAAAATCACCAGGCACAGGCCTGGAATCATACAGGAAACACAGAAAAGGCTTGTGCCCAGTGCGTGTCAGGATGTACTGGGCTAATTTCATTTGCGTGATTCAGTCTTCAGAGATGTAGAGAGGAATATGAAACATTAATCCCAAAGCCATATATTCCAGTAAGCAGTTCTTCTTTCCTATGTGAAATTTTGCTTGCCTACTAAAGTCTTTAATTTCCCATGGAAATATTCTATGTCCTTCTTCCTTTTTGTGTGTTTTAATTTTTCACATACACACAACAACCACATTGCTTTTTTTGTTTTAGCCCAGCTGAGGCAAACATCACTATATACTCCTGGCTTTCCAAATGAGAAGGTACACAGAGTCAAGTGAACCTAAATCCTGTGATGGTCCTAAGTGCCCAACATGACTTGCAGCATTTTAGCAAAATTATTTATACTCATTTTCTACTGGGTCCCTGCTCAAGACTTTTTCAGGAAAGCAAAAAGAAAAGCTCCTAATACTTTACTTGGAAACAACAAGGACTGAGAAGCACCTGCACTTACAGACAGGCATTTAAACATGGCAGAAGTGCACAGGTATGAAAAATTGTCCATTTCTCCCCTCAAGAAAATTAGCAATATTTTTTTCAAAAGTATCCCAGATTAACACAACTGAATTCAAAGCAATACATTCCCCTTCTCAACTGGAAGACAAGCCCATAGCTTTCAGTGCTACTAGGTAAGTAATTAGAGGTAAGAAGACAAAGAAACATACTAAGATTGTTTAATTCACACTGAATAATGGTAACTCAGGTTTATACTCTCAATTATGGGAACTGAAGTTTTAGATCATAATTGCAAGTGTGAAGACTGGGACAGATTTTTAACAGAATTAAGTGTCTTATATAATCACAATTTTTTTTTTTATTCTCCATTCTGAGGTGCTGTGCTCAGAGACCTTTCCTATACTTATATTGACACCCTCACAATTTGACAAGATCTCTAAATACCTATTAAGGTTGATCCTTTAGTGATACACAAAGCACACACACAAACCAAACACTGTTATACTCTTTACACATGGGTGAAAACAAAAAAGAAAAAAGTACAAGAATCAAGCTAGATTATTTTGACCTTAACAGTTTTTCTTTCCCACCAAGGAAGTTTGCTGGCCTACAGTTCCATCCTGACCCTGCAAGAATACCAAGACATCTCTAACAAAGCCACATACAAAAGTATCCAACTCTAATACTGTAAGTAGAAATAATTTTGCCAAATTTGAGCCAGGCAAAAGCTGGCCTTTGTGTTTAAACTGTCTGAGCTCCCTCTGTAGTCAGCAAACAGCAGCAGCCAGTTATAACATGGGGCAAATAAATCATCTTCTGGGACACTTCAGTAGGAAGTCTAGATTCTTAATGGCCTAGATGCATAACTTCTGGATAAATATCAGTGTAAGCCAATATATATATATATTACAGAAATTTATGCAGCTTGTGTAATTTTTCTTGTGTTTTCACCTTTTGCTCCTTTTCCCTGTCTGTTCCTCACTCCATCTTTAATTTCCTCAGCTATTTTTGTTTCACTTTTCATCCACTTTTCTTTGCAGTTCTTGCTCTCATACCCAACTTCTGGTCCTTCCTGTTCAGGATCTCCTTTGCTCTCTGCCTTCCTCTTTGAACCTCCAGATACAAACAATTCAATTCATTCCTCTTGTGAGTCCCCACAGCTCTACCCTCTCTCTTTATTCCTCTCTTCCAGTCACCAAAGGTTTAAGGTCAAGAGAGTGATCAAGCAGTAGCTCTTTTACACACACAGGATAGGAAGAAAACAGTAATATCTGCTAAAGACCAATTTCTCCTTCTGCAAAAAGACTCAGAACTGAGCTTGCTTGCACAGCAACCAATCAGTAATTTAAAAAGTAAGGTATCTTACTTGACAAAAGGGTGATCTTTAACCAAGTCTAATATAAGTGTAACCTAAAAAAAGGCATGTGGCTTTGGATGTGTTAAGTTTGTTCTCTGATTCCTGATGAAAAAAGACCCTGAGTAAACATAAAACATCTGCTGCTCTGGTATCGTCAGTCATAGAAAACTTCTTTTATAAATTTAGCATGGCTGGGTGGACCAGGAACCAAAATTGTGCCTTTCAGAAGGGCACCAGATTGCACCAGATCTGCTTGCAGGCAGATCAGGAAGTCTGAAATAAGACACCCTTTCTCTAGTAAATCACAGAGTACAGTTACGACAACTCCAAAGGAAGGAAATTATTAAATTTATTTTATTTTTGCTAAAATTTCAAGTCTTCTGGAATAGGATGCAATTTTAAAAGGGGGAAAAAGTTATAATAAAAATGAGTTAGAAACAGAACAACTTATTTATTTCTCCTGGTTTATGAACACGTAGTTCAGGGTTCTTTTTTTCTCCTTCCCTCAACACAGTTTAAACACTAACAGGCAACTTTTGCATAAATGGTCACAGTTTCAGTGAAACTTTTGTCATGATCTCCAGAATCAGTTTCACAGGGATATATTCTAACTTCCCAAAGTAACTCCTTTGTACATCACAACAAGCAATCGTGCATGCATTGCAGGGGGGAGAGGAAGGCTGAACAATAAGGAAAAGGCAGAAGTGGGACTCATTTGCCTTTGTTCTTCTCTGACAAAAGTGTCATGGCCAGATATTAAACCTAATTAAAACTACATAAGACTTTCATATTTCTTTCCATGACTATTGCCCTTCACCTACCATTTCCACAGGATTTGGTGAGAGCACACCACATCCCCCAAACCCTGGGAAACAATAGTCTTCAGTGACCCTATACCAGCATAGCCCTTTTCTTCTTTTGATACTTAGTCTTAATTATGATAAACTAATCATGAGCTGAAATGTTGGAAAATATGTTGTCTTAGCTCTTCTTTTAGGATTTATTTGCCTTCATCCACTTGTAAGGAGCAGGTCTTTCTCATACTTAATTTGCTCTGTTTTCACCTGATGCTTTCTAGTACAGCTAGGTGGGTGGCCATTGAATTGGCTTTCAACTCATCAACCCCCACTGTTACATCTTTGAGGGATTTGAGGGAGAAATGTGGGATTTGAGCAAAGAAATAAAAAATATAAGTTCTGCATCACGTACTAAGAGGCCAGTATATACAAAAGAGTGTCCTAGGTGCAAGTATGCATGGCAATTCCAAATGGCTCCAGTGGCTGTTGTTTGGTTGTGGGGCTTCCCACTTTGGCCCTAGTGCTGGACCCATGTTGATCAGAATCGCTGGCTGCTGCTCCTACCACACCCCTCTGGTTTCACAAGGAAAACACAACTTTCCCAACCCACACCCCCTTCCCAGCAATGGAAAACATTCACCACCAGCAATGCATGCTGCAAATAGAGATATTCAGGGATATCCAGATTGGTACCAGTGGTAACAATCAGAAGGGTAAGGACCAATTATAGAGAGGCCTTTCCTAATGAATGGTCTGGTTTTGATGTTCCGGCTCCAGCAACCCAAACAGAGATGTGCTGCTCTGGGGAGGAGTCAGGATTTCCTGCCCTTGATGTTTGTACTTGTCTTCTACATAGTTTTGACAGAGGCTAAAAATAATGATTATCATCTCCTTGAAAATTATTTTTGCACCTTTATAAACACCTGTCCTTTCAGATGGTCACAGCACCAGGAGAATGTGTGCAACATGCACTGAGTCAGAAACAGCCAGAGAGGCAAAGCCAAAGCATTTCTTTGCTAAATTGGTTATTGTTCCCATGGACAGTGTTTCAAGAACATACAATAAATACAGCAAGCACCAAACTGGTGCACCAAATTTTGCCTGAAAGCAAGACATTGTGTTGCCTTTTGCAATTTTTGCCCTTGAAAGCACTATGTGGTCTCAAAAGCCTGAGCTGTCCTCTTGGTTAGCACTGCAGCCAAACCCAGGCAGCCTCATGTTGTTTGCACAGAATCCAAGTATGTCCCAGGGAACTTAATTGTCAGAGTGCACCCAGAAGTATGTTTGCAAACTATGATTTCTGCTATGTCCTGGGAGCTGTGTGTATCTGAAACTGTAATCATGGACTCTTTCCTCCTCTTGCACAATAATCTGATATGTCAATGTCATCCATTTGGCTTAGAGCAGCCTCTCTTTATAGCAAAGTTTCTGGTTTTCCCACACTCTGCATGGGATTCAGCTGTGAGAACGAGGTCCACACATATTCCACAGCTCATGATGTTGTGTCCCAGTTACACATTTTCATGTGTAATTTAAAAGACAAACAGAACACCTATGTAGTTCTGTATGTTATCCTAATGTCACTTGCTTCACTAGTGTAGGTTTTTGCATGATATCTTTCCAGTTGAGAAAAGAGGTCAGTTGATGGAAGTCAGAATAAATGTGCCTCAAAATGTAAAGCAGCAGCCCATGAGATGATATTATAATCAATACTTTGAGATGCTCTTCCAGTCACCTGAGTATAATATCTTTTTCTCAATCCTTCAATCTCTGTGTGCCACTGAGGAATGTTCAGCATAAATTTACTGAAAGGAAGAAAGCTCTCCCCTAAGCAAAAAGGTCCTGTAAAAATTTCTCATCCATGTAAGAAAAGAGACTGCACCTTGGACTCATTTCACTAATGCTGTGGACAGTACCTCGTCTGTTTGATCCAGCCACTGCTAAGACTGGATATTCTGCAAAAACTGTGAAGGCAGCACTCAGTGAGTCTAGGCTTCTTCAGTGGCAAGACAGCCTTTTCACAAGAATTTTGGGGAGTTCGGTTTTGGATGTAGACAACCTAACTCCTTAAGCTATATACCCAAAGTTCAAAAATTACTTGAAAAGTCTCTCAAAAAGAGTAAGCTATAAGCTAAGCAAGGTGGACAGATGAAGTAGTAACAGGTGTGGCAAGTAGCACTTTAATCTACAGGTCACACACATACAGAAAGTTTTTCTTACCTGGTTTTTCTTTCCACCTGGAAGACGGATAGATGGGTTTCAAAATTATTGGTATTATCAACAACTACAGCAACAACAACATACCATGTAAAAGATACTTAGATTTCTAAACCATTGTGTCCCCAACACCAAAACACACACACAGTCAGAATAGGGTTTTCCTGTTGTTTCATTTAAGAATAAGATACAAAAATCCAACATCCTGATGCTGGATGTTGATGCTGAGGTTTCTGGATTTGTTGTATAAGCATTATACACTACACTGTTTGGAAAACAAAACTTCAGAAAACAAAAAGCTGAACTAAAACTGGGACACATGTAAGGAAGCATATGAGCCCAGTGTAAAGACCTTTTTTCAGCACTGAGCGATACAGCCCTTGTCACTACCAAAAACTACAATCATTGCTGCTATCTTAGTCAGCCAACCTCTGCTTTTACTTATGCAAGGGACTGAGACAACACAAAAAAAGAACAAAATATGAAGCTAAATCAGGACCCCGTAAGGACTCTTATTCTTCGATTGTTCTTCTCTGAACACCCTAAATATTTTTGCAGCTTGTAAGCTCAATATTTAGTCTACAAGAAAGAGCATACATGAAAAATAGCTTACACACAGCAGACAAAAGTCAAGTGGAGGGTGAAAATGCACATTCTTTAAAGTATTAGAATTATTTATAGTCAACATTTTTTCATCTTGATTTTTTTGGTTTCTTCTAAAATGTAGCTGAGAGGAAATTATCCCCCCTCAAATAAGAAAACAGTATTAATATTTGGATCAAGTGAGATTTAACTATAAAACCCTCTACACTCCAGAATTCAACTATTCCCTTACTTAAAAGGACAGTATAAGGGGTAGAATGGGGGTGAAAAAGCACCATGTAGTAGGATTTCTAAATTTTACTGTGTATACTATGGGCAGTCAGATTTCTTAGCACCTTGCATAATACCATCCACAGCTCAATGTCCAGCTCACAAGCTTTCCTTTAAATCTGCAAGTACTTTCAGAAGAATGCTTTCAAGTTCCTCTGATTTTCACAGCATTTAAAGCCACAATGATGAAAGTAATTAGAAGAGTAAATCTTCCAAGTGACACCAGTAATATTTTTCAGCTTTCTATTTTCAGGATTTCTTGGCAAGGTTTCCCCTCTGGTCCTGGCTCCCAGTTCCTGTATAATGGCCCAAATTTCCAACAGGATTTGAGAGGAGGAATGCCTTGTGGCAAATTTTTTTCTGACTTATTACAGAAAGAGCAAAATGTGATTCTCCACCCACCATTAGCCAAAAATGGAGGTTCAAAGAATTCTCAAGAATCCAGAAGCCAACTGTCCATTCCTCTGTGTCAAATCCCTGTGAATTGATGCTTGGATCCCAGCTCCATATGGCAAACTCCAAACTCAGATCTTTCTTCTCAGTAAATATAGATTGAAAATGCATTTTTCATATTTGCCCTTTCAGTGCTTTACAGGTATTAGCCAAGTTTTACTTTGCAGTCACATCTGAGATACAAAAGTGTTGAAGACAATAATTCAATTCCTTATACCTTTAGCTTTAAAAAGTTATGGTGATAATTGATCAAAACACTTAAGATAGAACTGAAATGCAACTGCAGTATTAACAAATACTGTTTGTTATTTATTTATTTGGTCCTTGTTTTTAATTTTTGTGACAAAGAGTAATACACAAAATTCTAAATGAAAATTTCTATAGGATGTGGAAGCAACAGTGAGAATATGAACATTTATAAGAAAATCATTAAATCCACAGTATTTATAACAGCACATTGAAGTGCACAAATCTGTAGCAAGGTTCTACAGTCTCATTCTTTTTTTCTCATTGTCACCATGTTTCTTCAAAAAGTTTAGATTATAGTTTAAAATCCTATTAGCCAGGCCTTTGCAGCTAATTGTCAGAGTTAGATTAAAAAAAGTTTAAAACAATTTGAACAGAAAGTACTGTTCTCTGATGAGTTCCATATAATTCATTCTTCCATCGAATGTCCTCCAACATTGCTGAAAGCTGTTCAGGTTTGCTAGGTTTTTGAATGATATTCCAATGCTGTTACAACTTCAATAGAGCTACAAAAGCCAGGAAGAAGCAAGCACTGCTGGAATGTCGGTCAGAGCTGCCTGTGGCTCATCTTCCACACTTCTATAAAAGCCTCTGCCTCTCAAGATGGGGGCCATGCACAGTGAAACCGAGCACTTGGTTCTGGTCAATTAGTTCTACGTTTTAATGAACATTTAGCAACAATGCCCTTTCAAAATGGATTGCAAGGGAGAAGTAAGATGAATAAGGAAAACATCTTTTTGCTTTCAGTATTCTTCTGTTTCTCTTTTTATGGATGTTTAGTGATCCCAGCTTAAAACTATGCTACTTTATCTGTGTGGTAGATTAAAACCATGCTCTTTTTCCATGGGGAAAACAGCAAAGTCTCATGGTTTCATGAGCCAGAGGCTACTCCATCACTCTTTTGGAGGGTTCTGTCAGTGTTCCTTTTGTCTAGGCTCTCACATCTTAAGAGTCTTCATGCTACATGTGTAAATGCATTCCTAAATAGGAATTCTTTACAAATGAGGGCTGAGGAAACAAAAGCCATCCCCATACTGGCCTGCCACGGTTCCACAGTGAAGAACACTACAGCTTTTGCCTTCAGAACACTGGTTTTAAAATACCACAACCTAGATACCATAAAATCCTGCAAGGTTTGTTCAGTTTGAGCCAACAGATTCTCTTCTTTTTCCAGGTGGGGACACTCTTCATGCAACTAAATCTACTCAGAAGGCAATGGGAAAGAAGTTAGGACTGACTCAGGGAAAAGTTACAGGTCAAACATCTCATAAGCAGGTAAAAGAAAACACACTTTTGTGTCAAAGTAACTGCGAATCTCAGCTTTCTCCTACTTAGGAAAGTTACAACCATGGGCAACAGATCAGCCACCAGACTTTCCTTTGCATGACTTCAGCCCTCCTCTAGTTAGTACTGCCATTGGTGTCGTGGCACTGAAAGGGCTGAGTGAAGTAACTACACTTAAAATCATTGCACAGGAACGTAGCTCTTCTCACAGTGCCCATCGAAAGCTCTCATGCACAAAGTAGCACTTTCCCCTGCTCATGCACAAAGGCAAGAAAAACCTGCTCCAAATACCTTCAAGACTAAAGGCTAAAAATACAACCCTTTTTTTAAGTGCCCACCAAAATTAGAGCTGTATGAAATCCAGGTCCAAACCCCCAGGCTGAACTCACTCACCTCCCGTACGATCTCCCTCTCTCTACACGTGTGCCTGCACACACACCCTCGTCCACGTCCTGGTGCCACTGTGCATGTGCTTAAATGACCACTGCATTCAAGACCACAGCATGAGCAGCCTGTGGTTGAAAACCCATGATAAATTCACGCATGCACTGAAAACCCATGAACTGATATTGCAATAAATCTACAGAGAGCCTTCTTAAATTGTATGGGGAGACTTCAAGGACAAAGACGCATATGGTTTTAATTTTCCTCTAAGTGATAGCCATAGTTAATACCTGATTTGGCAGGAAGCAGGCATTACATGCCTGTTGGGCTTACATGGACATGAAAAAGAGTTTATGTTTGACATTTGCTTTAAAAACATAATGAAAAGCTTTTGCTCTTTCAAGGCCGAAACTTCCCTTATTTTTTGAGGGTCTATTAGGTTAAAAAATTATTTGTTGGCTATGAATGCTTGGATAACTGACAAAAAAAGCATTAGGAGTAGGCTCTTTGTTAGTGTTTGTAGCTGGATGACAGAGAACTGAGAGCAACAGAAACAAGATGCTGAACAGCACATTCGCTTTTTGTCTGCCTTACAACTGTTTTTTATAAAAAAGTGGCTTATGGCACCAAGCTCTGATTCATCACTGGTAGCTTTCCATTAATGGAAAGGAAAGAATATATAGCATTTCCACATAATGCCACAATTCCCTCCACTTGTTTTGCCCCTGAATGTCACATACCTGCCTGGGCCCTGGGGAAAGAGACAAAAAATATGACAAGTATTGGTAACAGTGGAGATCCACAAGCAACAGTCCATTTGCCATCAGTTGTGTTCCACATTCCTGCCAGACGTGGAATGAATGACTAATGTCACCACAGGCTGAGATGCATTTGGGGTAGGGTAGAGCCAGGAAGGTTTGTGGATGAGTCTTCTCAGGGCAAAAGGAACCAAAAAGCCAAGGCCAGCTAGCTGTGAAACAGGAAGTGCCAGTTTAATACAGCTCTAATAACTGTCCCACAGCAAAACATCATCAGCCTGGTGCCTCCATCCTGAAATCCATACGGGAACCAAAACCATACATCTTGTTCTATGTGCGACAGCTCCTGAAAAATGGCTGGCTTCAGACAATGTGTTAGGAAGCATATATAATGGCATAATTGAGCTCTTAAAAATCATGACATAAGGAAAGGAACAGCTCTGTGGTGTGCCCTAGATCCATCATCGTCATGATTTATTGCTTAATGTTGCATCATTTAAAATTAATACACCACCAGTTTAGCCAAGTGGTCAAACCACATTCTGGGGTCCACAAGTAACTTGAGATTTGAATAACTACCAGTGTGGACATGTGAATATATTCATACTTGCACTCACACATGCAGATTATGTGCTCCATTTTGTAAAAATATATGTATAAAATTTTTTTTAAAACATAAACTCTTGCTACAGAAACTGCTTCTATTCATACCCAAGAAGTAAAGGTGGAATTAGGATTGTCATTATAACTTGTGTCCAAGAAGTGACAGAGAAGTCCTAGGTTTGATGAATTTGAAAGGGATCTAGGACATAAGTAACTTTTCTTGAAGTCCACAGGCTCCAAAAGGGGTTTAGAAAACAGTAAGTCATCTCAAGGTGACTCATATAATCAGCTCTCCTTATATTACCAGCTGGCTGAAGCTGGAAGCCAGAAAAGAATGGGGTGAGATAAGAACCCTTCCACAGAGAGGGAATCCATGACCAGCTGGATGAGGGCCAGTGGGAAGATCTACAAACCAAGTACAGCAGCATGACAAATCTGTGGATTAACTGCAGCATTGTCAGGGAGCAAGTCATGCTCAAAGCTGGTCATCACACAGGATTTGGGAATGAACTCTGCTTTCAAAAGCCAATCAGACATACCAGACAGCCATCGTGATTCAAAGTGGTCATCCTTGTCCATAGCAAACTCTTGAGGTTTGACAAGAGTCCTTACAAGGAAATGCACTGGTTGGCTAATAAAAAATAGGAATCTCAAAGACTTTGAGAAAAACTTTACTTTACCCCATCAACCTAAAGACTTCTTCATTTAGTTTTATGTTTGTGCTAGAAAATTAAACCGGCTGGGAATCTGTGAAAATGTCTGTTCACTTCAGGTAGCTAATTTCAGTTATCTCTGGCTTAATTATTTCTTTTTTTAACCCAGATTTGAAATATCTCTGATAAACCATAGTGGCAGTTGACTCTCTAAAACACCTCACATCTGTTTTATTTGGGATAGCTGAAGAAGGGAAGACCCACAAAGAACGGGTATTTCACCTCAATTGGAAAGAACTTTTAAGAATAAAACATTAGTGCACAAAGCAGTATTGACTGATAAAGCACAGATAAAGTGAACTAAGGTCTGTTACAGGTTGTGCTACCAAAATTTTTCAGTTAAGTGTCTTTTCACCATTCCATTTATTTCATTACAGTCAAGATTAAAAAAACATGCTGTATTTTGATAAGGCAATGGAAAATCTGCAAAGCTGGAATCAAAATGATGACTTAAAAATTCCTACACTCCTCACAAGTGACATCTGAGGTTGTAATTTGTTCCATTTGGAAAAGAATCTCCAAGACTTCACACACAAGTTTTATTTCGGATGTGCTACTCACTTTTAAGGTAGAGGTATTCTCAATCATCACCTGAACAGATTTCAAACAGAACTTCCAACTAAAGTAATTGTTTCAGGCATAAAGCATAAAGGTGTACATAGACATTTCAGGTGAATCTCATACTTTTTCTTCTTCTTCTAAGGGGATAAAATTTGCACTGTGCCTCTAGGTGGGACTCCTCCCACTGAGCAAAAAACCCCAGTGTTTCATAAACACACGCAGAGTAATTCTCCAAGAAAAACAAACTACCAGTTAAGCAGAATAAAAATTTCCAGCTCAGAAATTGGTGAGATAGTAGGGCAGACAGAGACTGCCTAAAATGCTAGACAACAAATGCAAGAAATCATGGACTATAATAATGCTTTTTTTCTAGAATAAAAACATTATTCAAATCCTAAATAGGTGACCTCACAAACAGCCTCCTGTTACCATGAAGAAGAGGCAAACTCCTCACCATCCTACAAGGAACTACAGAGGGCACAAAATAAGACAAAAGTAGTCTCAACCCCTCACACTCACACAGGAACACTCAGCATACACTCAGCACTGGGCACATGCTTTTTACACTCCCACTGTGTTTGCTTGAGTTGGCATGGCAAAACCCCAAATAGCTGGAAAAATCTAATTCCACCTATTTTGGATCTTTACATATTAAAACCAGAGCAGGCTTGAAGGATGAAAGAAAGAAAAGGTGTGCACTTGCTGTCTTTTCTTCATCTGTTTTTAAGAGAAACACTAAAGGTGGCTTTTTTGCACAATGGGAGGGAATGGTTTTTTCCCATAAGTGATCAATTACAGAAAGTGGCAGGTGACATAAAATGAATTCACAACATGAAGACATCTGCAGCATCCAGCCCCTGGACTCAGTCTCATCATGTACTTTGTGCCACAACCTCTTTTCTAATGGTCAAACTAGACAGTGGGAATTCACAGATATAAAGGAGTACTGCATGTAAGCCAATGGAGTTTCTTGCAAGCTGTTAGCTGGCTTCTAACTTTACTCCCTTTGTCTCTCCCACATATGCCTCCTCGACCCAGTCCATATATAAAAAGGTGAAGAACACTGGTAACCATCACCCATGCTAAAGATGAAAAAGCCCTCTGAAATCTAACTTTCATTTTCTGCATGGTATTTGTATTTCAACTGCCAGGGAACTATATCCTGTAGAAATTATTTCCTGGGGAATATTTAAGCAGTCATTATCAGCTTTGTATGAGACTGAATTGGGATTCTTAAACTTTACTTACATGTTTTATGTTGCCCCAGAAGTCTCTTAAATACTTTAAGAGAGCCACAAAGAGCTGAGTTCAGGACTGAAAGTTTTGTTGCTTTAAGAGCCATAGAACCAGACCCCAATTCAGCCCCAAATAAGGGCCTATTTATAGATAAAAACCTAAGCATGGTAAAGTAGGAAATACCAGGGTTAAATAAGAGAAAGTCTATACCAGGATACATCACAGATACAATGATGGATCTTCACACCTACATCAGGGAAGAGAGACCATAATAATAAGTGTTGTTATGTTTGGGGAGGAGGGAGTAATTTATCATGACCAGCACCATACATGGGTCACTAGGGGATTTATCACTTTAATTCAGTAAAACACCTTAAGTCATCTTTAAAATTCAGTTTCTAGAAATGTCAAGATCACATAAGCCTGGAAGTATTTTATTGTATAGGAACAGGCTTAAGTAATTGCTTAATGCTCAAGTGCTTTGTTGAATGAATAACCCTGCTGCTGGAGCAAAGCACACATTCAACCATGGCTGACTCAGGATGATTCCTCTGCCTCTTACATAAGTAGAGTAGAGTAGAGAAGGAAGGGAAATGCTGTTAACATTTTACTTTTTACTGAAAGAAACCAGGACTGCTCAGGCACCAGCGCTACTCAAACAGCAGGACCTCTCTCTGCTGTTGGAGGGTCAAGGGATCTGCATCAACCTCAAGGTCAGGAAGAGGACCTGCTAGAATGAAGGAGAAATAGGACAAGGACTCTCATTCCACATATCATAGAAAACTCACATGTTTTGAATAACAATTAAGGAAATTATTTATTGGTTTGGATGATTAAACATTGTATCAATGATCTGTCTGTGTTCTGAGCCATCTGTGCAAAGAAACAGCTTTATAAAGTGGTGGAGTGCCTGAAACTAATCTCCTTGTTTTAAACGGTGGGATTTGAAGCAGATTGTACCTACTTATTCTTCTATTCAACACATTCATTTCTCCCTCACTGTTCTCTGAGACTTTTATTCTGTTAGTTTTCTGGATAACCAAAGACAGTCCAAGATTTAGGAAACTTCCCTATTTAGACTTGGAGGGAAAAAAAAAAATAGAGCGAGAGAAAGAACAATGAATTTTGTTTTAGAATAATACAATTTACTGTAAATAAGTAAATTCTGTGGGAAGAAACAATTCTAAAATTATAAAGCAACAGCAAAGCTCAAAGTAAACCACAAACTCTAGAACAAAAAAGAATTGTTTTCTATTGTAAGTTGCATGGGAAAGTTCTGCATCTTACCAGATGTCACTTGAGAGCACTAACCCAGCCATTTGGGGAACTTGCTCTTTCCTACTATTCACTTAATAGTGTCCTGAAAGGAAAGTGTTTTATCCTTCTTCACTTATCAGTTCCTCTAAGAAATTATTTTTGTTAAGTTTTGAGGTTGCATTTATTTTCCCTCAATAAAATGTTTATTTTCCTCTTGCTGAAAACCACTATAAAACCAGGTTGAATGGACTAAAAACTGTCCAGAGAATTTTGCAGCTGTTGGACAGAAGGCAGGATACTGAAGTGAAGATGGATGCAATTCTTTTGAGTAGCAGCCATTATGTTTTAGTGTACTTCATTTGTCTGAGACCACTTGGAAACTTAACTGACAAAGCAGCTAAAATTGCCTGAGGTTTTTTAAAAGCTTTTTCCTCTCCTTGGTCATTAAATATATGATAAACACCTTCCATTTAGGGAATCAGACATTGAGCTGGAGACCTTGAAAAGAACTCCAGTTTCATACCACTTTGCAGCCTGTATTAGGCTAACTTCCATTTTCCCCAAGATTCTCATGTACTAAACATTAGTAACAGGGACACCATTACATGAATTAATTTGACTGGTTAAATAATAATAATGGAGAGGGAACAAGATACACAGTCTAAGGGATTTCCTCTCTGCATAAAATAATAAAACTTATGCCATTTTCCTCCAGGGTGTATTCACTAGATGAAAGAACACATTTAATAACAAAAGGGTGATTGGCCCACAGGATTCATCTACATCTTGAATAGGATTTGACTAATAATGCCCCCACTGGCTGGGTCTTCTACAGTTATCATCATTTTGGCCCATAATCTGCAAAGAGGAGTTAGCACTGGAAAAAAAAAATAAACTAAAACCCACTTTATTCTCAAGGATTCTTGTTGTTTTATTCCGACTTTTCTGTTGCAAAACACAATACAATGAAATGATGCTAAAGACTTCTGAGCCTGTGTGCATTTTGAGCCAAAGCTGCTATTTGCTTATTATTCAGTCTTTAAACCCTTCAAAATCTTTCTTCCTGGAAGAGCTGTTTTTCTTCCTATTCTTTCCATCTGTACAAATAAGTTAGCAGTAGCAGAAGTCAGAATATTCCCTCAGGGAGATTCTGGACTGTGTAATATTTGTGACCACACTCTGATGTACAGCAGCATCCTCCCATTTGCACATTTTCACACAGTCAGACGTACCCAGGTGTAATAGGAAAGCAAAAGATACACTTGGACTCTCCTCTTTCTCTGCCTTGCACAAGTGATAACTCATCACTTAAAAAGTAACATACTTCAATGGGAAAGCATTAAAATGAAGATCAGGACACCTAAATTCTTTTATTTGTTTGCTAAACAACTCTGCAAAAAAGTTACTTTGTTTACTTTGTACTTCAGTTTTCACTCTGCTTTTTCTGCTGATGTAAGCCAGCAGTACTTATATACCTTTTTATTCTTTCAAGAGACCATCAGTGATACAAAGCACAAGTTGTTGTTATCATAAAATGTTCAGAGCTGTAAAAACACCAGTCCTTGAACTGAAATTACCAGAAATTATATGCAAACAAGTTCCTCTCTCCCACACTCAGCTTCCAAGGGGGGAAAAAAACCCAAACATCCAAAACAAAAAACAAAAGCAATTGCCAAGAATTTTTCCTTAAAAAAGTCTGACCTCACTAAAGATTGGTCAGGGAGTTTGACTTCCCTATTACATTATATTATATACAAAGAAATAACAGTCTAAGGAGGTGGTTAAAAAGTAAATATTAAGACAATGAATTTTCAGGTAACATTGGAAACTGCTAAGGAAGAATTGCCTACAGAAACTGAGCCAGGGCTGTTGCTTGCATTCAGCCCTGACTCCAGCCCAGACTGAACAGGGAATTCATTAGCCAGGGTCACAGTAGCCCCTCAGAGAAAGCTGCTAAACCACCCAAAGATGAGGCCCAACCAAATATCATAACTGCAAACCTGTGGCATTAGTGGCAACTCTAAGTTAATTTAATTCCATTGATTCCAAGAGAAAAATATTTGCCGAGTGCAATCATAACAAGAAAAATCTACCACTCCCCTTGAAAACACAGAACAAACAAACCTCCTCAGCCTTTAGAACACTTTCCTAGAGTCAAATTCATACTATTTTCACTTCAACTTTGTGTTAAGACCTTTTGGCATATGCTGAGGCAGAATGTCTAATATTACAATTATTTCAACTACTCAGTAGTAGAAATTTGGATGGCCTACTGTATAACTATATATCTTACTGCTGTAAAGGAAAGGTCAACAGCAATATAGAAAGCTCATTTTTAAGCAATTTCTTGTTGCCCCCTTTTTTATTTGCCAGATTTAAATAAAGCCACTGATGTTAATACATCCTTCCCATATTTTCTATTCCATAATAGCAGCATAAATTGGAGTCTATGCCAGCTTTTTAAACTACTCCACCATTTGAAGTCATTTTATAACTAATATTTTGAGAATTACTGGCCCTGCTTCCCCTATCACTCATGCTAATTTAAAAGTGATGAAATGCAATTGGTTTGAGAGAAGAATCTCTAGATTTAGAATAACATATCATAAGAGAAGAATGCAGACCATCTATTTCATGGTGAAGCTCTGCTTAGCCCCAGCAGCCCCTGTCACAATCCCTATAGACTGATGATAAGGAAACTACCAAATTTCATTATCTTCTTGTTTGGTGTTACTTTCCCCCTGTCCTTTTAACTGTCACATACAGAGAACTTGTTCCCTTGGACTTGTCATTCTGTTTGTTCTTTTGCACTTGGGTTCAATGTTCAGGTTCACTTGACCCTTCAGGGTATCTTAACAAAGAAAGAAGGAATCAAGAACAAATTTGGAAGTAAAATTTCTCTTGAAAGGAGTTAGTCCTAAGCAATATTACTAACATTAATTACCTGGAAAGCCACCTGAGCAGCAGACTCTCAATTAGCATCCCCAGACAGCCACAAAGAAAAGCAGGAAACAAAAGTAGAGTGGGGCAAAACTGTCTTGGTAAACACGCACCACTGCAGCATGACACTGTTTCTGAGTGATAGGGTTACCCATCCCTAACTAAGTTCTAGTAATGTAAGTGCTGGCATGAAGAAGAGAACAAGACTTTTGCTCCCAAAAGTCATATAGTGTCACACATTTTCTTAATGCATTTCAAGAGCATCCAGCAAAATCCAAGCCCTGGTGCCAACTGAATCTCTCCACGATGATTAATAGTAATATTCCCTCTAATAAAATATGTATCATTAAGATTCTAAAATCAGACCCATAGAGCTGGAGCTAAGAGTTACTAAGAGCTTAGTTGATATTTAGCAGTCCCTGAAAAAAAGTTTGTTACATCAATTTTTCTTTCAAATGTAAAATTGTTTTTTTCAGGTTTAATATTGTGCCGAAGGTCACAGGCTGATGTTTCTTTGGCAAGAGATCACTTGATATCATTGTATATGCTTTCAAATGGAATAACGCTCATTCTTTTGAGAGATGGCAAAAAAAATCAGCTCTTTAAATGAGTCACTTGTCTACAAGAACACTGGCTGCCTTACACCTCAGAGGAAAGCAACTCTGGCAGGAAAACACACTCAGCTATTTCCTTGGCAGTTTTTTTTATAATGGAATGGCTATTTGAAGCTGTTGGGTTGAAGTGTTAGACACAGGAGTGATGGAGATAGTTCTACAGACAGAGTGCACAAGACGGCCAAAGGGAGCTTGAAACCAGTAAAGATTATTTAGTGCACGTATCCACAGTTTACCATTGTATGGTATATTATTCATGAATTCCTGGGAAGCTAACCCTGAAAGGTTGCAGAAATGGGATGTCTTCAGAAAGAATGAAAGGAGTAGCTTACTTAAGCATTCAGAAGAGAGGAAGACTGCTATAGCTGAACCCGAATAAGCAAACGCATTTAAACATATGCTTAAAATTAATTTGATTCCGTTGAATCCAGGAACTTCAAAGGTCCAGAACTTTGCTTAGTAAACCAGAAATAGAGATGCTTGAATGAGCCTCTGGAATGAGTTGTGTGGCGCTGAGACTCCCAGCTAACACTCCACATAGACTTCTGGTAGCTCCTATTTGCAGCTGTGTCGAGCAGCTGCTCTTCGCTCAGTTTCTCTGGTTTTCTCATAAAATCAAAGGGAACCCAGCGCTGAGATCAAATGGCTTTAAAACCAGAATTACTTAAAATCGATCAAACTTCCATACCCGTGAAAAAAAACAGATAAAAATAATAATAAAAAAAAAGCTGGTCCGCGTACCTTAGGATTGTCAATCCTCCCTCATTTTTGAACAACAAAAAAGGGGGGGAATTAAAAATAAAAATAAAGAGTTTGGCGTTCGTATCGAAAGGTACCCGGGAACATTTCTTTCCCGGCCGCCGCACCCAGAGATGGAGAGGCGGGCGCTGCCCCGCACACCCCGCACACCCCGCGCCGCCCCAAAACCCGCCCCGCCGCCCCCAATCCGCCCCGCGTACCTGCATCATTGTCCCGGCCTCTCCGTGCGCCACGCGGCCGCGGGGCGAGGGGCGCATCCTCCTGCCGCGGCACGCCAGGCTCGCCCAGCCGCCCATCGGGCGCTCCCGGCAGCTCCCCGCCTCCAGCGCTGCCCCCGCTCCGCTGGTCACCCTTCTCGGGCAGGCATCGAACCCTCCTCCGCCCCTCCGCGGCCGCTGGGAGCTCCGCGGGACGATGCTGCGCTCCCCCGGCCGATGCTGAGCGCTCCCCCGGCCGATGCTCAGCTCTCCCCGGCCCGATGCTCAGCTCTCCCCGGCCGATGCTCAGCTCTCCCCGGCCCGATGCTCAGCTCCCCCGGCCGATGCTCAGCTCTCCCCGGCCGATGCTCAGCTCTCCCCGGCCCGATGCTCAGCTCTGCCCCGGCCCGATGCTCAGCGCTCCCCCGGCCGCGCTCCGAGCCCCTTCCCTTCTCCGCTTCGCCTTTTGTTACCGCGCTCCCGAGCTGACCACAGCGTGCCCCCTCGGCGGCCGGGACGACAAATCAGAGAGCCGGTGCTGAAAGCTGTCTCCAGCTGGAGAAATTTAGCCTTCCCTGCCCCGGTGGGAGGGCTTTTGGATCACTGAGTGGTATGGATACAATAACAACGAAACTAATAACTTGGAAAACAGTCCGCTTCGGAGGGTTGCGCTGCTTTTGTGAGAAAGAAAAGTAAACGTTCCAGCGGTCTGTCACTAAAGCAAGCTGATAGTACCCAAGTAATTTGAGAGAGAAAAATGGGTAAAGTTGACACCAAGAATGACTTTGAAAACAGTTGCAGAAGGGGAGAACCTACAGGAATTTCCTGCTTCTTTGTGTGATCTGCCTGCCTGTGTGCATTATTTCCCTTCAGTTTTTAAGAGAACTTCTTTTCCCTGCCTGCAAAAAGGGATGCATTCTGCTAAGAGGCAGTACTTCCATGTGATGGAAGCACAGCACTGTAAGCTTAGCGACTGAGACTCTGTTTCCTTCTTTGCAAAAAGTGTTTGTTGTCCTGCACAACTTCAGTTAGCAGAAATGTGCTGTAATTTGGCATGTTTCACTTCTTATATCTCCATCTTTAGGAAAGGCACAGCTGCTTGATGCACAGAGATGAGAATCTGTACCTCCCACCGGGACCTAAGGCCATAAAGCTGGATAACTTTTGCTCCTATAGTTAAAAGATTGTGGGCAAAGCCTTTCAGCTGTTTTCTCTTTGGGTTCCCGAGTTTCCTCCAGTGCAAAAGGCACAGTACAAACCAGTGTTTCTGACTCTGATCCCTCCTGAGAAGTTCAAGACACATTTACTTGCCTGTCATGCAGTAAAAGATATCTGTAACTGAACAACAGAGTTCATCACCTATTTCTAAACATTAGAATTTCAGTGTTTCAGGAGAGCCCTCCTAAAATAAATTTAGAGGAACTGGGTTGATCAGTTTTGGGTTTTTTTGAGGAACACAAGAGATGAGAAATAATTTCTGAACATTTGTATTGAGATAGCATCTAGCACGTTATGATTTAGGTCAAAAGAATATGTCTTTTATACAGCAAAAAAGGAAAATTAATTAAATGTTTTTTAACACTATTATTATTTATTTGCACCATTTGGATGTTCTGCTTGAGTACTTGGCCCCCATTATGCCAAGGCACTCAACTTCAAGAGGCTGAAGTTATTTCATCAAATGAGTTGATCTTGTGCATGGATGGGTTCAGGTATCCATGGAGTAGCTTAAAAGGGCTCATTTTGGGTCTTTTATTTAATTCCGTTGCATAAATCTTCCCGTGTTCCTCCCTCTGCCCTCCATTGCCTGAACTCTGGGTTCAAAGAGTCTGAATGCACAAGTGAGTTATTTCTTTAGAGTAAGAAACTGATTAAGGGAGAAAGGGTCATTGCACAGGAAGAGCTGGTCTTAGATAACTTGAAGTTCTGATATTGTCATGGAAGCTTTTCCTTGAGAAGTCACAAATTATGACTAATGAGCTGTATTTGAAATATCCCAAACTAATGAGTCATGATATGTGAAGGTGATTTTTATGAGCTGGTCAAAAGCAACCTCCTGTACTGGCTCATCCACTTTAAGGGAAGTTCATCTGGTCCTTGTTGACTGATGCACAAATAAGGGGCAGAAAGAGGAAAGGACTTAAGTCAGTTACTTTGACAGAATGGGAGTGGCTATTGACAGGTTAGAAATACCTGAAATGAAATGGTATAAAAGTGGAAATGTCAACACCTTCTGAAAGACTTTTCACAATCCTGCCTTGCTAGGTTGGTCATTTCCATTGCTTTGCGCTTTGACCCTACTTTTAATTACTGTAATCTTATAAATATAGTTTGGTATATATGCAAGGGTTTGTAAAGCTTAACTAAACAAGCCAATGTTTCCTGTGGTGCTGCTGCTTGTTCTGGTATTTAAAAAAAAACAAACAACCAGTGTTTGTTTCTCCAAACCAAAGTCAAAACAAGAATTAAAAGGGGGCGGAGATAACTAAGGTGAGAGCTTTCTTTAACATACTAACCCTTGGTTTATCAATTCTTCAAATGCAGCTGAGCAGTTTGTCAACGATGCAAAAATATGCAGTGGTTATTTGTTCATAATTAGAAGGGAATTTTATCTGGAGGTTCCAGAAGGTGGTGGCCCCATCCTTGACATGTCAAATGCTCTCTCAAATTCCATTAACAGCTAATTCAGGGAACTCATTACAACAAACCTGATCTAGTGCAGTACCTATACTAGGGTGTATTTCTAAAGAAAGTAGTAAATGTGTTTTTATGTATGGGAGGGGCAGGCAGGCATTAATGACCCTTCATTATTTAAGTAAATAGGAACGGAAGAGTTTAATTTAGTCCCCCTCCCACTTCTTCCACCATTTAGAATAGATGGGGTTTAGCACTGTCACAAGCAGAATCAGAGGGAGATTGGAGAGGACAAAGGAATGTGGGGAAAGAAGTAACAAAAAAATGCACAGATGTGTAGTGATTTAAAATTAACTAATTGTCGCTAAGACATAGATCACTTCTAGATGATAATGACCACAGCCAGAGGCAAAGCTGTATTAGCATCAAATCTGCCATTAACATTCCAGGAAATGCACCAGTGTGAGTCATTAATGAAATTATAGCCAGTTATTTGGTGGGAGATAAATTAGTCAGGCAAGAGGGACATTTTCCTTGTGGGACCATTATTTTTACTGAGAAGCACAGAAATTATTTTCATTTCATGAGTCTGCATCTGTGTTTGAACATCTACAGAGAAAGATTCACAGAAGGTACTTGAAATTCTTTCAAAGCTCCAGGAATTTTTAGCATTACTGCAGCAGGAACAGGAGCAGCTCCTAAATTTTGCACATATAGTCAGGGTTCTATTTGTCAGCCTTCTGTTCTCCAAATACAAAGCTTCACTCCGTACTGAGCAGTTTTGTTATTCCAGTATATGACTGCCAAAAGACTCCCATTAGCCTTAGCAGTATATGTTAACAGGGTGTTTCTTATTATTCAGATTATCTGGACATTACAATAATTACATTTTTGGAACAAAAAAAGAAAATATAGCCAGCTCGTTCTACTTAGGCTGACAAAAATAACTATTAAATACAATAGATCAATCTATACCAGTGTCCTGGTTTTGTCTGGGATAGAGTTGATTTTCATCTTAGTAGCTGGTACAGTGCTGTGGTTTGAATTTAGTATGAGAATAATGTGGATAACTCACTGCTGTTTTAGTTGTTGCTCAGTAGTGCTTACCCTAAGCCAAGGACTTTTCAGTGTCTTGTGCTCTGTCATTGAGTGGGTGCACAAGAAGTCGAGAGGGAGGATGGCCAGGATAGCAGACCTGAACTGTCCAGAGGGATGCTCCACACCACAGAACATCCTGGCCAGTACGTACACTGCGGGGAGCTGGCCAGGAGGGGCTGGTCACTGCCTGGGGACTGGCTGGGCATCAGTCAGTGAGTGGCGAGTAATTGCATCACTTGAAGTGTTGTTTTTTTCAGTTTCATTCGTCTCTTTCTGTTACCTCCTTTTTCATTGTAACTAATAGTAGTAGTAGTAATACATTTTACTTTATTTCAATTATTAAATTGTTCTTTGCTCAACCCACAAGTTTTACCTTTTTCTGATTCTCCTGCCCCTTCCCCTCTGGGGCAGGAAGGGGAGAATTGTTGCATGGCACTTAGTTGCTGGCTGGGGTTAAACCACGAGAGCCAGTTTTGAGCAGAGCTCAATCAACAATGTTCTGTGAGAGTAACAATACACCACATTTAATGCACAGTGCTTTAAATGGTACAACCTAAGAGCCAAGCAAAACCAAGAAGGAATGCACTCTTCTGTAACACTTTGCATTTTTCAGTCTGCACAAGCAGTGCTGCTCTCTGGTACGGAGTTTAGAGGTAGTGTCCAGTTTTAAGGACGGAAGACACCCAGTACTGTCTTCTGGGGCAGGTGAAATAGTAGCTCAGCTATGCAGTGAAGTACCCAGACCCTCTGCTAGTGGTGATGGAGCAATACACTGGTGTCAGTCACAAGCACAGAGTCTGATAACTATGCAAGAGCAGCACTGCTGTTAATAATTATTCCAAAGCTTTTTCCTGAGAAGGAATGTGACTATGCAGAGTTGAGGGAAAACTAGGTTTGTCAGGTTTAATATTTCCAGAGTAAATTCCAGACTCAGTCCAATAATAAATATTAATATCACAGAATCACGGAGTGATTACAAAGAACCTCTGGTCGTCTTCTGATCCAACCTCTTTTGTCAAGCAGGAACACCAGGTGCCCAGGACCACATCTAGAAAGCTTTTGAGTATCTCCAAGGATGGAGAGTCCAGCACCTCTCTAGGCAACCTGTGGTGGTTCTCAGTCACTCTTACATTAAAATAGTGTTTCCTGATGTTCAGAGGGAACCTTCTGTGTTTCACTTTGTGTTTTTGCCTCTGGTCCTGTGTGTTGGTTTAACACCAGCTGGAAATTAAACTCCGAAAAAACCACTCCCCTTCCCCCTGCCCCCCCCCGGCAAGAGAGGGACTGTGGGTTGAGATAACCATTTACTGAAAGCAAACACCAATGGAATAAGAAATGCACTATAACATCAGCAATATTAGTAGCAAAAAGATTCAAAAAGAGAAAATGCTTTATGCACAAAAGATGTTCACCATGCCAGCTTAGTCCCACATGGCCGCCAGGACAAGAAGAAGGTGGCAGGTGGTCCCCAGAGGTTGCATACATGTGGCCCCCTGGGACAAAGACAAGATTGCAACCATTCCCACACCCAGTGACGCGTGGTTTCCCTAGAAGTTCCATGTGGCCACCAGGACAAAGACAAGGTGGTTGGCACCCTCAGCAGCTCACATGGCTTTCCCCAGACAAAGGTGAGATAGCAGGCACCCTCTATCCCTGAGCAAGAGACAATGGAAAACGGTGATGGACAAAGCCCCAGCAACTCGATTGTTCACATCACACTGTGCTTGGGGCTTGGGCTTGCTGGGGTTTGGACTCCAGGCTGTGTCAGCTCCCCTGGGCTCAGCCACTTCCACAGCTTTCCAGCACCATGTCTTGGAGTCACGTACACTGCTTGTCAGCTCCACATCTCTGAGACGTGTCTCAGAGGAGGAGGTGGCAGCAGCACAGGACGAGATCCACAGGGCTGGTCCCAACAGCCTTCACGATGGAGACAGGAAGATAAAATGGTGCACTTCTGAGGATGCACTTACCTCTTCTTCCCCCTGGAACCACAACCTGCAGCCATGACATGGGTTGTACAGAATAGCAAGCCAGCCTGGCCCAACACTAAGCCCTCTCTGCAGCCAGGACACCCTGTCAGTGGGCACCACTGAAAAGAGCCTGACTTTGTTGTCTTTGCCCTCATCCTTCAGATACATCTACACATTGATGAGATCCCTCCTGAGCCTTTCTTCTCCAGACTGCACAGTCCCAGCTTTCTCAGCCTTTTCTCATAGGAGGTATGCTTTAGTCCCCTAATCATCTTAGAGGCCCTTTGCTGGACTCTTTCTAGTAGTTCTCTTTTACCAGGTCACCCAGAACTAGATCCAGAATTTCAGGTGTGGCATCACCAGTGCTGGATAGAGAGGAAGGAGCACCTCCCTCAGCCTGCTGGCAATACTTTCCTTACTGCAGCCCAGGATACTGGAAGCCTTCTTTGACACAAGGGCACATCACTGACTCATGTCCAATTTGGTGTCCATCAGGACCCCCAACTGACAAATGGACCTCCAGCTGAGTGGCCCCCAGCATACACTGATGTGTGGGGTTGTTTGTCACCAGGTGCAGGACTTTGCACCTCTCCTTCCCAAGGTTTCTGTCAGCTCATTTCTTCAGCCTGTCCAGCTCATGCTGGATGGCAGCACATCCCTCTGGTCCATCAGCCATTCCTCCCAACTTTGTGTCATCCGTGAAGTCATTGAGGATACATTCTGCCCCATCATGCAGATCACTAATGAAGATGTTAAACAGCACTAACCTGGTATTGACTCTTGGGGTACAACACTACTCTCCAGCCTCCAACTGGACTTTGCACTGTTCATCACCGCCCTCATGGGCTGGCCATTCATCCAGTTTTCAACTCACCTCCCCATGCAGCCCCTACAGCTCCACCGTGAAGGGCTGTGAGGCTGTTATGGCAGACGATGTCAGAGACCTTCCTGAAGGCTTGGCAGGCACCAGCCATTGTTCTCCCCTCATCTACCAGACACATCAATCAGCTCATTGTAGAACGTTATCAGGCTGGCCAAGCATAACTTCCCCATAGTGAAGCCATGCTGACCACTCTGGAGGAGTTTCTTGGCCTTCATGTGCCTGCAAAGGATTTCCAGGATGAAAATGGTTTCCAGTATCACCTTCCCTGGGATCAAAGTGAGGCTGACAGGCCTGTAGTTCCCTAACTCCTTCTTGCCTGTCTTGATAGGCATGACATTTTCTCTCCTCCAGTCTTTGGGCACTTTTCCCAGCTTCTGCAACTGAGCAAAGATGATTGAGAGTGGCCTTGCAATGATGTCTGACAGCTACTTTAGCACTCGTGGGTGCTTTCCATCAGGGACCATGTATCTATCTCAACAAAAACTACCATACATTACACTAGGTACTCTGTACCAGCAATACTTTATACCAATAGCAGTGAAGAGTTCTGAAATGTGGGGCTGATATCCTGGCTACCCCAATCAGTTCTAGATCTGAATACAACATAAGTAAGAGAGAGATGAAATAAAATAAGCTTGAATCCCATCGTGACACTCGTGTGTGAAGTGTCCATCTGTGCTATTTTTGGCTGGGGTAGAGTTAATTTGTTCATAGTAGCTGTGTTTTGGATTTGTGTTGAAAGCAGCGTTGATAATGCAGAGATGTTTTCATTATTGCTGAGCAGTGCTTGCACAGCATCACAGCCTTTTCTGCCTCTCACACCACTCACCAGAGAGTGGGATGGGAGAGCACAAGAAGATGGTAGAGGACACAGCTGAGACAGCTGACCCCATCTGACCAAAGGCATATGATGTCATGCTCAGTGTCTAAAGCTGGGAGAAGAAGAAAGAAGGAGAAAGGTTTGGAGTGATGGAGTTTGTCTTCCCAAGTAACCACCAGGTGTGATGGAGCCCTGGTCTCCTGGAGATGGCTGAACACCTGCCTGCCCATTGGAAGTGGTGAATTCATTCCTTGTTTTGCTTTGCTTGTGCACATGGCTTTTCCTTAACCTATTAAACTGTCTTTATCTCAACCCACACCCACGAGTTTTCTCTCTTACTCTTCTGATTCTCTCCCCATCCCACTGGTGAGGGAGTGAGCAAGTGGTTATGTGGTGCTTGGTTGCAGGCTGGGATTAAACCACAACATTAGAGCCAGTAATTAAAGTTCCATAAGACAAGCCTGGCTTCTTTGTATTGTCAAAATTCTTCTAATTCCTCTAATAAGTAACATTTTAATTGAGATTCTTTTAAAAAACTGTTCTGAACTTTGTTTAGGGAAAACCTGTGTGAGTGTAATTCCCATCAAGAACTAAGAACTGAATCTTCATGACCCACTTACCCAAGATATGTAACTACCCTGGGTCACAAACTGAGACCAGGATATACAAATAAACTAACTCCTGTGGATTGTTTTGCAGAAAGAACTGAACAAAGTTCAGGAATCAAAAAAAAACACTCTGGACATTCTCTTATGTCTCTCCACTACCTCCCTTAACCTCTCCTCTTGATACCCCCAAAATAAAGCCTAACCAAACAAATTTCCCCTCTAAGGAGCCAATGTTAAATGGCTTGAGAAAAGATGTCATTTAGCTCTGCTATGCAGCTGTGGGAACACCCCATTTCCTGCTCTGCCATCCGATTATGGGGGAAACACTGCTCTTTCACCCCAAGCCAAAAATGTGGGAGGTTGAGAAAGGACAGACAGATGTGGCAGACTTAACAACTTCACTGTGTCTGGGAAACCTAATGAAAAGACATGTGTTTTATAATCCTAGTATATGTGCCTGGAAAGACTAGAAAGAAAAGGGTGTTATGCTAAACCATTTAAACTGCTCCCCACATAGTTATGTCCTTAACTCTCCCACCACAAATAAAGCCTCACCCTGAAAGTAAATAAGCTAAAAGTATCGTCTTTTGTCAAAAGCTGCCTTACAGTGGGTTTTACCCAGCAGAAAGAGAAAAGCAAACCCCTGCATAAATGCAGACCTGAATGAGAATTGTTCGGGTTTTGCGTTTGTTCTTAAATCAGCTTAGCTATTGATGAAAAGAACACATACCTAAAACTCACTTTGTTACAATGATGAAAACATCAGCCAAAAGCTCTGGTGGCACCTTGAAAAGAAAGAAAAAGGTTTAAAAAGCTCAAACATGTTACATAACTGTGCTGGATTTCCAAGCACACGGCCATGCAACAGACAGTTAATGTCTGCAAAATTCCGCTTTTTTTTTTTTTTCAAATGCTCTTTGGAGCCAATTTAATATTTTCCAGACCCTTCCCCCTCCCATCCCCACTTGCTAAAAAATAGCAGTGAAATACCAGGAAATGGTCCTCAGATGCGGTAATGTTTTCATTTTCCCAGTGTCTGAGCTTTTGAACTGCTCCACATCCCCTCTGCCCCAGCCTTATGGTGCTTGGGCCATTCCAGGAGCAGAAAGGTGACTTGAGCTTGATCTCTGCCAGACTTTTGTTACTCACAACCAAACTCGTCTCTGCAGGCTGCCTTCAGAAAAAGAACAACACATACAAAGAGTGGCTCTGCAGGACTGGGGGAGAGTTTATACAAGCTGCTCCCTCCAAGTATCCAATAAAACTTTCCCCTTGCAAGGCTGTCTCCCAGTTCCTAAACATATCATCAAAAACACCCTTTCTTCTAAGCATATAATCAAAAACACCCTTTCCAAACACATTTGCTTGCTTATACCAAAGGAAAAAGAAAAGCTGTGTTTGATATGTGTATCCTTTTATTTTTAAAGAAAAAATGTTTGGTTCTACCCAAAGCTATTTAGCTTGTATGGTCTCCCAGAGGTTGTTGAACAGGTGAAATGATATGCAGATCCAGCTAATTAGCACAGCTAATTAACTCTTACAAATGTATGAGGATAAATACATAGGAGGAGGAAGGAGAGAAAAGTGAGATTTCAAAGTAAAACAGAAGTAGTTTTTGGAGTTTTAATGCAGTTTGGGGTCTGCAGTGTATTAATTATATTGCAGTCCCCAAATTGCAAGTGCTTACACGTGTGCATAATGCTGCTCTTGGAAGCAGGTTCTAGTGTAAGCCATCTGGGAATTTAATCTTTGTGTGTGTCTTCTGCAAAGCTGTCAGGATTTTCCTTGATGTGGACAGCAGAAAAGCCACAAACAAAGGATTATCTGTGAGGGCTGCAACCTTTGAAAGTCACTGTTCCTCTGCTTTGAGTTACCTCAGAGTATAGCAAGTTGTCTGGGTTACTCTTCCCTGCCACTAATCCCTTCTCAAGAGTGTCATTTTAAGAGGCTGGGAGGGTTCTTGCCTTCACGTTTTGCCATCTTCAAGACAATCCCAGCCTGATGCCAAGTTTTCACCTCTGTATTTCCCTTCCTTGGAAAAAGAGGTGGAGAAAAGACAGCCTGATCTCTGGCAGACAAAAGGCTGCATACCATTACCTTGGTCAGCTGGTTTTGGAGTCTTGAGCCACATAACACTATCTGTGCAGAATAACTAGTTCTCATGTGAATGCATGCATGCTGGTTCAAGGGAGAAAACTTCCCCCTACAATTCCACCTTTGTCCTTTACATCTTTGTGGGTTTGCATCTGAGTGCCTACAACTTCTGCAAACCAATGTGGTTGTATTGTCCATTCCTACAATCCGTAAGCTCCTGAATTCTCCCAGGTTGCTTGCTTGTTAAATGTGAGGTCAAAAACCTTCCATTGCAGACACAGAAACTCAAAGTTGTTTGACATAAGGATATCAAGAGAGAGATGGTCAGATTAAACACGCATGCGCTGAGCTGAAAGCAAACCAGATGTTTTAGTTGCTTCAACTTTAATAAATTCCAAGTGCAGGTAATATGTTAAAAAAATAAGGTTTTTTCAGAAAAATGAGGAAACTAAATGGGGATACGCTTTGAAGTCATATAAACAAACTCCTCACCCCCATGTCCCATAATTCTAGCACAGCAAAAGTCTCAGGACTGATCTGACTGTGTAACTGCAGCCTGGGGCATTTACTCACCTCTAGAGCAGCAATGCCAATGTCTCTTTAGCTACTTTATTCCCAACTATCCTATTGCAGTTTCTAGGACATGTTCAAATTTCCATGTGATAAAAATGAAGTAATTATTTCCTCTACTTGGACACTGGCAAATAGCAAAATACTTGGGCTTTTTGTGCATGTTAAAAGTATATGAATAACCAGTCAGGCTAGGTGAAGAATGAGTTTCCTATCTCATACAGGCTATTCATAATTTCTAAATTCATCTGAACTCTAAATAAAACCCTTCCATGCTCAACAATATCCACACATATTTTTATTGTACATTTTGGGGATGGATCTCAGAGTAAGGGGTTTTTTTCAGCAGAAAGAAACACTGTCTTTTGGTTTTGGTGTTTTTAATACCCAATGGTAAATTGAAAAGTCTTTCCAAAAATAAGAAGTTCAAATGCTGAACTAAAGAAGTTTGAAGTCAAAAACATTTAAACACATGTGACCATGTGTCCTCACACAGTGGAACTTTCTCCAAATTTTATCTTCCAACAGCTTATAGAATATTTTATGTAACAGTTTTCAGAACAAAATGACTGATTAAAAATCATTAATCATAGGGAAGCTAAGTTTTTGCCACCAGACCATGTTTAGCTCTAAAGCAAAGAAATAATTAAGATTTTGAAAGATTTAAAGTTTCATTTCACCCAGCTAGTCTAAGACATAGAGACTAATTTTGCTGAATAACACTGCAACCTGAGAAGAAATAGTTAGTTACAAGTGTCCATACAAATTCCTTAAATTTAATTAGGGAGTTACATCCTGTGTCCCTTGTCACCTCAAAAGCTCACTGAAGTTTTCCTGTGATGCTGAATGTCCAGATTCTCAGAATGTTAGGTAACTGATTGAGTGCAAATAGTGAGAAACATATGGAAGTGAGTTTGTATGTCTTTGTTCAGTTGTCATCAAAGATAGATTGGGGTCAACCACTCAAGATTTATGTTCATTCCAATGGTTAATACAGACTATGTGTTTTCCTGCATGCCTGTATTTAAACAAGTAAAAAGAATTAAAGAAGGTAATAAAGCCACTAACTCTGTAGAAATAGCCTTGCTTCATCTCTTCTCACAGTATCTTCTGAAAATATGTTTGGAAAGTAGTATAAGAACTATAATAAACAAAAAGATTAACTGTGAAAGGTGAGAAAAAAGTATTTAAGTATTCTCTTTCCTTTTCAAGGGTTGACTAATTCGGCTTTATTAGTGGCCACAAGTAGATACTTGTAAAAGTTGCACTGCTAAGTGGGGCTTAGACCCTTTGAAAATTGGACCCTTGTTAAAATTTCTAGTTTTAACTACATCCAATTTTGGTTTGAACCTGTGTAGTCTCACTTCCTATTTTAAAGTTGGCATAGCACTGCAAGTATCTTTCACAGAGTAAAAGCAGTTAAATTGCATTAATCAGTGTTTCTGCAACACTTTGAAAATTCCAAATGAAAAAGTAGTCTGTAAAAACAAGAATTAGTTATTCTTGCAAATCCATTAAGATGCATTTTTATGCATCTAAAAGACGTTTTTAAATCTGTGTGGCCCAAGTGAGGTGGAGAGGTGATGAGTGGAAGGACATTCAAAGGGTTTCTTTTTCACTAGTTCCTTATTCCTTGCTCACTCCTCCTACTATTAGTGTGTGTAAACATTAGAGCATATCTTTATGAACTAAAGCTCCTGTGAACTTACCAAGCAGAAGAGGATGCTGTCCAGTGCTGTAAAGAGGATTCTGGTATGCATAGTTACACACCTTAGGTGGCTGAAAAAACACAGGTTCTGCTATTTTCTGTGTTTGCAGTTTATATTTGGGGGATTGGGTGACACATGCATTTTTGAACACATACACAGCTGATGACAAAGGAGAAGGATAATGCATTTTACATATCCCTAGTGCACAACAACAAGGAAGAAATGGGTTTAAGCAGGAACATAATTCATGTCAGTTATTAGGAAAAATTTTCTACTGATAAGGATACCCTAGACCAGATTAGTTTGGCAAGGAAAGGGAGGCTAATGGAAGGCATTAGAAACACATCAGATCAACATCTGCCAGCAGCAAGACCCAGGTATTTCTGCTTGGAGTCAGAGGCTGACCTGCAGAGAGGAGCTCAGTCTTTACTGCATTATTTTATATTGCAGGCTGCAAAAAATATTCTTTCAGGGAGTAGTTGAAAGAGGGGATATACAGAGTACTCTGTCCCCACAGAATTATCCTTGACTTTGTAAGGAGAACATAATCCAGTTCTCCCACTTTGGGTCTGGGCATTAGAGGACAGTTTTGTTCTCCATAAAATATAAGCCTGAAACATGCAGTTACACTATGAACATTTCTGAGGTCATCATAAGACAGGCTGGGCATCATGCATTCTGTAGAGATTGTTCATGGTGTAGTTTGGCTGAGCATTCCACTTAACCCTCATCCCAAACTACTGAATCAAAAAGCAGAAGGTGGCAGAAGGTGTAGACAAAATATACTCCTATTAAAGCACTCAGATACAGATTTACCCCACCAGAAAAGTAATATATAACTGGTGAATTTTTCATCTCAGTACCTGTCCTACAAGATGCTCTGATTAGCCTTTAACGTTCAATGTACTTTTCTGTCATGGTGCCTTTAAAATCAGAAAAGAGAGTTTTTACACATCAGTACAGAGGGTATGTAAATACAGTGGGACTGAACAACACTTAGGGCATCTTGGGACAAGCATGTAAAGGATGACACAGCACCTCGGGGGAAGAATGGTAGATGCAACCAAAGGGCACAGGAAGAGAACAACCCAAAGGAAGAGAATATAACTTGGGTGATCTTGTGTTTCCTTCCTGTCCACTTGGTTTTCAGTGTGTGCTGGAGTGCGAGAAAGGGCTTCTGAATACCTGTGGAAAGACACTACTCTGTCTGTGCAATAATAAAGGTTTTCTTGGAGCCCAGGTGGTAGCAATTTTGGCTGTTGTCTGTAGAGTAATAGATAATAATAAGCCTTCTCTTGCTGTGTCTTCAGCTGGAGCTAAATTAATCTCAGTGCAAAGGATAAAAAGCAGACAGCAGAGGTTTAAAGAACCCACCTGCCAGCACCTGAGATACACCTACATAGGACATGAAACCTTCTGGTTTCTAAAAATGACTGTGGTCTTCTGTTGGAATGCCATCTCCAGGAGGTCACAGGAAGAACCTCGTTTTTCAGATGCATTGCCATACCAGATCAATGTCACAATGCTATCAATAACATTTACTTGGAGACCTTTTGTTCTTCACAAAGAACTAAGATGTGTGGCTGTGTGCTCCAGACCACACACAGGCAGTACCACCAGAGACATTTCCCCTTTTGCTTCCAGAACCAGAATGAGCAGAAATGACTTATAAAGAATTCATGTGGTGAAACATGGCAGTGATTTCAGAGAGAAAAAAATAGATGAGATCATAATAGTTCACAAAAGAATGATGCATTTTTGCAAGAATACCTTGAAACCTGATGGAAGAATGAAGAATTTTGTTGTATTCTTCAGGCAAAACTACAGCTGTCACTTTTGCCTTTTTAGTACACAAAAGCACAGATATTCCAAATGCCTGAATCTTAACTGGAGAAAGTTTTAATAATAAGTGACATCCTGGTGTTCATCTGTATAAATGCTCTTCAAGGTTACATCTCAAAGGAAGAAAGTAAAGAGTATTTACTATGATAAAAATGCATTGTATAAGAACAATGGTCATTAAACAATGTGAAAATTCATTGTTGTCTTTCAAATAACTTGTAGAAGGGGAGTCAAGATGAGGACAGGCCCTCATGTGCAGAAGCAGCTGTTCTTAATTTGAAAGAAACTGTAAACAGTTTTTAATCTCCCAAGCAAAACAAGCAGTAGTGAAGGTTTAGGTACTCAGAGCAATGTCTGTTCTTGCTTTTCCCCTCACATTTAAATATTATTTTTTCTGAGTGAAACCATCAACCTTTTCTATCCTAAAGGGAAAAGCCATGAGATTCTCTGTCAGTGAGAACAAGGTCACTGAGCTCTGCCACATTGCCTCCTGAATGGTAGACCTGAATGGTCCTTCTGGGCATCCTCTGCAGTTGAACCTGGGATTAGGGGTGGAAATTGGATGAAAGTAGCAGTGGGCAAGAAGATGTAGCTCCCTTACTTTACCATGCAGAAGTTAAGGATGGAAAAATTCAACATCCTATGGAAGTCAAGGGACTATGGCCATAGGAAATGGCTGAGAGGCTTTCTTCTTCTATATGATAAGGAGAAAAGGACCAAAGTTCCCACAGGCAATACCATACCAGAATTTGGTGCAGCAAACCAGACCCTGTCATGTTGGGAAAACATTCTTCTGTACATCTGGAAGCATTTTTTCAACACATTCTTTTTTTTTTTTCTGTTTTGCCGGGGGGGGTGGAGGGGTAAGACAATCCTGCACTTATAAAGAGAGTCCCATTGAGTTGTCCTTGATGAGAAAACGACCAGGCACATACAACTGGCCTCGGCCCGTTTATCCAGCCTGTCCCTCAAACAGGTCAACACTCCCACCCTCCCTGGAATCATCTGAAAATTGACTGAGGGTGCACATGATCCCCTTGTCCAGGTCATTGACAGAGGCCTGGGGAACAGCACTCATCCCTGGCTGCCAGCTGGAGGGAGCTCCATTCACCACCACCTGCCATCCACCCACATTTTAAGCAGTAAAATCGCATCTAAAAATTAGATATTTTTTTTTTTTACCTTCATTACTTTTACAAATCAACCAGTTTCTTCTTTTCAGTAAATGTGTTGGTTTTTTAAACTTTATTAATAATATATCCCAGCTTAATGATTTACTTCTGGCAGAAGCCTGAACTTAGGTCTGAGCTTTTAGGCCTCTAGACACTGAGACCTAGGTTAAAGTATATTATTTATATATATATATATATTATATAACAAGAATAATTAAAGTGCTTTGCATCAAAAAGCATGCAAAGTCAGTCATCCCAGCTCAGCCAAAAGGCAATGCTTTGGTTCAATTGTCATACTGCCATCTCATTCTTACATAAATGCACAGAAGGCAATATGAGCTTGACCCGGCCAATGAAGGCTGCCAGGCAATGCACCTTGGAGTTTCTTATGTGAAGAACAAACAAATTACTGCTGAAATGTTCAGAGCAAACTCCAGGCCTGGGAGCCAGCCAAGTGACAAAAGGACTGCAAGTTCCTGTTTCATTTTCACCCATGGCTAAGCTAACAGGGCAAGGGTTATTACAAGACGAAGCAGAGCAATCAAGATAGGGTTGTAATAGGAAATATATACAAATACTTATATAAGAAGGGTGTATTTAGGACCTTATGCTAAGGCCTCAGTGTTAGCTTTAAGAATTCTGGCAGGCAACTCCCTGAAAACCAGAACAAAATACATTTGCACTGGAGTCTCCAGTCAGCCACTCAATCTGTGAAAGTGTGAGCTATCCTTCGTTTGTACCTGAAGGATGGTTCTCTCATGTAAAATGAAAGCTCTGCTTTTTCATTTTCTGTGTGTGTGCATGTGTGTATGGTAACCTGTGCTGATCTGTGCTTATGCAGATTCATTCCTTCCCTCGAACTGCCCCAGTCCCATGCTAACACCCTTAGGAGCTCCCCCTGTGGAGCTTATTTTGCACCTCATTTCACAATGAGGACGGTTCCTGCAGGTTACGGTACACTACTGTGATGCTTGTTCATATTCTGATTTACTAAAGAAATGCATCTGTTTAATTGAAGTACCAAATTAAAAAGTAGTTTAAAAGATTTTAAATATTTGTGTGTGCATACAGATTTAGAATCTGATATTTATGGGAAAGGACTGTCATTTCCTTATACATAAAGATATTGCATAGCACAGAGATCTGTCACTGGAACCTTGAAGTCTTTTTAAGAGCTAAGGGAGAAGAAAAAGGGAAGAGATCCTGTTACCAATTAGTCCAGTTTATGCATTTGCATTGGAGTCTTTGGGTATAACACTGAATCTGCACATGTGTGAAGCTAATTATTTCCACTGGTCCAGTGCATTCTGCATTGTTCTTGCTGGCAGCAGAATCTCACCCCTACATTTTCCTGTTCAATATTCTGAACATCAAAGGTTCATGTTGAATTGTTTATTTGTTGAATTTATCTAATTAGTTGCTAATTATAGCCTTTCCATACAGAGTATTTCCTTGTATCACTGACTACCTGTGCAGTAAACTATATATTTTTAGTAATTTGGTTTTATGTCTAGGATTATTTGACTCCTTTTTCTTAAACAAATGGAAAAGTACTGAAAAAAAAATGCCTAGAAATCACAGCTAAAAGTCATCCAGTTGTCTACAGAAAGAAATAATTTCAGGGAGGGTAAAGTAAGTCCCATATAATCAGGCTCTGCTTTATAAACCAAATTGTAGTTTTTTGAGCTCTAAGGGCTACACTAAATGACAATCTGACATTTATTACAAAGCCATAAATAGATAAATAATGTCAAGACTTGATGGTTTTTTTCAACATTTTTGTCTCTTAAGAAGAATAAGACCACCCATCCAGACAGCACTTAAGCACTTGAAAGAATAGTTGTAGTTTCTTTAGTACAAATAAATAGGAAGAACATTAAAGTTAATTCAGAAAAGGATAATTAAATGATTAAAAGCAGGCCTAAGCTTCTAGACAACAAAACTGAAAGGGCTTAGGGCCAGGAATTTTATCCATAGAAATGGGTAGTAAAGCCACCAGTGACTGCATTAAAAACAGGATCATGCTCCCAATATCACACAATTTTCTATTGGATTACTAGTGCTGGTGACAAAGCAGAAACCTGGTCAGAACTCTTAATCTCCTGCTTCCCCTTCTTGCATGTTCATTAGAAACAAAATCCACTGTCTGTTACATATTTCATGGTATTCACATTACTTTAATTTTTCTTGCCCTGTAAACTAGGCAGTTTTTCAGAAACCTGTAAAATCCTCCACACAGAGGTTAAGATTTAGCCAAGCTGTATGGAGTCAGATGAATCCAAGCTTTTGCATCCTGCTTCCCATGTTTACTGAACAAACAACAGCCTACAGAAAACAGGGCAAGCTCGGGAGTGGTGCCTTGTGTCACAGAGTGGAAGAAGACCTTCAGTGGCTGTGTGTCCTTGCCTGCCTTGAGTGTTGTCAGAGTCACCTCAACCATGTCTGGGAAAGCAGAGCTGATGGGAACTGACTTTTTCTGCAACAATTGCTGCTGGACAAGGGGTTTGATGCAAGAAGAATTTATTTAACTTCTTCAAAGCACAGGGCTGGCTTTTAAACTACCCCCACCCCACCCACCCCTACACCTCCTTGAGGTGGGCACCAATTCCCCTGTGAGTTCTCAGTATCCTAACAAATTAAGAACAGGGTTTGCACAGTGTAGGAATAATGACACGGGAGAGAGGGCATGTCAGAAATTTTCTACCAGATTATTTCCTGGTATTTGCTAATTTTATCCAATACTATGTAGCTTGGAATAAAGTATTTTAGCTTTAGAGTGATTTGGCAAAAAAGTGAAATATTTCTGTTTAGCAATTGTTTTATTTTATGCTGTATCAGTGTTAAACTGCATTACTTTACGAGGATGCACTGACAGAATTTTGCTCCAGCTGGCCACTCATGAAGTGCTCTTTTAGTCTGGGTACTGGTGTCCAGTAAAAACCTCCTATGGGCTGCAAGAATTCCGCAGTAGATTCATTCCAATCCAACCAGTTTTACTGCTTAGATTTTTGTAAAACTGAAGGCCATATCTAACTTCTCAGTCTTGTCCAAAATTCTGCACTGAGGATGTTGTAGCTGGAAATGCATACTACAAAGCCTGCTGAGAACTCAAGATCACAAATATGTTATCTCTTTAAACCAGTGAACTATTATTTTCTCCTATTTTTAACTAGTTGATGGTGTAGCAACACTAATAAACTTCTTGTGACAAAAACATGTACTCAAACTTCTCTACTGTCATCTATTTTTCACTAACAATAGTTTCAAGACATTTTTTCCATGAGCATTTAATACTCCTCTGCCTCTGATCCAGATGAAGTCAATTGGAGTTATTTCTCCTGATTTTCACAACAGCAGAGTTATGCCAACAATCAATATATTTGCTCACTCATCTGTTATAAAATGAATTATTAATTTTTAAGATTCAGTGTCTAAAGATTAGAAGGAGTTGAAAGCATTGAATTATATAAATGGGTCAGTTTGCTTCAAGCATTTAATCTGGTTTTATTTTCTCCTTGCAAGGCCAGTTAAAACCAGTCTTCTCTGTTTCCAAGTTACTGCTCAGAAGGAGAATTAGCACAGCCAGAAAAAATCCTCTGGACAGTTCTCTCAGCTGCAGTCAGCCACAACAGGAGCACAAAGAGCATAACAGCTGGGACTTCATAAGCTCCTCAAAATTTGGCTGAGACTGTGACCCTCTTTATTAACACACATTATGATTCAACATGTGGGATCTTGCCAAACCAGTAAGCAATCCCACTTCCCCAGCACTTTACAGTGGTCCCATGAGGCAGCATAACATTCATGAGTCTTAAATACTCCTCTAGTCTCAAAATACCCTTTTTGAGTATCACTCCTTCACCATTCACTTTCCACTTTCCAGACAAAGGGGACAGTGCATGTTCACAGCAAAACACTGAACCTCCTGTGGGTGAAAGTAGAGAAGTCATTTTGAATAATCCTCTCAGCACCATCAGTGCTTGGTTACCCTGTGCTCAAAGCTGGTTGACTGCATTTAACAAACACATAGGCAGAACAATCAAGGAAGGGGGAGAATCCCTAAAAACACCAAAGGCAAGAGAGTAAAGGAGAAAGAGTGCTACAGTATTTAAAGGGAATTTAACTGCTTTCACATGTATTTTAGCCATTCAGGATACAAGACTAGACATGTAAGGAAAGCCTTTGGTATGCTAGATAGATGTACAGATTTCAGTAAATTGCTTTGAACTAAATTACAGTCTGCAATGTTTTCCAAAGATTTCTCTGTTTGCTCCAATTGTTGAGCAACCAATTCTCACCATTTGGCATCATTGCACAATTAGTAACTCTCTAGTTGCATTATACTACTTCCTGATGGCTCATTCAATAAAATCATCCTTACAAAGTATAATGTCTATTTCAGGCTATGAGATGCCATTTCTTATTAATCATCAATGAAAAGTACTCAGAGAGGGGGTTGTACACCATACAAGGTACCATTGCTGGAGTTCATATCTATCCACTTAGAGAGAAATAAACTGGAAGAATCAATATTTTAACCAATGTTAGAGGTGTTATAAATTTCTCTGGAGACTGTCCTGTAGGCTAAAGAGAGGGCTGAATGCTCAGCAGGACAGCCTAAAATATCAAAGAGGTTCAGATCAATCCTTTGACCTTCTCTGTGTATCTCATGACTAAGGAGGAGCAACTTGTCATTAAAAAGTGTTTCATAAAGCAGGACAAGGCACAGGGTCTCATCCTATCCTGTAAGCAGTTGAAAGTATCATATGAAATGTGACAAGTCTTCTGGAGGGTTGTTGCCTTGTGCATGCATGTTAAAGGACCATATGCTATTGTACCATTGGCACATTAAAAAAATCAGGATTTCCCGTGGCTTTTAAAGCTGGAAAATTCTAGTCTGTTTGAATCCAAATAATACTAATGTGTAAGGAGAGTAATTATTATTTGGTTATTCTAAAAAAGGGTAGGTAGCACTCCTTGAAGGAGAAGCTTTATAACAGAAAAATTAAAACAGTTGTTGGAGCCGCTGAAATTCTGACTGAATTTGGGATTAAGTGAAATTTTACATTTTCTTTGGGCTTAAGGGATGTGGGGTTTTTTTTATTTGGAGGTTGTTTTGGTGGTTTTTTTCTGCAAATAAACTCCCCAGTACTAATTTACTTGGGTACAACTCACCCAAATCTTCTGAAAAGATTTCTTAATTTTCTCCAGACATAAACATATTATTTTGTGCATTTTAAATTAGGAAATAATTTACTTCTTTCAGTGTGTGCAGTGGCATTTCCTGCAGAAATCTCTGATCTAGTGCCTGACCAGAGAGTCATAGAACATGTTGGCAGAGACCTTAAAGATCATCTAGTTCCAACCTCCATCTGCAAGTGCTCTTCCTAAGAACTACTGTTCTCTTCAAAAGAAGTTTTGAAAAGAGCTCAAACCCCAGTTTTGCAGTTCTTTTTCAAATTGAGCCAGTGCCTACATGTACTGCTGGCTTTCTATGCTGGGTAAATTTCTCCAGTGTCATGACAGGACAAGGTGCATGAGGGTTAAGTCACAACTCCACTGAAGTCAATGACTGAGCCTCTACTTGACTTCAACAGAGCCAGGATTTTCCTCTAGGTAAATATTAATACAATGTCTGATGGTATCTAATGTCAAATCTTCCATTAATTATAGATGCCTTTATGTTTATTCCTCTGTCACTGATATATTGGGCCTGTTGATTGGGCATGTTATGACCTTGTGGGTTTGAATCACAGCCATAAGAGCTGGCACACTTTTGCTTGCAAACCTGAAGGATGGGTTGGGGACAAAAGACACATATTCCAGGGCAGTGCTGCTTGTGCATGAGCTTCTGCTCCTCAAAAAGTTTTCCAGCATCCCCCACCATGTTGCTGCTTAGAGCAGCTGAAAGTTCATTCATGAAATTGTTTATCATGTTGCAGATTCTATATAGGAGAAGGTGAGGAGAAAACCTGTTCTCATATGCACATGGGATATGCCCATAGGATTTGCATCTCATGTTTCATTTCCCATACTAGAAGCACTTTCATCAGTACATAACATTGGAGAAGCTCACATATGCTTATTCTGTTACTTGGGTTCTCATCACAAGTTTTAAACATTAAGTTCATGCTGCAGACTGGTGGTTGATACTTACACAGAGAGCCAGGCTGAGTCACAGGACATTGCTCAAACACACAGTGTCACCTCAACAAAAAAACCCCACAACAAGAAATTTCATGTGTAGACACAGTTCCTGGCTTCTTGGATTTGCATTTGATAGGAAATAAGTTTTATTTTACTATAAAACTAAAGGGGATTGGTAGTCCACTGCTAACCAGTGAATCCAAAGTACTTCCCACACAGCCCAGTTCTACTGAGCAATGAGTGCTGTAAATGATGACAGCAGTACCTCAATGTATAACATAAGCCAGATTTTCAGATCCTTTGGGAAAAGCCATTGTGCTGCAGTTTCCAGAGAAACCAATGCCGTGAAAGAGAATTTTTCCCCCTGATCAAGTGCAGTGAAGAAATTTACATAGAAATGTTGTTCAGCATTGTGCTTCAAAGGTTAACTGATGTCAGTAACAGGTTCCTCTTAAGATAATAAGAGGGCAGAACCTCATTTATTCTCCCCAGGATACTTCAGTTTTCATTCAGTTTGCCCCAAATCTTGACATCTTTTACTGTCTGTTACCAGCTTTGCCAAATGACAAATCATCAGTGGCATCTCACTGGCAGAAAAAAAAAGAAAAGTGTTTTTGCTAATGCCAGTCACTCTTTGTTGAGAAACCCAACCCTTGGGCAGAGAGGTTTCGCTGCTCCCATTCACCTGAAATCCTCCTCCTCAGTGAGGTGGTGGCTTACAGCTTGTCCTGAAAAGACAGGCAGCATCTTCATAACAAGCTAAATCTTATCTGTGTCTGCTCAAGTAATCACTGCCACCACAGTGACCCATCTCTTCGAGCAGACTAGACTCAGCAGAAATGCCATGCCCAGCTCAGCAAGGGACACATTAATTGTACATAAAGCCAACTCTCACGTCCTTCCTGACCCTAAAGATACTACAGTCAAGTACGAGAAGAAAAGGGATTTTGTGAAGATGAAAATAAAGTTTCTCAAAGGAGTAAATTTTATTTATTTGGATTAAACTTTCTGAAAGAGAACTGTGAAGATATTTGGCAGTAAAAAACAAAGAACTCTGCCAAATACATGAAGCATGACTGGAAAGTAAAAGCCTACAGAAAGCAACAGAAATCAGAATATGAAGGGAAGTGTCCAAAGAAAAGAGTGGGGCACAAGAGGAAGGCTAAGTGGAAAAAAGTGGGTCTGAAAGATGAAGAATTACATTTGTGCCCTTTGGACAACAACACTTTGTAGAATGAAAGTAGTATTTAACCACAACAGAAACAAGAAAGGATTTAATTGTGACATAGAATAGAGAAATAGGTCAATTGTGGACTGACAAGAACTGAACAGAAACCTGGCTCTGGGATACACAGAAATGACTGTGCTCTCCCTGGGGCCTTTGTGAGCAGTGTCATACAATCCCCAACACTGGCAAGAGGCTTTACTGTTCAGCCAGAACTGGCCCTGGGCCCCTCTGTTTGAAAACACAGCTTGGCAGTATTGGCTGCACCACAATTAACACCCTGCCTGTGAAAGTACCACATTTTTTACTTAATGGATAGTCAAGTTGTGATAATTATTCCTTGTTTATACAGGGAGATGAAGAGCCCTTTTGCTGTAATTGCAGAAGCTACTAATAAGATAGTTGCAATTGGGGTATTATAAGAAAGACAAATTAATTTTTCTGTGATGGAACATGTTTTAGTATCTGTATTCTCCTGAACTTGCTATTATTGAGCAAACAAGACCCGGGGGGGGGCAAAAAAAAAGGACAAATATTGTAAAAAAGCTTCCTCTCCACACCAAGTGTCAGGCTCAGGAAAAGTTGTTTAGGGTCCTATAGTGCAGTGGAGAAAGCTGCCCTGGCTGGCCTTATGCTGAGAGATTGAGACTCCATGCATTAGTTTCCTTTCCTGCTGATAAAAAGATCTAGAGCATTTGTCAATTAATAATGATAAAACACAGCAGGGAATCATTTAGAGCAAGACACCGGAGCAGCTAATTATGATGGAGATTATCCTCTTCTGTGAGATAAAGTGGCAGTAACAAGGGACAACATTAATCAAATATGCTGGATTTGGAAAGGGCAAGAATGCACAATGAAATACGAGTCCATGGGTAAGAGTAAAATTTGGGAACAGGAGGAGACTGGGTGCTCTGCTTCTGGTCCCATCTTTCCAAATACAGCTATTTTATGTGCACACAGGCACTGACTGGGGAAGCCTTCACTGGTACTGTCAGTGAAAAGTACAAGACTAAAGCCAACCTGATGCCTCATTTATCTTCCACAATTATAGAAGGACTTTTACCTAAACTAATCAAAATGATCAAAATTAATCCCTTAGTCACCATTTTTTCTTCATTCTGCAATGTTTGTTTAAAGGTAACCTGACTGTTTTGTTTCACAAATTATTGTTTTGTTTTAGTTCTAAAACCGTTGCCTGCTGTGTGAATACTCGCTTCTGAATTAATTTTATATCTCTCTGTATCAAAATCAAAACATAGAGAGAAATTACCCATATGCTCATGGCTAATGCTCTTTGCTTATAGCAGTACACTGCCTTTCTTTTATTACCTCTGCTTTAAAGCTGTGCTATTTTCTCTAGCCTTGTTGCTGAACATTTCCAAGGTGTCACAGTAATAAGGCTTAAAACAGACTTTAAAAATATTAATCTACATATATACTGCCATCTAAATAACAGGGAAATAATCCTCTCTTTCTTTAAGAAAAAGAAACCTGTGTCTTCTTTTGTGTATTCTTGCAAAGCCCATGTAAGGCCTTGTAAAGAACCCATTTCAGGAGATATTTTAACCATGGGAAGGAAACAGAGAAAGCTGAGACCCTGATGTTGTAAGCTGTGTGTCTTCTCTTTCCTGAAGTCATGCACAGTGCTGGACAACACAGTCTTTCCCTGAGAGGAACATGCACAGTCCTTAAGACAACCGATTCTGTGCTTGTTTTATAAAAAGTTATTTAAACTGAGATGTCATTGAATTGCCTTACACTGTTCTGTGCCTGACACACAATCCCCTAAGACTTTTTAAACACACTCAAATGGAGGTCTCTGAAAAAAAAAACCACAGATTTGGAGTCCAGACTCTCTGGAGCTGTGATGAAGCAGTTAAGAAAATAAAAGCAAGCAGATATTTCAGAATGGTGATGCTACAAGAGATCCTGGCACTCTGAAAGGATGTGTTTGATGTGACAGAAAGATGCTTCTCACGTGTTATACAACAAAGCAAAAATTACATTCAACTTAATCACCTTAGAAATCAGAGTTTTAGAATGTGTTTTTCTTCCTCTGGCACATTAGGATTTCATCTCTGATATCCTTTCCAGAGTTATATTTTTATAAAGTCTCCTGATACAAACTCATCCCTCCTTCACCGTACTTGCAGTGTCTATAAGTCATCTATATATATGCATGCCTTCCTCACAGAATCAAATATTTTAAAAAGTCTCAGGCTCAGGAGTGCAGGCCTGCAAGGCTTTAAAGATGCTTGATTACTGCAAAGTCACTGATTCATTACGATGCTGCTTCATGTTGCCATATTTCTTCTGGTTGTGGTTTGTCGCTTTCTTTTCTTGGACCGAGGGGAGACTGGTTTTGGGGTGGTTTGCTTTTTGTTGGGCTTCTGCCTGTCTGACTGATCACCATAAAAGGAGACCCAGGAGCAGCATTTAGATAGTTTTGCCTCCTTGGCTCATGCCTGGCTGGGTAACACTTCCAGAACTCCGGGCTTCCTGAATTGTAATTCTTTCCAGGTTGCATAACTGAGTTATTTGATATAAAAGAAGCCCTGAAAAGGAAGTCATTGAGCACACAGTTCTCTCTTCCTTCCTCTCAAGATGTTGTACATAGTGATTGAGGGAGGAAATTTTTATATAAAAGCATTCAATTTAACTTCTCTATTTCTTTTATGTAATGATAGCCAGTAAAATCATCCTATCAACAAATTACAAATATGAGAGAAGTTATATGTAACTTTGCCTTTGTATTAGCAATTGCAGCCAGAGTCTTCTGTGGCAAAATTTCCATCTAGAGATACCCAGTGAGAGACCAAGCTGACTGTACAACAGCAGGTCCTGTTCACTTTTCCTCCAATATTCATGTTCATTGTAATATTCAGCAATATTTTCCTGAACTTGATTTCTAAGTAGGGAAAATCAGATCAGTACTCCTTAATTTAATAAAAATTACATCCTCTTCTTATATTGGAACACGTAGAGGAAAAAACAGCAACTTTTTCTTTTAATCCATTCTCCTTTTACAAAATTAACATTTTTTGCATTCTCCTCCATGTATCTGTATCATTATCCCTCACCAGCTGCCCTTCCCTGTCCTCTCCAAATTCCTTCCACAGTAAATGAAACTGGAAGCAGTTTACAACCCTGAAAACTGGACCTCTGCTGTAACTAATAATTCTATTTATTAGCTGATGCTTCATATTTATGTCTTTGAGCCATTACATATGAGCTCCAATGCATAAGCTATACCTCTTTATATTAGCAGCCAGCTGAAAAGCTGACATTGTCCCAGTGTGTCTGCACAGTTATTGATCAAAGGTTGCCATGCATTCAAGTGTTCTTATTCTATTATCATCTATCCTGACATTGTTTAGGGCATTCTTAGTAAATAAACTATAGCATGGGATGTTTGCCCAGGAAAACAAGCACGTGCTTTTCTACAAGCTATAAAAAGTTCTTTTCCCCTGTGTATCTTTTGCCATGCAAACTAAAGCCTGTGTAAAGGATTTAAATCTGGGTCTGTGCTGAAAAGGAAGGTACTGAAAAAAGAACAAATATGGCAGAATTTTGGGGTGAAAGCATTCCTTTGCACTACCTGTATTCAGAGATACTGTTTCGGTGTTAGGAAATGCATTTTTACTACTGTTTTTCTCTTACCTTTGGAAATGTAAGCAAGTAACTAAATTTGGAAGGAATTCCCTGTAGCTGAGGAAGCATACAAGGAATTATTTTTAAAAACCTTTCTAATGATGAAAAGAATTTCTGCTTTACTGACTTCTCTTTCTGGTCCAATTTCACTTTAATCATCCCACAGTGAAATCAAACCCATGAATACAGACACTGTTTTTTAGTTCCTGGGCAAAGTGTTTACTTAGTCTGGCTGTTTCCTTAGGCTTAGTTAAATCTGAGCGAGGCAGATTTAGTCCCTTAGCATGACTTGTTTAAATAGGTGACATAGGCAAACAGTAACTTAGTAACTGTGGTCTAAACATTAATTGCTAACTTAATTAGGAAAACAAAAAAGGCCAATCACAGCCAAGCCTTCCTGCCTCCACTGGCTTTGCATTTCCTCCTTGCTCCTCAGTTTAAGCAGGAGATCCTTGCTCAGCCACACTGGTTTCCAGCCTGGCCTGCTTGATTTCCTGTAGCACTTCTCTGGTTGGGTGATATAATACCAAGGTTGTCTAATACCTGGACCAGATAAGACAAATAAATAAATAAGCAAATACTCTTACTCAAAAATCCCCCAAGAAGACACAGATACTAAAATACACAGGGCTGATGTCTCCAGAACAGAACTCCCTCCTCTGAGCATCACCCAACCAGTGCTATATTTGGCAGGGAGAGGTGGAGGCTCTTTGAGGCTCCTTTCCATGGCTGGATGCAGTCAAGATTTTCAGTGCAAAGAATTTCCTTCAATTCTTTGGCCTCTGCTTTTAAAGCCAAGGAGGAAGATGGAGAGGGTGGCAAGATGCCACCTGTTGACATGCAGGCAATCCCTTCTGTATTGTAAGCTCATTCCTTGAGAGATCTCCCCAGGAGGACCAAATTATCTTCTTCTCTGCCCTTCCTCCTCCTGCTGCATCTTTTCATCCTAGCCTGCACTTATAGAGGTGATTGACATCTGCACCCTCCTCTAGCCCCAGCCCTTCCGAAATGTGAGGCTGGAAATGGTGTCAAACAGTGGCTTCCACTTCCCACCTCCTTACAGATATGGTGGAAACTCTAAGGAGATATCAAAGTAGATTTAAAAACATTGAATAGAAATTAGCCAAACCAGTGCTTGCTGAAATCAGGGGAGAAAACAAAACAAAAGAAACACATTTCTAAAGCAAATAAAAGAGTAGTTAAAACAGACAGTGAGATCTCTATGTACATTTTTATTACTTGTTATTGGCCCAACATACAAATGGCTACCATATTGTATCTTTGCACATTGTGTGCAACATGAAACTTCAAAAGGATTAAAGATACCAGTTATCACTATAAGAAGAAAAGATGCAAAACAAAAAATAAATTAGGAAATAATTTCATTTCAAAACATTATTAAATATAATTAAACACTTATTATTGCAATAGCATCTTAAATTTGCCAGTGAACCATTGAATTACTCACTGTATATGAATTAATAGAAAACCAGACCTGGCTCTTTGCAATATACCATCTAAGTAGATTTTTTTAAAAAGCCAGCACAGTGAGGAGCCCCAAGCAAGCAGATTATTGAAAAGACAGATATGGAATAAGGTGGGTGACAGGTGTTGATTTCTGCTGTGTTGCAGACATTTTCCACCAGTCAGGCTGAAACAAAATTGTGTCAGCATTGTATTTAATGAAGCAGTCACCAAACAATGCAGGAATAATGGTATTTTATTCCATAAACTGAATAAAAAAAGGTTACTTGACATTAACCCAGCATAAGACTTTTCTGCCTTCTGCAGAAATATTTCTCAAGACTTCATTTTTTTCACTTTGCTTTTGTTAGAAATCCTCTGCTAACTAGTTCCTCATTTTCCTTTGTGTAAAAACTTCAGAATTTAATAAAAAGTGATATCTTTTTGTGGATTTTTATTTACATGTCTAGAATTTAATAAAAAAATTTGATCCCTGCTCTCAAATTCAATATGTTGGTTCAAAAAATCCCAACACAGAAGGCACAGTCTTTATCCTAAGGTTTATAAAACTCTACTGCTCCCATCACTATGATATTCTGTAGGCTTTGTTCATATGTTCTGGATTAAGTTCTTCCAAAACCTCTCAGAATCCGTCTGGAAAAGGAATGTAATGAAAATTACCAGGCTTAATTTGTACTTTGCTTTCATTTTGTTGGATTCAATAACATTCCAATGAATAAAAAAGGGAGAAAAAGAAATAAAATCACATAAAAATGTATAACTGATGTGAGTGAAAACCAACTTTATTGGTGCACTGTCATTGTATGTGATTGGAAAATATTAACCAATTGGGCAAGAATTTATGAAAGTTTTTACTGGACATCAGCCACATGACTGTGATTTATTATTATAAAATTGGAAAATACTAAAATCAACAATAACTAATGAGTATGAATGGTCTTTAGCAGTCCAGAATTGAGATTACAGATTGATAGTAATCCCTCTCATTAGCAATTATACACAGAAGCCTGGAGTATAGTATAAAACTTCTGGGGAAAAAGAAAAAAGTACTAAAAAAAAAGAGATACAGGTAATTTTGGAACGAAACAGAGAGAGGAAGTTGTGGATAATGTGAGACACCTGGGGAATAGAACTGGGCTGCCAGAGTGGGTGAGGAGGTGCAGGAAGGAGCTCCTTATCTTTGTAATGCTGTGACAGTCCAGCAATTCAATTATTGAGATTTTTGCATCTCTAAAACAGACAACTTGGGAAGCATCAGCACTGGTAGGAGCCTTGAGTAATCCACAGCAGGTCAGCTAATGGGTCTAGGAGGGTTGAGGGCATACAGTCCCCTTGCACTTGTGTTATTTATATGAGCTCTGCTCTTTGGCCTCACAGGCATCAACTAACCGGAGAGAGATGCCAGGACAAACGCCAGTCCCTCTTCAGGCAACAGAACCAAAATGGTAGGGGTTCAAAGCCACCCATCAGACACAGCCCAAATGGAAACATTCAAATGAGGTGCACTGAACATCTTCACTGTGATGTCTTTATTCTGTCCCAATGGACAGTGCCCAATTGGGAGATGCTGCCCAAAATGAAACAACTGAAAAAAGATCCATACTCTGAGCAACCCTGTCCTGGGGGGCATCAGGCACAGCATCGCCAGCCGGGCATGGGAGGGGATTGTCCTGCTCTGCTCTGCACTGGGGCGGCCTCACCTGGAATGCTGGGGCAGTTTTGGGGCACTGCAATGTAAGGAAGCTCAAGCTATTAGAGAGTGTCCAAAGGAGGGCAATGAAGATGTGAAGGGCCTTGAGGAAAAACTGTATGAGAAGTGGATCAAGGCACTTGGTGTGTTCAGCTGGAAGAGACTGAGGGGAGACCTCACTGCAGTTACAACTTCCTCATGAGGAGAAGAGGAGGGGCAGGCACTGATCTCTGCTCTGTGGGGACCAGGGACAGGACTCAAGGGAATGGCCTGAAGTTGTGTCAGAGGAGGTTTAGAAAAAGTTTCTTCCCCCAGAGGGTGGTTGGGCACTGAACAGGCTCCCCAGGGCAGTGGTCACAGCACCAAGGCTGACAGAGCTCAAGAAGCACTTTGACAATACCCTTGGGCACATGGTGTGACTCTTGGGCATGGTCCTTTGCAGAGCCAGAAGTTGAACTCAATGATCCTTGTGGGTCCCTTCTAACTTGACATAGTCTGTGACTCTGTGAAAACTCAAGCCATTCCCACATACTCAGCACATCATCTCACAGGATCCTGGGCTCAGACCAAATACCATCTCCACTTTACTAAACCTTTCATTGGTTTCCAGATCCAAAATCCTTTCTTCCACTCCTCTGACCACTTACACCTTCTTCACCTGCAGCTGAACAAAACTTTCCAGCTGCCACCTCAGCTCCTCTGTCAGACCCTTTCTCCCTCCCTTCAGGGTCCTCCAACATTTCAACATCCCCTTCCTCTGCAGAATCATGCTTCATACATTGTTTCCCACTACTACATACCTTCAGTATCAGACCACACTTCTTTCCCAAGTCCTTATTATTTCTCAATTCAAATCTATTTTATACTTTGCTCTGAGGAGGTATGAAATCAGATTTCATAATCATATGAAATCCTGTATGAGCTCTCAAGTTAAATTCAGGGAGGAATCTTTTCCACCCACTGTGGCAACGAGAGAGGAGACACAAAGAGCTCAAAACATTGCTTGTGGCAAGCTTACATCCATACTGGAAAACTACTGAGACAAAACATATACAAATATCACAAAACTATCAAGACAAATCAATGCAAAAAATCAACACAGTAAAGAACAGTGTAACTCTCCAATTCTGTTGCCACTTCATCTTCTCATGGAATAACCGAAAAAGGAGAAAGAAAAGAAAACTCAGTCCTGTTTGGACAAGTTTTAAAAATAACTGTCCATCTGGTGTTAATTTTGTGTTCTCTGCCATGGGCATCTGTGGCTACCCATGTGTGCATATTCAGGGGGATCTTTGAGACCAGTGGGACTTCCCCAATAGCTGGCAGGCCTACCAGTACTGGCTGACCTGGAAAATGTATGGGGTTGTTCCAAGAATTGTTAGTCCCTTCGCCTCTGGAAGGGGTGGTAGATGTCTTGGGACAAAATGCTGTAAGTCACAGACATCCATTCACTCCCCAGTGATCACTGACTTTGCTCACAGCATCTCTCAGTCAGCCAGTTCACTCTGGATCCTGAGGTCTCAAAAACCATTTTAGGAGACAATTTGTCCTTTCTACTACCCCATGGCTTTTGGATAGTAGGGGGTGTGGAACACTCACAATATCCCTTCAATTTTTGCCTATTCCTAGACCATTCCTGCTGGAAGGTGACTTCCATTATGTGATTGTATTGATTATGGCTTAGGCAAGAAAATTAACCATACTTTAATAACACTTTCCCAGTACTTTCCTCTGTGGCCTTTGTCACAGTTTCAGCCTGCACCAAACCTGAGACTATTTCAGCTCCTACCAGCACATATTATTTTCCTTCTGATTTGTTAAAATAACCCGTGCAACCTGGCAAGGTTCCTACAACCCCTTTGCTGTCCTTAGGTGCAGAGAAGGATCTGACTGGGGATGTTTCTCCAGTCTGGTGCTGCACTGGCTGCAGGCAGAAATAACTTTCACATGCTCTTTGGGTGATGGGCAATCCTCTGCTTATGGTCTGTCTCGGCAGATCTTTCACCTCAGAGTAGCTACACTTCACATGCAGCAATTCCAACAGATATCCCCATTTCTCTTCTTGTTCTGCTTCCTTTTCCTTGGCTGAAGCAGCTGAGTGAGGGAGTCTACTTGGTTATTTAAAAGGAGGGTTGGGTGACCCCCTGTATGATGGGCTGCTACCCATCCAACTAAAACCATTTGGCATCTTGCACTGCTTAGAATTTCTTCCCACTTCTGTTTTTGTCATACCAGCACCTTATTTACATCCCATTGATTTTGTTCCCAAAAAGGAAGCCTTCAGTACACCCCCTAAATACTGCACAGGAGTCTGTATAAATAAAGACCTGCTCATTACCATCCACATCCCTCAGGGTTGCACTCCAGACTGCTGTTAACTCTCCCACTTGGGCACTGGCCTCCCCCTCTCTTGTAACCTGATCTTCGGTGTCAACATGCAGGGCTGCTGCCCTGGATTTAGAGAAGGCATCAGTAAATCAGAGGCATAAGGAGGTGCAGGTTTAATGGGGGAAAGGGAAGGGGCCTCTTGCAGCTCAGTCAGAGTCAGTTCTGTACAGAGGGAACTGGCAGTCTTTCCTCCACCCTGTAAATGTGGCAATAAGGCAATAATGCTTGATCTGTGCATACCCCATCCTGACAGTCACCCTTTGTGCCATCCTGACACCATGGGGTGGGGAGCTGTGTACATGAAATTACTGTCTTAGGGATAAGGACCTTAAAGGGGCCTCTCAGTATTATCTTCTGCTCTCTCACAATTTTGTCTGCTTGCTGTAGGGCCAAGTTCACCACAAGCAAATCCTTTTCCCATACAGACTGTTGCCTTTCAGCATCCTTAAAGCTGCATGAGTGAAATTTTATTGGGCAAGTGGGACGCTCTGGTCTACTCTGGCACACATGAATTGACAGTCCACAGATGGCAACGCCCCACACAGTCTGTAAAGGGTCCTGTGGGTGAATGGGCCCAGAGCTTGATGTATTCTGGCCTCAAACCCCAGCAGCTTTAGAGCCTCCTCATGGGCTGGTGTCCAGTCCCAAGGAGCTCCTTTCCTGGTTAAGTCTTACAAAGGTTTGGTTATGATGGAAAAATGAGGAATATGCTTCTTCCAAAACACCAATAATCCTAAAGCATGCTGGAGCTCCCATTTGCTCCCAGGAATTTTCACGTCTTACAGAATAACTAGTGTGTTAGAGGGAATGTGTGTAGCACCCTCTCCACCATATACCCAAAATCTTCACCTCTGAAGACAGAAGTTGCATCTTTTCCAGGGGAATCTGCAGACCTGTTTTTTTCAGATGGTCAATCATTTTTGCCTGAGTCCATCCCACCTCAGTGCCATCAGCCCCACCAATCAATATATCATCAATGTGTTGATACACCTTGATGTTCCAGTCTGGGGCAATCTGCTCCAGCTCAGGAGCTAGAGTGTGATGGGCTATGGGGAATGAGTGCCACTATCCATGTGGGAGACAAGTAAAGGTATGTTGTACTCCTTCCCACGTGAAAGCAAAACATTCCTGATCTCCCTCTCTAAGGGGAACCAGGAAAAACGTGCTATTTACATCAATTATAGTGAACACAAGGTGAGCATGGTCTCGAATGGTGGAAATCAGTTTGTCTGGTTTGGGTACAGCAGCAAAGGAACCCAGTACTCACATGCAGGTGCCGATAGTCCACAGTCAGGCACCACCTCCTGTTTGGTTTGTGAACGAGCCATATGGGTGAATTATAGGGAGAATGGGTTTGAACAACAATTCCCTTTCCCTTTAACTCTAGCAATTCCATCTCTGCCCCTAGTGGCAGATGGTAAGGCTTTACATTCACTACCTGGTGGTGCAGGAGCAGTTTGTAAAAGGCTTATTGAGAACACAGAGGAACTAAATTTCCACTAATTTCCCATAGAATCCACCAGGCTTTCCTCTTTTGGAGGTCCAGTGCCACAATATTCCATGGGAAAGAACCCAGTATCATCATGGTCTTGGTGGGGTTATTATCACCTGGCAACCTTTCACTCAAGCTGACCCCTGTGGCTTAGAGTACCCAAAGAGTAACATGCATCCATTTTTTGTCAGGGACTATCCCGCTTCTCTTGGCAGTTTCCTCATTCAGGGCAGATATCTGGGCCCCTGTGTTGACTAAAAGGGTGACTGGGGATTGCAAGGGACCAAGGGGAAATGTTACCAACATATTCTCATCTTTATTTTCAGTGATGCTTCAAGGATGTTTCCATTGGCCATCCCTCAGCTCATTTACTGGGAGTTTCCTGACATCTCAGAACAAGATGCACTCAGCTGTTCTAACAGGGCCATAGGGACTACTGACTGCTTCGATATTGAGGCAGGATGGTCTCCCTTCTGGGCACTCTTATCCCTTTGTCTCCACATTTTCACCAGCATTCGTAAATTCTGGATCAGTTGGTTGTTCAATTCCCAAGGGATACCCTCCTTCCATAAGGGTTTGCCTCCTCGGTTCCGATCTCTGAGCTGAGAAAGCTTTTCCCTCTGCCCCTCCCTTCAGTCAGCAGTCTGACTCTTCCTTGCATTTGCAACAAATCCTACCCATCTGCCATAGGTTACTGACACCTCTGCTACTTCCTCCCAGGTGAGACCATGTCCAGCTTGTGGTCCTCCTGCATGAGCAGCTCTAAAAAGATCCTGCAATTGGGTTGCAAAAAACCTTAATGGGTCAGGCAGTCCTTTAATCAGGGTGTTCTTTCTATCTGGGTTATGGAGCGACACCATGGGAGAGCTCACAGGGTGCAAGATGCCTCTGGTGTTGGAGTCAAGCTGCCTTTTGCACACTCCCAGTGAGAGCACTCAGTGTGGCAAGGGGGTTACAAAGGGGTTCATTTTTTACAAGTGGGCAGAGTTTAGGGTGAGGTTGGGGGTTTGGCTTTTCTGCATCACACTCCTCCCAAGGATAAAGGGGGAATGACATCACAGCTGAGGAGGTCCACCTCCTTAGTGAGGCTGGAAAACCTTCCTCAGTTTCCAAATCCCCCTCAGACTTAGTTATCTTTCTCTTACAAAGGATTCATTCAGTTGGCTACAAAATTTTCCTACATTTTTAGCATTTAAGTCCTCTTCAGCCTGCAGTAATCCCCATCCAAGCTCATCTGCAGGGTCTTAACACACTCAAAGAGCCATTCCCCTCCTTATCTTGTTGCTCAGCAAGGTTCTTATTAATGCAACTCCCACCAGTGCACAAACAATGCTTTTTCCCTTAAGATATTTTTTTGCCACCTGAGGGCACCACAAAGATGGAAAGCCCCAAGTGAGTTCAGGGAGTTCTTTTTCTCAGAAGGGTCTTAGGTACTTTGATACCATGAGGCAGCATGTGGGAGAACACAACAAAGTTCTCAGGAGGCTGAATAACAAACTTTTACTTGCAACCTTGAGAGCATTAAGGTAGAAAAAGGTACCTGGCAATTTTTAAAGAAACATTCAATCAAAATAGGCAATTCGCAAAACATTGGCTTAACAAACTCTAACTCATCCAACTTGAAGTTGCCCACATCTTGAAAAGAGGAAGTTAGGAGAAGAAAGATAATAGAAATATTGAACAATTATATTAGTCAAAACATGAAGTTAACTCAAAAAATGCAGCTTTTTTTTTTGTGCACCATGGTTTTTAAATCCTCACATCTTAATTCATTGTTCACACGGTATGCTTTTTGTAGAACCTTTCCAAAGAGCTCATTTCACAAGCCTGGCATATTCCTGCATGTTCACCATCCATCACCTGAGAGCCCTCTCATTTTCACAACATTGGACTGGAAAAAGAAAGTTGAGAAATTTGGGAGTTATGACACCAGGGATAGCACTCCAACACGTTCCCTGGAGTTGCACAGTGAAATACTTCAGCATCTCATGGAAACATGTTGTCTCATCACCACTCAAAGAGAGAAGAGGCAGAAACAGGTCTAGGTTACAAGTCATTCAGTTAAGGACAGGGCACACTTCCCAAGGGGAGTATTCAATGGATTATATAAATCCACTCACGCCAGGAACTTTGCTTTCAAGATCCCAACATGTGGGGCAGCTAAGCAATAATCACAACAATAGCTGCACAAAATCTAAGCTTTACTTACAGGCACAGATGGTCATGGAGGATTTCTAATTCAGAATCAGTTATCCTTAAGAAAAATTAATCAAATAGAATTCTGTATTTTGTTTTAATGAGTCATTTCCTTGAGCACATATTATTGACTATAAGAGCCGTGGACTCACGAGGCTTGGAGAGCAGAAACTGTGCAAAGTATTGCATTATATAAAGATTTGTTCCTAATAATAAGAATATTTAATATGTATTCCTACTTCATATGTACAGTTATGTATTCCTAGAAGATAGATACCTTTGAACTGTTACCAACTTTGTTTTTAACCATAATAACTTCTAAGAATCCTCTTTAGTTAAATTTGTGAATGAATTTAACTCTCTTTGTAAGGAGAAAAATCAGAAAGAAAAATAGAATCTCTGCTGTATGGAATAATTTTTGATATAACTTTTAGGTGAAGACCAAAGAAATATACCCAAAATATACCCAGAAAACCTCCAGTGTAACAACTGACTTCAGTCAGAGAGTGACCAACAGATGGAATATCAGGAAATCAGAGAAACTGCTGCAATAGTTTAAAACATACTGTGCATGTGCCCATGTAACCACTTTTATGAAGATCCTAAGTATAAAGACTGTGAAAAACTCTGCAAAAGTGTATATGTTATGTATGTTATACACACATTCATATACATAAAGTATTCCAGTAATATGACTCTAGTTGCAGGCATTTCCTTTAGTATTAGTTTGCTAATTTCCTGCACTAGTTAAAGATAAACCAAGAATAAACTTCAAGAAAGGTTTTAAAGCTCTAAACTACCCTCCTGTAGGAAAGCAAGAATGATCAAGTGAATATTGCATTGAATTTTTTGGGGGGTGACATTCACAGTTATCTTTACCTCACAAATTAATGATAACTTACCTTTCCTGAGAAACAGAGCTACAGAGAGAGGCAGGTATTCCCAAAACAATCTTTCCAGGAATATTCAGGTTAAGCTGACTAGATGCTCTTTATCTGCCTGGGAAATTCTGGTACAGAGAGAAATCCAGCTTTTGTGGCAGAACCAATCTAATCAGCTAAAGACTTAGGTGCCAGCTGCTTTTGGGGAAACCATGTGAGAAAACATCTGTGACTAATTGCAGTACTTGATTTTTAAATATAAACATTTGTAAGAAGCTACACTGTTGTAATCTAGCCTGGAGCTCCACAGACACCTGATAATGACCCATACTTCCCATCTTCAGCCAACCCCCACCCCGGAAAGAGGTGGTTTGTGAGCACCCCTGTTCAACCTCCATCCTGGGTAGGAAAGCAAGCCCAGGCTCCAATGGTTTGGAAGCTGGAGGAGAAGTATGGATCCTCTACTGTTGTCTGAATAAAGATAGAATGCAAAATAAAACACAGTTTCACTCTTGCCTGGCTGTGTGTGGATCTGGCTTTTCCTTGCTCTCTCTGGTATCATTTTGCATCATTGCTTGTCTTGGAAAACTGTCTGCTTCACCCTGGAATATAAAAATAATGAAAATGATGCATCTGTAAAAGCAGTGTTATCAAACTTCCTTTCATAGTATTTTACCAGCTTTAGTATCTCTCTTCTGCACACCAGGAAACTTGAAAATTTTTTTCACACAGCATTTCACATTTGATTGTTTGATATTCTGGGCAGGATGCAAGTTGCAAAATATGGCTATTTTAGTTGTGCCATTTCAGATAATACATGTGAGGCACAGACAGAAACTGTTGCCAGTTAGAATTGTCATCGTCAAGCAGAATTGCTGAATGTGGTGGCTTCGCCTACCTGCTACAACATTACAGAGATAACAGACATAAGAGACATTCGCCCTGAATTCCCACCGGCCAGATGGATCATTGTTTGCAAGAGAAGATATTGGCCCAAATATTTTCCTGACTAGTTCAGTGTTAGGTCCTGAAAGATGAGTTGCTTTGATGGTTTTTACCACCAAACTCATCCATTTCTCATCTTTTCTGTGTTCAGGGGAGCAGGGAGTTGATCAAAAAGTCTCTTAGAAAGGGATTCCTCCTTTTTGCTATTTCATCCCACATTTGCTGTCTAGGCTTGAGGGGAAAAATATCTCCTCTAGGTAATCTATTTCAATGCCTTTTCAGCCCTATAGCTACCAAGCATACTTTCCAATATCCCAGCTGGGACTCCCAAGTGTTCCATCATGAAATAAACAGATGGGAATCTTACGGGTAGAAACCCTTTTTTTCTCTAGCCTGAATGGATATGGTTACCAAACAAGCACTGAAGAGATAAAAATTGCTTACTTTTACCACTGTCTCTTGTAAACATTTGGAAGATCTCTAGAGAAAATAACAGATTTAGTCGGGACATGCTTTCAAACTGTGCTTGAAGTAGTTGGAGCTGTGAGTTACTCAGAGCTTTGGTGGGCAAATCCTTAATAAGGAAGCAAAGTTTTGGTGCATTGCAATCCAACACATTTCCCAACCTTTTCTGTGAACATGTGCTTTGACACCAGTCCTTTCCAGGTGAGCCCTCCAGGCATTCCTGGCAGTGCATCAGACCTGAGAATGTCTCAGTTATACAGCACATGGCCCTGGGCACATTGAGCAAACCAAACTTTTCGGCCTTACAGCATCACACTTGAAATGATAGTTCACCTTGCAAGCCTAAAAAGATGGACTTAGTTCTCTGGGCAGGAATAGAGGTATCAACCTTCAGGATTATAACAGGAAGGTGAGAGTTTAAATAATAATGACATCATGGCATGAAAGGTCATGCAACTGCAAGACTACAGTGCCCTTGGGGTCCTTCCACCAGATGTGGAAATGAGGCAGCAGTAGAAGGAGGTTGTTGCTTTCTGATAAATTGAGACATTGCTTTTAGCCTCAGTCCTGCTTGCTGCTGGAAGGACAAAAGAAATAATTAAAATTAACAATAATGATATAATTAAATTAAAAAATAAGCAGATTGGGGTTTGCAGTCACTACGCTTTGCAGGAAAACAATCAAGAAGAACAGTTGCAGTCACTCAAGGTGTGAAAATGTCTCTGCAAAGGCCATATATGTGAATTCATTAATGAAAATATTTTTCAAAAGGGGAAAACACCTATCTGATACAACTGATATTTTAATTCATGTGTTATGTTGCACAAGCTTCCTATGTCAGCTTAAGCAATAGATAATTAAACTCATAACTTAAAGAGGAGTCCAGTCTGAAACTTTATTAAACAACCCCTTCTTTTTCCTTGTTCAAATTTTATTCCTTGATTACTCTTGACCTCAAGAGTAACACAGAATGATGTGCTGAGTTATCCGATGGGGAACTCTTCTCTTGTTTTATTTTCAGGAAAGAGGCACCTCCAGCTCTCCACAGGAAACACATCCACAGGCATGAAAAGCAGAAATTGGGACAGGCCGAGTAACCAAGAAAGTCTCTGATTTGCCCTGTGGTTGTTTGGATTCATAATTACAAAAGATTGTATTTGCAGCAACTGGGATTTAAACTTAATATGAACTACTACAGTCATTTCAAGCACAGACATGATACTGGGGAATATTTTAATTTAATTTTTAAAAAAGTATTTGCTTGTTCCTGGCACAGAAATATCATTTGTCCACATTGCATGTCACACACAGAGAGATTACTGTCATAAGATAATCGCTGGCAGATCTGGATTTTATTTACATCTATTCCTAAAAATAATTACAAAATGCCATCTCCCTTGCTTTAAATTAATAATATATTTTACTAATCTCACAAATACTGTGCAGTATTTCATTGGGATGAAATGTTTTTGCTTATGCTGAATGTTTTTGTTTAACACCATGGCTTAAGTGTCAAGGCTGCTGATGCTTTAAATTGCAATTTACAAGTAGCATTTAATTTTTAAGAGTCTTTTACATTTGCATGATGATAATTTTTATTTTTTTTATATTTAAAAAAATATTTTAAATCTCCTCAGACTAAACTCTCCTGATATTTTTCTGCATTTTTGAGATTTAGAGAGGGAAAAACACATTCTTCTCCGGTTCAAAACTACATTCCTTAAAGAGCTGTGAGTGGTGCTGTTTGAGGCAAACAAAATATGTCTTGTATGTGCCTTTTCCTCACAGGAAAAACAAAGAGAAGTTTACATAGTGTCATTTGTCATATTGTCAGGAATCTTCCCATCCCTTTATAATAAGCCAATATTAGGATGAGCAGGGATTGTTTATAATCTGTTGAGGGCTGGAGCAATGATGGACATAAGTCAGAATTATACAATGAAGAAGACTTGACTAGAAATCTAAAAGTTACTAAAATAGTGATGTAGAGGAGTGTGTTAATAGAAAAATATTATATAATTTTATAGATTTTTTGAAAAATTGTATTCTGTCAAAGGAACCATAAGGAATCTAAGAAGTGTAAATCAAACTTGTGTCATGTGGTGACTAATTGTGGTCCTTATTGCTTGAGTGTCTAACACAAAACACTTCTGAATTTAAGATGTAGAAAAATCCTGAAATTATATTAAATCCCTGAAAGCTGTGCTTTGAGTTTATGTATGGCTGTTACACATTCCTGTGAAAAATCAGGTTTTCAGTGTTCCTAACTGAGTGCCAAAAGTAAAAGTTATCACACTAATATCTCAAATTGCTCTTATGTCAAAAAGATGATAATGATAATAAGGATAATGGTAATAATGGTAATAATGATAATGCTTTAAAAACTGTGCTGATAGCTGCTTTAAACAAATAAACAAACAAACAAAAAGTTACATAGTGAAATAATTCAACCCCTACTCTGAAGGAGAAATGATGTGCAGTAAGTAAGGTGGGGATTTTTCAGAACATCTAAGTTTGACATTGCCTCATTTGGGTGGGCTGCATTTTGTAATTTTCATCATGCTGTTGTAGTTTAATTCTGTGCCTGTATTTTTGCATGTGCAAAGAAAAAGGATGATAAGAAAACCAGGAAATTAAAGAAAAAAGAGAAAAGAGAAAAAGAGAGAAGCCTAAATAAATGTAACAAGAAAGAATATAAGCTTTTTCAATGAATAGCACCAGATAACACAAACACAGTTTTCTATACTGATGGATTTAAAGTGTTGGGGAAGGGTGAGTTGCTTTTTCTTGACATTACTTTGTTGGAAACTCCTCTTTCAGAACATTAATAATCCTATTTATTTCACTGTAAAATCAAGGGTTCAGTCCTTGTCCTTGTGTGGGTGAGGAAGAGAAAGGAGTATGCAGAGGCATTGTGTGTTTCTATAGTTTCCTCAGTCAGGTTAAAATAAAGCAGGAGCACCTTATTTCTTTGCTGAGAAATACCAATGGCTTGGCAAAACTGCAGTGGAAATTTTTTCTGTAAAAAAATTATTTTAATGAAGAGAGTGCTAAACTTTCAAAATCTGTGAATATGATTGACAGTCACAATTAGCCTAGAGGTTGAATGCATTTAGGAACCCCACAAAGCTCTTTAGAAAGTAAAACTGAAGCTCCAGATTCAATGCAAATAATGTTCCTTTTTTTTATACATTGAGTAGATGCTTAACCTCCCAAGTGCTCTTGATAGTATCAGAATGTGTAATAACATAGGGTTTATACAGTATATATGTTTATAATAATAAATGTTTATAATAACATACATTTTATAGTCCTATATGTAATTATACTATTTTATATTATGTTATATTTTATGTTGTATATGTAATTATATATTTTATAGTAATTAAAACTAGCATTCCCAAACACTGGAGAGCTTCAAACCAAGATACAGGTCTGAGGATTCCTAGAAGGGTAAAGTCCTGAATATTTCTCAGACTGGGCCAAAGGATGGAGTGAAACTGGAAAGACCTCTAAGTATTAGTGAAATTCATTGAGACCAGCAGTGACATGTGAGATCCAGAGACAGTAATGACCAGACCATGTTCTCACCTCACCTTTTCTTCTGAACAAATAAGTGGAAATTGTCTAAACCAAGACCACTGAAACTCTGTAATCAGGATCACATCAAAGCACGGTGCAGGTGCCATTTGGAAAACCTCACAGCACAGTAAGAAATTGTCTCTTCAACTCAGCATTTCAGAAACAATTTCCCACTCCTTCAGATGTAAAATGTGACTAGAGAACCACCTGTGGGTGCGGTTTTCTGTGAGATGCTGCCCTGTTTCAGGGCTCAGAGCACACAGAGGAGCCTTAGCAAGCCCTTGCTGTCAGCTCCGAGGTGGTGCCCTGGCCAACACGTGCCCGAGCAGTGGAATTGTTGGGGTTGGGAGCCTGGCATCCCCACTGTGCAATCTTCAATATGTTGCATTTTGGAACTGCTCATTACACCACTCTTGGACCAGCTTCAGAGGGGTCCCAAAAACCAATTGCCCACTTGGGATTGAAGCACACGCCTTCATATTTAGTTTCATCCAGTAGGATTCCAGCTGATGTGCTCAAGGGCCACTCCACAGTATGAAGTGCTGTAAAACCAGGCTGAAAAAACAGGAGATTCATATCAAGAGCACCTTCCTGACCCAAACAAGCAGGCTAATTTTTCTGTGTAATTACAGATGTTACCAGAGCACCACGGCACCCCAGTGGCATTTTGGAAGGTCAGGTGTCATAACTGTATTAGTAACACTTCTGAGAAGGGCTTTGTTTTAAGATAAAAATTCCTTCTCAGCCACTATTAGCCAAAAATTCAGTCATGCTCTTTCCTGAATATCACTATATTTTATAGGAGTTTAGTTTAGAAACACTATGAAAGTATTCTCCTATAACATCAAAATAAAATATGGTGCATAGATTTAACTTTCATTTGCCTTTTTAGTGAGACAAATGATCTGCCATGCAGCCCCCTTTTACAACGGTGTAGTGCATGGCTGACTGATGCTCTGCAGCACAAAGACTAAGTTTTATGAAACTAATTTGTGTGCACATGTGCTTAAATATAAAGCCTCTGGTAACTTCAGGCTGAGGGCAAAATGCTGTAGGTTGGGTGCAAAGACTCTGATGGGGTGTCAGAAAATACAGAGGCCAAAAGGTCAAGCGCAATCTAGGTAATGAGTTCCCTCATTACCTCTTAAGATCAAAATCCAAGTTTTACTTTGGATTTGGCAGAGGATATAATCACCACCAGACTGGGTTAGGGGTACAATTCACGATCAGCCAAAGGTCACATATTGAAAGCATCAGAATCAGCTCCTGTGGCAGCTTAAATTTTTCTTGGAATTCACCCAACCAGTCCCAGAGAAGGTTTAACATTGCTTGAGCTATGAGATAATTAGAGCTCAAGCTGGTGTGACAGCAGAGCATAATACGATTCTGAAAAGGCAGATTGGGAAGAGGAGACTTATAATCCAAATAACACAGTGATAAAGGAGCTTGTTCTTCTTAATAAGAAGCAGAGAATTTCCTGTACTAAACCAAATTAGTAAAGAGTTGTCCATCTGGGAGATAGTGCTGTTCTTTGCCCATATTATTCTAACAACAGTCAAATTAAATATTTAAAGTCAGAAACTTGTCTGAAGACCATTTGCAAAAAGAAAAAAGCCTTCTGTCTGCAGCAGAACACACTGTTCTTCAGGGCACAGTGTGTTGCAATAATACTGCCTTGTTGAGTGGTTTAGCTACTGTCATGTAAGACAGTTGCTACTTCTCCTGTCAGACAGAATAGAAACAGGTGTTGTTGCCAAAAAAAATTAAAATACTTTTTCCTAATGTGTCTTAAACCTGCTATAGTTGCTTCCACTTTACTGACCTGACACTGAGAACCACAAAAACATTCCTGCATCCCTGGATAGCATTCCTCCTGCCTATCCTCATATTTTTAGTTCTTAGCTCTTTTTTGCCTGTCAATATCTATTCTACTTTGAAGGAGGGCTTGAATATATTACTACTCACTTTAGGAATACAATGCAGCAAAACTTATCATCCCTGACAGTAATAAACACCCTGTGGATTGCCTCTGTGGAAGGGGCTGAGGCACTTGCCATTTACTAATTAGTCCATGTGGAAGGAGGTTAAACTATGAGATAGCTGGGAAAGTTTGCCTCTACCATCACTTGTTCTGCAGGAAGAAATACTGGTTACCTTCTCTCATTATTTCTAGGAAGAAGCAACTTTCAGCCTCCAGAACCAGAAATGTCAACCTCCTATGACAAGGACTAAATTGAATGCCAAGGAGAGGGCTGTCAGAAGGATTTCAGTGTTGCCATGTAAGTGACAGCACACTATAGGTGAGTGCAGATGGTCAATGGCAAACAGCTCCAAGGAACCCCCAGCCAAGAGCTGTCATACAAACAGCAAAGCTTTGGCAATTCTAGTGTCACTCCAAGTGTGGAAGGGTATCCTATAGCTCATGTCTTTTGCCCTACAGCTATAAGGGGTGATATTACTAGACTGTTAAAAAAGAAGTTAGATATTCCTGAAAGATTCCTTAATTAAAGGGAAAAAAAATCTTTGTAATTAACCAGCAAAAGTAAAACTGGTGCTTTATTTCAGAGCCTGAAAACTCTCAGAAAGAGGGATGGGACTTCTGTTTCACAAATATGTGAGTAGAATAATTACTATTTTTTTAGTTTATCCTTAACCCACAGACTGGACGTGGCTTTCTCTGAATTTGCCCTCACATCTAACAGAATTCATGCATTCATGGAAATTCTGTTCTCCATCTTCGGGGCTGTTGGGTTATTTGGCAGTGCCCTGCAGGAAGAACCAATAACATTTTAATCTCCTTGTGCACCTCAGCCCCAAACATCAGCTCCAGTGCACACCCAGTTTTGAGAGATGCAGTCAACTTTGTCATCTGGGTATCTCCTTGTTCTGTCAGGAGCTGGCAAGCAGCAACAGCTTTGTCCTCTGGGTTATTGCTGTGGGTCAATAAAGCCTCGAGGTACCTTCATCAACATAACTTGGACTTCAGGAGAAAAACAGTTGGTAAAGATCTTCGTGGTAACAAGTAACACAAACTGTTCCTTTTCTTTGTTTTCTTTTTTATTTAGGGTATCTTTAGTGTTCTGTAGTCTTCCTTAACTCTGAGCATCCCTTAAAGGAACATTTTAACACAGTTAGGATGTTGCAAGTGAAAAGGCAGACAGATTATTAATATTTTCACAGAATCTGAGTCTGTTAGCAAATGTCAGAAAGGACTGAGGATCTGATGCATTCTAGCAAAGCTAGGGAGACACACACCAGCGACAGCAGGCTTTGTATCAGCTCCTTAATGCACAACAAATACTTAAAATGAGACATTCTGTTTCTCAAGAGTGTACCCCTCACATGTCAAGTACATGATTAAATGCCACAGAGTACAATTTTAACCATACCATTCCCCTTATCTGGAAGTAACATGTGCTTTGTGTTACTTCAAGCCTGAGACACTGAAAGCAAAAATGGTTTGTCTTAGAAGAAAAACAAAAACAAAAAAGCCCAACATTCTTCCCTGCAGATGGTCTGAGCAAATGGTGTCTGTCAGCTCCTCAGTAACAGAAACCAGATGCACAATGGCCATCCAGTTCTGTAAGTTTGTTCCCGGATTGTGCTGCAGAAATTACATTAAAAGAAATTTCTGGAATTGTTTAGAAATCATGTAATTGCCATCCAAGCACAGATTATAAGTCTTTATGACTGTTTTTCCTGCAAGTGCAATCATTCTTGGGTGGCTGTGTGGATGCATCAGGCATGATAAAACACGGTGGAAATAGCTATTTTCCTGAAATACTTCAGCAGCTGCTACAAACTGAATGTCTGTTGAATGAAAGGATTAAATAATGGAAAGAGCTGAAAGTGACTTTCCAGGCCATTCCAAGGCTTCAAAGATGTAAGGTCTTTGAAGAGAAGCTGAACCACTGGTAACCACATGTAGCAAATACAAAGGGCGTTTGCTTTGGCCAGGAATGGCAACCAAAAATGGTTACTTGAAGCCCACTGGACAAGGTCAAGATAGTCCCTTAAAATATATATAATAAACTTCTAGCAAAAACAAGGTATAAAAAGAAAAGTTTAAATTTTGATGGATTGGACTTTTTGGGGAACTGCCTTTTGAAAAAACATTTAATTGTCTCTACCAACTCCATCAGAGTGAAATCTCCATGTTGCCTTGTGAGAATGAAGCTACAGTCAGTTTTCATTACACATGTGAACTTACAGCAGTTTAAACAGAGTACAAGAAGCCAGTGAAGACAGGAAAGTATCTTTACCCCAGTGAAAAGTACAGTAAAGAGGAGATATTTTCATTACAAGTTTGCAATTCCCCATGGCCAAAGACCCATGGCCTTAGGAAAAAGAATCATAATTTGTCTAATCGTAATTTGTCCCATTTTTCAGGGGTGTGTAACAATCCTAATCTTGAAGAGGAAAAAGGGGAACAGTGTAGAATGGGCACTTATGGGCAACACTTCACACTTTTCTCTATAGATGGAGTTTTATGACCTTTCCAAATATTGAGTATTAATCAAATGAACAGTAGCTTTTCACTGATGCCAGAAAAATGGATTTGTTAAAATGTGCAAACAGTCAGCACATTGAAGCAGTCACATCATTTTTGAAGTGGGTCGTTCAGCTGCAAACCACAATGGACATTTTAAGGAAAGGAGAACAAATCTATAGGAACTTGGATTCAGTCTCAGCTGTTTCTATTGGGCTGAGCCATCCCTGCCTCTCTATAATAACTGTGTTTATAAAAATCCCCCCCAGTCCCCACTAGCCCTCCCCTCTACCCTCACCACTAATTTAACATTTATGTATAGCTTGCATTCCTGTAATGAAAATAAACTGATTAAGATATATTGGATTTCCCTTTAGAAACAGGATCTACTTCAACAGGTAAACAAAAATTATAATCCATTTAACTTCTGTAGTACAAATGCTGCAGTACAGTTACCCAGACACTGAATCAGAAAAAAGACTTCCTGCCATCCATTCTACAGCTCCTTAACCACTGTGCCATATAATAAGGTCATATTTTCAGGTTTTGTGTACATGTAGATATTTCCCATGGGCTTTAATGGAACCAGATGTACATGAACACAAACGAAATCTTCCCTCCCTTCTGTTTCTTTAGTTAATCTAGATAGTTTGTTTATTGTTTGTGGGGCTTAATGCCTTCTAGTTTTCTTTTGCCTAAAGGGACAAGACTGACTCTTCCCAAGAGATTGGTGTAGCCTGAACAGATTTTGTGGGCTGGCATGAAAGTCACTCGATGAGCCTCCAGAACTTGTGTTTGAGCTCTGACAAGACAACTGTAACACTCTCACAGTGCCTGAGAAACCTGAAAATTCATACAGAAATATCTTCATATTACCTTTTTCACATAGCGATGGCTCACAGATGTTGCTTTAAGCAGTGTGAGCAGGGAATATTGCCCAACTGGGATAAGAGATACAACAAACCTGCTTTGGCTTAATGGGAGGCAATGAAAATTAAAATCAGCTTCAGAGAGGGGGCAAATGGAACACCCACTGGTGACAACTACTGGGCAAAAATTAAAGAGACGCAACATGAAGTTATGGTGTTAGGGACATCCAGTTGCTTTCACCAGCTGTTGACACTGCTTAAATACATGCAAGTTTGCATTTTTGATCCCACAATGCTCCACAGCTCCCTGTTGAACCTACACTAAGGGAATCCAGGCAACACAGCACCTTGTGATCTTAACTACAGAAGACATTTACCTCCCAAAATCTTCTATTGCTTTTAACTACCTGTGAGAAAATACTTCTCATAACCATCAAATTCCCAACAAGGAGCCTTAAAAATCATTGGAAATTAAACCACCCTGGATCGTGGCACAGAGTTTAAAAGGCTCTGAGATCTAGACTGTTTCTTCAACCTATTGTTTTCTCAGGAGACAGTGGGCTAAAGGATGTGGCAGTCACATGAAAACCTCCACAGCTGAATTTCACCATTTAAGCCCCTAAGTTCCCTTGAGATCTGCTTCTCTTCCTATTTACACGTTTCAAGAAGATTCACAGGGCTTAATGAAAATTTATGAGCATTTATGTCTGTGGAAATGTGGGATGCTGTTTTTTTAAATAAATTAATATATTTAAATAAATTGTGAAAGCATTTTTGTAAGAAAAAAAGGCAATTGGGGAAAAGAAAGAAGAGCAATGAAGGCCAGCCAGTGAAGACCAAAGTATAATCAACTATTTTACAGGACAGCATAAAATTAAAGGACCCCTCTTTTTACTTTTTCAGAATATTTTTTTTCAGTTTGGAAAAGAAAAAGTTGCTGTGAATACTACATCCCATAATACCCACTAAGGTAATCTGATTCTGCTTTTTCCTTGGAATTTCTGAGTGCTGCCTTTATTCAGTAATGAGGCTGAGCCTGTTTCCCTGCTTCTCCAAAGGGCTGCAGAGAGCAGTGCTCTGTATATTACAAGCGTGCAGTTCTGAACTGCTGGCTGCAGGAGCAATAATTGTTAATTATGGTGAAAGGTCACTGCAGATGTTCTATTAAGTGAGGCAGCTGCATGAAGAGGGCCAGAATGCACCTCTCATGGCAAGGTGGGAGGAATAATGGAAGAGGTATATGGCCATGTTAATCTGGTTACAGGCTCAAGCCTCAGTTTCATCTCCTTAATTTTGAAAAACATTCATGATATGCCAGGCAAATGTAACATGGCATCTAGTCTTCTGTCAAGACAGGAAGGAGCATAGGTGCCAGGTTTTGACAGGTTGACAAGACAGGAAGAAAAGGAATAAAAACTCTCTTGTTGCTCTGAGTATGTTTGCACATTCCCCACTTGAATTTCTCAGTGTGCAGGAAGGAGAGAAGCAGAACAACAGCTCTGCTGCAGCTTACCTGTTCTTCAGTCCTCTCAGAAGATGAGAACATCTTCCATGTTTGGTTCCTTACCTGCAAAAATAAAGTAACCACCACTTACCTCAAAAGACCTCTGAGTTCCTCTAGCAACTCAGCAAGCTTCTTCCCAATGATGTCATTGAGCTCTGCCCTGAGATGGAAACTTAAGCTTCAACACCACCAGGTGTAGAGACTTTATGCAATAATGAATGTGAGGAAGAGAGATAGGAAGAAATAGAAAGAGGGGAGAGAGGGAGAAAGACAGAATGAGAGAGAGATCAAGCAGAAGATAGTCCCCACCTGTGGACCCTGCAGTGTCCCATCTGTCCTTCTTCACCCTGGGCTTCTCAGGGTTGGGGGTCCCCGAGTTGTTCTTCTGAAGGTACCACCTTTATACACTCCAAACTGTGGAAAGAAATGACATGGCAAATGCTGACATTATAAATTATGACACAGCATGTTCTCTGACAGACATCTCACCTTTTAGAAATCAGGTAAGAGACTTGAAGTGCTAAATAAAAGGACATACAAGAATGTGATAGTGAGAGAAAAATGGTTGGTTTGTTTGTTTGTTTTTCCCTGAGATTTCTTTTCCTTCCTATTAGCTCTGTTGCTACTGCATACAGTGGGAAAGAAACAAAACAAAACAAAACAAAACCTCTCAGAGCTCCTCCCAGGGTAAGGACAGTTCATCAGAAATCAAACCCACCCAGAGATGTAAGTCAACCGACCAGCAATGAATTCAATAGAGCATCACCAAATTACACTACCAGCATGTAAATTACCTTCTGGGAGGGGGTTGTAATTTAGATGGTAAAATGATTAAGCTCTAAAGATTTCCTCTGCTGGCTTGGTCTTGCTAGCATAAATCAGTTTTTATAACAGAGAATTCATTTTCTTCCATGTTCTGACAACTACTTCCTTCCATTGTCTAAGAAAAGATTTACTGAATTAAAAAATTCAGGAACATTGTCAAAATCCAGTCCCTATAAAATTTCCATTAAAGGATTTTTGTCATTTCTGTATAATGTGTGTGGCATCTACCAGAAACAGGAAGATGAAATTCACACCCTCATTCTGACTCACCGCATGACAAAGATCTCTGATTTAATTTAACAGTGAGAAAATTGTGAATAATCATTTTTCTGACATGATTGCAATAGAATAGCACAAACCAAGTACACAAAACTTTCCATATGTACAGAAGCTGAAGGAGGTTGATTGGTTTTTTTGGGATGGGGATGTGGATCTTAGAGTATCAACATGTTGGCCTAAAGCTGGAGGAAGACAACAGCAGAACACACTTCTTTCCACATCTATGAGATTTTCTCTTTGGCATTATAGCAATAATCCATCTATACCTTAATAATGAAATAAAACTATATAGAGTAAGTTCAAACCCCCTTGCCTCTCTCCCAGAGACAGAGAGACTATAAGGCAGACAGAAAAGCATCACTGTAAAGACTATTATTCTCCAAGAAACCAAAAACAATACAAAAATTGCCTTTGACAGCATCAGTTGCAGATGCAGGATGCTTTGTCTTCCAGTACTCTGGCTGACCTGAGCACTGAAGCTGTAGCCAAATTTCTGGACAATGCTGCCATCCTTGCCTGGAGGATCAGAGCTCAGAGGCATTACATGAAATAGGCCAAAGAGACAAAATTCTGAGAATTATTTCTAGAAAGACTTGGAGTCATCATGGTTGAGAGGCTCCATGGTGGAGATCTGATGAACCATAATGGTCTTCCTTATCTCTACTTCTTTCAACATTTTCCCAAATATGGTTGCAAAAAAAGAAGCATCTTCAGACTAGGATGAAACAAAGAATGTGTTGCACGTGCTCCATGTCTCCTAATTCTCTGCTACTGAATGCATCCTTCCTGTCCAAAAAGGCCTTCTTGAGTCTCTGATTCCACAAATCTGAATGAGCTCTGGGGGAGACAAGCTTTGCAGAACCAGAGTGGGTAAGGCAGGAAGGGACCACAGTGGGATATATGGTCCAGTGTCTCTGCTAAGGTAGGGTTCCCTAGAGCATGTTACTCAGGAGTGTGTCCAGATGGCTTTTGAATATCCCCAGGGAAGAAAACTCCATAACCCCTCTGGACAACCTGTTCCATGCTCAGTCACCTGCACAGTAAAGAAGTCCTTCCTCTTGTTCAGGTGGAATTTCCTCCGTTCCAGTTGCTGCCCATTGCCTCTCATCCTATCACCTCTGAGAAGAACCTGCCTCCTACCTGTTGCTACCTTCCCTTTCAGATACTTACACACATTTGTAAGATCCCCTCTCAGCCTTCTCTCCTCCAGGCTAAACAGTCCTGGCTCCCTCATAAATGAGGTGCTCCAGTTCCATCATCATTTCCATTGCCTTCTGCTGGACTTGCTCCAGGAGCTCAGTGTCTTTTTTCTACTGAAGAGCTCAGAAATGCACACAGCACTCCAGATGTGGCCTCACCAGGGCTGAGCAGAGGGGCAGGATCACCTCTCATGACATGCTGGCCACTCACTTCCTAACGCACCCCAGGATACCATTGGCCTTGTGTGACAAGGACACTCTGCTGGCTCATGGGCAGCTTGTTGCCCACCAGGACCCCCAGGTCCTTCTCCACAGAGCTGCTTCCCAGCAGGTCAGCCCCAGCCTGTACCTGTGCTGGGGGTTATTCCTCTCCACTGCAGGATCCTGTACTTGCCTTTCATGAATTTCAGGAGGTTTTCTCTGCCCATCTCTCCAACCTCACATCCAGAGCTTGCCTATCAGGATATACTGGGCGACAGTGTCAAAAGCCTTGCTGAAGCCCAGGCAGACAACACCCACTGCTCTCCCCTCATCTGTCCAGCCAGACATTGTAGAAGGCAATCAGCTCCAATTTGACATCTTCCATAGTTAAAATGACATGGCACTAAACCATACAAGTTCATACAATCTGTTAGGTATAAGGAAAATCAACTAATAGCCAACAACCTGGTATGAAAAGTGGGCAAGTCCAACATTCCTTTAGTGAACTGCAACAAATTGTGATTCAGATTAACATCAATAGTACATCACAAAGTGAGATATTAATTATTTAATAACTAGGAGTTGAACACACCCCCCCCTCATTCTAAGGAAAGGAGAGCCAAATATTTATGGTACCAGCTGACACACACTAACACAGTTTGTTTCCCCAGCATAAAGATATCCCTGCATTAATACCTACACAGGCTAGAATTTAGATTTAAGCTTCTATCAGAGAAGCCACATGCACTGGAAATTCCTCATGCATTTATTTGCCACATATTGCACGCAGCTGTACAGTAGATTCTTGTTTTACACATGAAGCACTGAAACATAGAGGTCCTTCAGTCTAGTAAGCTGTTTAGCCACCTCATCTCACTTGAGTTCAGCATACCTCAATCTGTCTAAATGATTGGAATTGGGTCATTTATGATGCTTGCTCTAGATACAATATTTATTCCATGACTTACAAACCTGAAACAATTTCAATCTTACATTTAGTCACTGCCCTGTGCTCATTTGAGAATTGTTTAAGAAAGACTATAAAAAGGTCCCGCAAGTGTTAACTGAGGTCCATTGCTTGTTCCCAGCTTTGTTTTTCTTAGGAATGCAGAGTGCTACATTTTTCCACAGCTCCTTAGCACCCTCTATTGTTTTCTTTTTCTAATCAGAATTTCACTCTTTTTGAATTGCCGTGGCATTAAAAAAATCAGATTATATGTAAAGGCTTTTTCAAAAGCAATGTCCCATATGATACAGCATCGTGTTCACCTCAGGGAAAAGAAGGAGGAAGGGGAGGGCATTTGGAGCTGGGCAGTCTGTCTTCCCAAGTGCTACACGTGACAGAGCCCTGCTTTTCTGGGAATGATCAAACACCTCCCTGCTCATGGAAGTAGTGAATGAAATCTGTATTTTGCTTTGCTTGCACATACAGCTTTTGCTTTACCTATTAAGCTGTCATTATCTCAGCCCATGGGTTTTTGCACTTTTAGCCTTCTGATTCTCTCCCCCATCCCACGAGGTGTGACAGAGTGAGCAGCTGCTTATCAAGGTCAACTCACAACACAGGCCAAATGCAACTTTGCAAATTGAAAGCTGCAAACCTCAGGGGCCAGCATGTTGGAGGGAGTGGGTAGAAACAGGCAACTGAAGAGGCAATGTGCGGGGCAAGGGAGAGCAGGGAGGAAGAAAGGGGGAGTAGGCAGAAAGGCCAATAAATGCAGTCAGTCAATACACTCATCACTGCGAGTCTGTTTTCTCATCAAGTCCTTTCTTCCCTATCTCTGCATAGCCCCCTTCCTGCACGTCTATGCACTGCAAAGATTAGGTGCCACCTACAGAGGGGATCAGCATGGCTGAGATCAGTGCCAGCTACTGGAATCAGACTGCAGTGTGAGTGCCCCGGGGCTGTGGTGTCAGCTGCTGGAGCAGATGTGGGAGTCCCAGCCACCAGGAGAATGTGTGTGTCCCAAAGACCAAGTCCTGCGTGGGACTGGCATGACTGAGGCAGGTGTGGGGCTTAGTGCTTGTGGTTGGAGCAGGACTGCAGGTGATGTCCCTGGTGCAGGTTAAGTGCCTGGGTTCCCCAGACTGGGTGTGCATTTGCTACCAAAGTCAAAGCTGGGTGAGACAGTGAGCATGAGGGCTTGGGGCACACTGGGGTATGGGGCAGGTGAAGGGTCTGTGATTATATTCAGAGTATGGGATGCCTGTGGGACAAGTGTGAGTGTTGCTAGACAAGACAGCGAATAAAGGATCCATAGAGCAGGTAAGAGAGCCAGGATCCACGTAGGGATACTGTGCCAGTATTTAAGGGATCTATGAACACGCATGTGCTTGTGGACCCAGAGAGCACTGTGTGTGTGCACACACTACTGCCCTTCTGCCCTTGCCAGGCAAAGGGGAGGAAGGCGATGTGGCCCCCTGTGCTTGTTTTACATGGGCCCTGTATGCAGACACAACTGAAGGCATGGCTCGTGTGTGGCAGTCTGTAAGCAGCCATGGCAGTGTCCTCGGTGTGTCTGGAAGTGCCTCTGAGACACAAGCTCTGCTTCACTTCTGGTTGAACCTGCAAGTGGGAAAGCAGCAACTACACCATTCAGCCCATGGCAAACACATCCCTGGTACCCAGATACCTGAGACTGGGCTCCAGGAGCTGTGCAGGAGTCCTGGGCCAGTGCTGCTGAGGGTGGTAATCTGGTAACATCCCATAACAGAAATGTGTTCACAGAGCAAAGTGCTGAAGAGAAGCTGGATGGTCTTACGATTATTTTGTAGTCCCATCAGCAGCTCCTAACCTTTTTGTCCTGGTGGCTTAAGCCACAACAATAATTTTCTGGCATAAAAGAATTGGTTCACTCTGTGGAAGCAACTAGGGCTGATGAAGATAAACAGTTCTTCTCATTATTGGTGTTAGGGAGCAGGAAGTGAGGCTGTCCCAGGATTGAGGAAGCCAGAAGCAGAGGAAGACCACAATGCAGGCTAGGCAGCACCCCTGCAACAGGGCCACAGGCACATAGAACCTAAACCAGGCAGGCAGAACCAAGTGGTGAGAGCAACAGCTCCCATCTGAATCCAATCCAGGAAATCCAAATGTCCATTCAGAAACAGGGCTGGGCCCAGGCACAGTTTATGGGAGTACAGGATGACACAGACTGAGCTGAAACACCAGCTGTGGGCCCATGGACAGGGGGCAGTCTCCCTGGAGAGACTGCTTAGGGCCACTAACCCCCAATACTGCCCTCAGGGCTCTGGCAACTGGATTCACAGTTGACAGCAGTTTTAAACCTGAATAGGTAGTGCTTTTCCCTGTGATCAGGATGGGCAACTGGATGGCAGGGCTGAGCTGTATCCATGGGCTGTATTTACATGAGAAGAGTAAGAAAGCAGTGGGGCTGGAGAAACTACAGCTCTGCTGGTCTGTCTAGCCTCCTCCACTCCAGAATATGAAATGGACGTGTCAGTGCATGTCCATTTCACACTCCCTTGACATGTACCAGCAATACTTTCACAGTTTTTTATTTATTTATTAAAAAAATAATTAAAAAGCAACCATTTTCTTGGAATTGTAACATCTGATCTCTTTCAAAACTAGCCATCAGAGCCTGCACAGCTGAAAGGTCATTATTACTAGTTTATATACCATTCTAGAAAAAGTATTTTCCATCAGTTTATACTATACAGACATTTTTCAAACAGAAAATCCAAACATTTCAAAGCTTGCTTTCATAGTGAATATTCTGTACTGTATTCTGACATTTTCCCCTCTTTCCAGGATAAAACCTAGGACTATTTACCACATTCCTCTTACCCTGCAGTTACTGTAGGTTGGGGTACACTTACTTTCACCTTACACAGATTTTTTGTGTTGAAGCTGCCCATGAAAAATAACAGGATTTGGATGTTCTCTGGTTAGTCTGACAGTAATAGTGAAGGAAGGCAAAGAAGCATAAGATCTCCAGGCCACTGCCCCTCCTTCACCCTTCTCTTGACCACTTGCATCTGTAAGAACAAAAGATTCATTGCTCTTTCAACCTCAATGCCCCTTGCAAAAAAACCAAAACGAAAACAAAAAAAAAGGAAAACAAAAAACCCAGCACTTCTGACAATGACAAGTTACTTCCTAGCAGAAACTCCCAGTCCCATTTGGCAGCAAAGATTCACTCACTATTTCTAAAACAACCAAAGGCTACATGGAACATGTCAGGATAACAAATAAATCACACATGGAAGAAGGAGGAAAGACCTCAGAAGATAACCAGGAACAAGAAGCAGGGGCAGTACTCCCACGGGTGAGACTTAGTCATGCTCTTGGCTGCTTGGCATGAGAGCCTAGATGCAATCTCACCATGTCTGACACCAGGACAACACAGGCTGTACAATGCTTTCCATCTGGAAAGGGGAAAAATGTGATACACAGATAACTTGTCCATTATATCACACCAATTGCTGTGTTCATGCACGTCCTTGTATGATAATCATTCTGTACAGATTTCACTGCCCACATTCACAAAGTAATCCAGACTGTTTAGCTCATCCTCTCAGGCCAAGAGCTAAACAAAGAGTAAGCACAAACAGAGCTCCTGAGTTACACTGGAGCAAGTCAGATCAAAAGATACAACCAGGTACAACCAGGAGGTGCTGCTGAACTGCTGGTGCTTCTCAGCATCTGCTACATCCTGCAGTCACATTTCTGGTGCACATTTAACAGCATCAAGTCCACATACATCACTTCTGGAACAGAATTCAATTTACTACCGCTTCAGGAGGGCTGTGCATACCTGTTCAGGCAAATGCCAATCTGCGACCCTCCAGAGGGACCTGTTTGCCCAGAGATCCCTTAACTTGGAGCTGCATTGCCCAATACTGAACACACACAGCAGCAGTTCCAGAGATTAAATTCTACCTCTATGTTTTCTGACAAGACCGAAACACTTCCTTGCCTTCCCCATAGCTCAAAGTGTCCCAAAAACACACTCAAATTTCAGTTTTGCTTCCCCTGAGACTGAGATATGCCAGCTCCCCAGCTTTGCATCCTTTGTAGCACATAACTCTTCACAAAAATGGCTTTCTGGATGAGGAGGTATTTTAAATAATTTCATAAATATTGAAAGAATGTCCATCTGATGGCTGCTTCCAACAGTGTATCATGTGAGACTGTTCCAGCAACTCAGGAAAGATTTCAGATTTCATGGAAAAGGCCTCAGGCTGGAAAATTACCAAAATTCCAAAACATTCAGGCAAGTGCTGGAATAAAATACTGAAGTGAAACATCCTCATGCAGCAAGATGAAGTGGACAATTCTTTTACTTACAATATCTGTAATAGAGAGAAAAAATTAAAACAAAAATCCAGCTTAAGGTAGGAAAAATAGTTACATTTTCTACAGAATGCCACCAAAAGAACACAATGACAGAAGGATGACTAGACATATTCAGGTCCTTGAGGGTCTAGGAAGCATTAATAGTCTATGAAAGCTGATACCAAAAAGCAAATATGTAATGTATAGGTTTATAATGCTATATCCATTATTTAAATCTTCCTTGGGAAATTCTTAGCATCTGCACTAAACCATAATACACAGATGTTTTCAGGAAAAGCATACAGAGTTGTTACAACAGGATATAAACCCCTGCATAGGCTTCTGCTAGAAAGGACATATTGTTCCTATGGCTAGAAAGACTAGCTGTATAAAAAGCATTTTGGTATTAGAACCAGTGTAAGAAGGCATCCAAAGGAAAAAAAAAACAACAAAGAAGCATAACAGTAAATTCCAGTTTCTCTGATAGAAACCAAGGACCTCGAGACTTTCAAAAATAATAGCCAAAAATAATAATAAAAATTAATAACAACTTCAAAACAAAGACAAGAAGGAGACAGCCATGATTAGTCAGTCTGATTATTCAACTTGATAAAAGGGCTTGACTTATTTTATTTTCTTCTTCCCCAAATGCCTAAGGCCTGAAGCTTACTTCCTAAAAATCTAAATATTAAAAATCCTTGGGTACAATAAAAATAGCTGAGTTTCAAGCAGACAAAACAGAAGATATGCTGCTCTGCTGAGACTACAACTATGGCAAACATCCCTCCTTGGAATTCACAAACAGAGCTGCTGAACTTACTGCACAATGCTTTTGTGGGATTGACCTGCTGTCCAGCAAGCAGCTGCTGCAGCTTCTTGATGTCTATGCGTGCCTCAGCCATGCTTTCCAGATCTCTGTCTTGAGCAGAACTTTGACATCCATCCTCTGATGCTAAAAGCACAAGAACATAACATACAGTCAAAAGATTAGAACGAGTTTCAACACCTATAGGGACACAACTGAAGCACTGGAATTAAAATGGCTTGTTTTATAGAAACAGTAGTGTAAGGAAAAGAAAGCTCAGTTCTCCTACAAAGCTGTCAAGAATATTGGAAGAGACTCCCCAACCACCTAAAAATGAAACATCCATTGGCCATTTTTCTTTTAAGATTTCATTTGAAAACTTTAAAGTACTTGATGCTACTTTCTAAAGAATAAAAAGTGAGTCCTTTTATTAGCAAAACACTTAAGTGATGAAGATCAGACAAACACAAGAGGTAGCAGAGAAACTTACCCCAGGGAGGATTTCCCAGGTCTTTAAAATGTGTTGTTACAGATACTAAGTCAGTTTCTATTTTCAAGTTCATTTCTCCACTCAAGTTTGCTTCAATCACCTGCAATACAATCAATCTCAATTTCAGGCAACCCACTTTCACACTGCAGAATTACAGAAGAATACAGTTCAGTTTTGTTCACACACAAGCTTCCAGAAACACTTCAGTGCAGGTCAACCATACTTTCTGAACATGGTTTGAACATTCAAATGTTCATCTACAAAATGCATTTCTCATCATTCCTATATGAGTTATCCTAGACCAAACACAGAAATTATGAAAAGAAAGAATTTTAATTGCTCTCCAGTACTTTTAGAACAAGTACTGGCTTTGGGAAATTCATGTGCTGAGGAAAAGGCTTTAGAAGTGAGACTGAAACTGAAAAAATGCAAAAATTCCTGCGTTTCCATTCAGGTTCTCAACAAATAGAAAGACACCTACACAGTCCATATGACACACACATAAAATGGGATGCACCAAGAGCTGGCATGCAGTTACAGTGCTGCTTTACAAAGCTTAAAAACAGGCAACCAATGCATCAGATCAGTAACTCCAAGAAGGACTTTGAATTGCTAGAAATCCTGGAAGACTGCTGAAAGCTTTCAAATTCCACCCTGACCAAGTGTCCAACCAGAAGGAGACTATATGACCTTACACAAACCTCAAGCAGATCAGAGAATTCCTAAAGCACAACTAAGCACTTCATTTCTGCAATTAGAAGAATTCTCAATGACTGTAAAAAAGACTCATCACAACCAGAATCTCCTATAGAATGGAGATGGCCAAGCTCCCAAACAATGGGCAAGTGCTATCTGAAATTGCTTCTAAGCCCATTTTGCAGCACTGATCTTGAGCAGGTTTATTAGCAGGATCCATCTAGCAAAAATAAACAATTGTAATACTTCATGGTTTTGTTCTTTAATAACATGAAAGCAAGGCACTTGGTAAAGTAGGTATGTCCAGTGTTGAAACATTACCTCTTCTGACTGCTGCTGAACACCAAAATTCAATCCCATCATAGAGCTATCCAGTGTGACAAAAGATCCTCAGCTCTGGAAACAAAGCGCTTTGCTTCATTTTGTGTAAGCATTTACACTGAGGACATGGGGGAAGAAAGAAAAAATTAAGCCCCCCAAAAGACTGACAAAGAGTTTGAAGTGTATTTGCAGGACGACTGCCACTTGCAAAACTGCCAGAAGGCCAGGTAATCTCTCAACTCTTCCAAGTCTTGGAAAACTGAGTCTGTCCCAATTTCAGGATTCTCAGTTAACAGAAAATGTCCTGGTATGAATAGTACCAAACCCACATTATTTCAAAGCTCTATATTTACTAACTTTCATGTCGGTCAATTCTGGTGTCCATGAACAAAAACAACTAAATAAAAAACCTGAAACCCTTTTCTGTCCAACTGTAGAGGGGTTCTTTCAAGGGAAGGCACACCAGCACTCCAGAAACCCAGGGTAGACTGGAAACCCACCATGTCAGAGTCTAAAGCACAGTCTGACATTCAGGAGCTATTAGTAGAATTTCCTTTAAATCCCACCTCAAGTTTACCTAACCTTCATTCACACAGAACCTAACACAAGACTCACATCACAGACATTTCTTTAATGAAATATCCTGGAAAGTCTCCAGCTAGCTTCCTGAAGGACTGTAAATCCTTACCAGCTCTAAAGAGAGGCTTGTAGCAACACAATGCCATGTTCTTTCAAGGATTCAGTAAAAAGAGCACCACTTTCTGGGAAGCCCAGGACAAGCTCTTCAGCGTAAATCCTAAAATAAATCCCATCATTCTCTGCAACGTTTACACAGTCTTCAGGTGCCTTGATTTCAATGCCTGTCTCATCCCAAAATAAGACATAATGTGGTGGCACCAATTCAGGCAACACTGAAACATTATGTCCCTGGTGAAATAAGGTGTGGAGCACACATGCTTGAAGTGCCTTAACTTACAATGACATTGCTGAGATTCTTCATTCTTTCCACAACGCTCTTCATTGTTTTCAGCACTGGTAGGTAAATACTGACCTAGAAACACATCAGAACTTCATTTGCACAAGTATTTCATGTGTGACTGGGATGTGACACATTTATTCTCCTTTCAATTCTATCTTAGTTTGGATAGAGTTATCTATGGCTTGCAGGGTGCACAATATTTATCTGCAATCAGTAAATGTCTCAGAACAGAGGAACTCTTTCCTAGGATACCAACAGGCAATTGCACTCTAGCAATTGCTTCAGACGTAATATTCCAAGTCCATGTTCAAAATAGAGATAAGTTTCTGCAGATTCTCACATGAACCTACACCTGTGTAATGTGTATACATAGCCAAAAAGGAAAGAACAAGATTCCCATGATACTACTGCAATCACTTCTGGAACTGCAGCAGTGTAAATCCAAAATAACAAGATAAAAACCTTCAAGTTTCTACTGAGTTGTGTCTCTTAAAAATTTAAATACTCTTAGCTAGAGAGGTAACAGACATCCACCACCTCAAATAGGAGCACATTTGCACATAGACCTTTCCTTGCAACTCTGCTAAAAGACAAAAGAGATATAGAGATGACATCTGAAACAACCTAAACCTGTGTGGTTTAGAGGCCTCTAGCCTAAAGACATGCAAGTCCTTTGCCCCTCCCTTCCTCCATCCTGAATATCACAGAAACAACTGGTAACTACCTACCCTGTTTTCACAGGTTCTGGACTCTCTTGTCAAGACAGAAGCCATGTTCCAACCCTCTACAAATCCATAGCCTCCAGTCTTCCCTCTTTCTTTTCAACTCCTTTCCAAACCCCACCATTATACTCTGTAGCCACAGCATCCCAATTGCAACCTCCCCTTTCCATAGGGAATATAAAAACAGAAGCTTACATCAAAGTCTGGCACACTGGGCTCTCTGAAGTCATTCCATAGTCTTCTGGGAATAACCCCCACGGGAATATCATGTGTCACAATCCTACTGCTGCTTGATAAGGATGGCTTGAGGGAAAGAGAGGATGCTCTTGCAGTTAAAAACAGGACTTGAATTCCAAATTTAAGGTTTTCAGACCCACTATGGGCAATAACTACATGTACGAAACACTCAGTTCCAGTTTTCCCCAGGTTCCTCTCCATATACTCTTAAGTGGACTTCCCTTTTGAAAGAGGAACAGTTTCTGAGGCATCAGTCATTAGTAGATATATAAGCTGTCCTTAGAGCTGAAGAGGTGAATCAGTGGTGTTACCAACAATGACAAAATAATCAGAAGACAGCAGTTTGAAATGCAGTGTCAGGAAAACCAAATACAAAACACAGAGCCAAACACTACACTGAAACCTTCTTCACCTAATGGCTTCAATAAAAAGGCAATAATCCACAGAAGATAGCAAGAATGAGGGAATAGAAAAAAGCAGAGATTAGAAAAAGTTGTTTCAATCACACAGCTTTCATTCTTCCTCCTCCTTGCCTATCAGAAAATACAAAGCTGGTCCTCTGTGCTACCAGCCATGATGGCAAGAAAAGCTAGTGAAATGGAAAATGGCACAATTTAGTTTTCTAGAACTACTCTAAATTAATAACATTTGATCTTAGGAAAAACACTTAATTTTAAAGAACTTTTTCTTAATAATGAACATAAAAGCGTGGCTGCACTTACCAGCTCCACAGCAACTCTGAGACAGGGACAGTGTTTATTAGTCAACTTGATCTTCACTGCCTTAGCATTCTGGGCAGTTTTTAATGCTCTCGAGAGGTTCTCAGGCACCAACTCTAAATAGATTTCATTGTGCTCTGCAGCTACTCCTTCCATCTGAAATTCATCGAAGAAATTCCCCTAGTTTTTGAAAGTTGGGAAATAAAATAAAGCAGATGAGAGGGGCAAGTTTTATCTACCAGACCTTAAGCTTAGAACTCCGTGTGTACAACAGGAAACCTTCCCCTGCCTGGCATCACCTGCAGGAACCAAAACAGGCTGCATAAGCTTGAAGGCTCATTGCTCCAGACTAAACCTATAAATTCCCCCACCCCGTAATACCTATCAGTCTATAAAACAGTGAGTTACACTGTCCTGTTTTCAGGTTTGGGCAGGCCCACGTGGACCAGCACACACTGAAGCTTTACACTGAAATAAGAGTCAAGGAAAAGGGGGTGTGTAGCTCGATGTGTGACCAGAGAGGCCCCGAGAGACCTGGCTAAAATGATGTAAGGTATCAATAACTAATATAAAATATCAATAAGGAACTAACACTGAGAGGGAACTGATAGAAGATATCAATAAGGAACTAACACTGAGAGGGAACTGATATAAGATATCAATAGGAAACTAACACTGAGAGGGTTAATAGAAATAATTGTAGAGGCTTTTACTGAAGTAGCAAAGATAGACTGCATGGTTGAGGTCATAATTATTAGCTACAGGGAATATGTTAGGGTTGCTATCAGTACCTGGCCTTGAAGCTTCTAAAACTAAGATAAATCAGGAAAAATGTCAAGAAAGTAAGATAATTGTAGAAGTTTGCTGATTAGACCAGTCCAAGTTGCCAACAAAACCTGTTTGAGTTACTTTTTGAGCCAAGTTGAAAAGGGCACGGTGAGGAAGACCCACGATCTTCATCCCCAAGACCCCCAAAGACCCCAGCC
>JAWWEW010000078.1:54248473-54294153 GCA_035583185.1 Anabacerthia variegaticeps | reverse complement strand
TGCTTCTGAAGGTCTGATAATAATCAGGCTTAACTGCATTTGCCCATATGCTTTATTTATTTTGGAAGCATGTTTGTCGTTAAAGGTCAAGTTAGTTTGAGGAAATAAAGTGTGTTGGACAAATATAATTTGTTTGCCTTTAAATTCATCATCTTCTTGTTGTTGTTGAGGATAATTGATTACTGTGAAGCTTGGACAGATTTTTAAAAATACTCTTCTGCTTAAAGAGGACTATCTACTTACTCAACAGCATAATGTAACAGTTCCTTTCTGCACTAGTCAGTTGACAGAATTGGGCATTAATAGCGGAAATTTGCTTTTCAAGATGAGTTTTTCATAATTTAAGACATTTTGCTTGTTGTTGACATGACAGAACTCCTTAGCTATTAGGACTGTAGGATGATTGAGGATTTCTCACTAGTCCACAGGCCTCACTCACAGAATCACAGAATAGTTGGGGTGGTGAGGGAGATCAGCTAGTCCAACCCCTCTCCCAAAGCAAGTCCACTCACAGCAGGTTGCACAGGATCACAGCCAGGCAGGTTTTGAATATCTCCAGAGGATGAGACTCTGCAACCACTTTGGGCAGCCTCTTCCAGTCCTGTCACCCTTAAAGTAAAGGAAGTTTTCCCTCATAATCAGATGGAACTTTCTGTGTTTCAGTTTGTGTCTGTTGCCCCTTGTTCTGTTGCTGGGTACCACTGAAAAGATTCATGCCAGATGAGAGTATTACAGATTCTAAGAATTTTAAAAACGCCTTGCAGAATCATTATTTTTCTTATCTCTTCTTTATATCCATTTACTGGTGGCTTTCTATACAAACAACATTCTATTTCAAAGTATTTTATATGCATTATATTAGTGGCAACAGCACAACTTAACTGGATGTTTTTGTCATGATCAATTCCAGTGTTCCTGGCTCTGACTGCCAGCATGTGCTGCTTCAAAATGAAAATGAAAAATAATCTGAAAAACTGGTTTGTGTCTTACTTATGTATTTTGTCTTTCAAGCAGAGATGTTACATGTTTAAATGTTAAATCTTAATTTATTAAACTTGGTGCCTGAACAACATAAGTACTGACTGCCACAGTCTTCTGTGTATTCTCAGGAAAAATACTGGTGATCTATATTTTTGATCACTGTATTTTTCATAAATTGTTGGTTACCTTTTCCTTTACTGAGGAATGGATACATGGAGCACTTGGACAATTCTGCTTGTCATCTCTTTCTTCTTGTATCTTGCTAAAGGTCTGAGAGGTCTTCACAGTTCCAAAGTAATGAATCCCCTCCCTGTTGACATGATTGGTGATATTATGAGCAGGGATAATGGCTGGAGGTTGGCTTGTTAACTGCTGGCCTAGATGAATTGGAGATAGAATTGGAGAATACAGGAGGAAGGTTGGAGGAGAAGGAGCATTTTTCCACTGTTTGTGATAGCCATGGATGAGTGAGGGGATAACTAATGTGACTTGCCCTGGTTGTGCCATCTTTCCTTCTGCGTGAAAACTCTGTTCTTGCATGCAGTGCACCCTGCTGACCATACTGACGGAGAAGATACATGATCTGGGAGCTCTAGTCTCAGTTCTTATGAGAAAACTTTCTATGATATGCCATCCTAGAAAGTTTCTGCCTCACGTAATCAGAAAGGAAAGGATCTGGAAGGAATAGAATGGTTGATTTGACAGACTTGATAATGAGTAGGGGAAAAGAGAAAAGGTGTTCAGTAAACAAGTTGGACTTAATGATCTTAAAGGCCTTTTCCAACATAAACAATTCTATGTTCTAAGTATGGGCTTGTTATCAGGAAGGTTGAATTAACTCATCTCAAAAAAATTTTGGCCATGTAAGTAGTGCTTTTGCTTTTCAGAAACTTGCAGCTCTTTATAGTTGTTTAATGAACAACCTGGCAATTCCAATCTGAGAAAGTCAATAGGAAAATTTGAGTTCATCTAGCTCATTGAAGTTGAAAACACAATTACTAGCTTGAATTACTGGTAAATCAAAAGGGCGAGATTAAGGATGTGTTGTCTCATCTGCAAGTGGTACAGAGTTACAGTGAGAGCTGGTTGCAGAACTCGGACAGTTACCTGAGAGAGATGAGTCAGTGTTTTATTATGAGGACTTCAGTTATGATATCTGTGCAGCCGATGATAAATTAGCTTCCAAAGACTCTGGAAAGCTTTGCAACATCAGGGAGTACCCAGAAAATGTGCCTAATTAAAACTTTTTATTTTGAATCTCATTAGAATGAAGGAATTCCTCACTGAACTGGAAATTGTTTGCTTGGTGATCTGGTGTAGTTAATATCGCTTGGGATTGACTTCTCTCCTCCTACAATATAGACCCTTTTAGGATGTGTGTCAATCAGTGTTCCCCCCTCCCCCAACTGTTTTCCTAAGGCTGTGAGGAATAGGAGTAATTAAGTTGAATGCAAAGTATTCAAAGTTGAGTGATGGTATTATTCTGCTGGTATTTGTTCTCCTCAAACTCTGAAATATTTGGTAGTCTCAGAAAACTGGAATAGTGCTAATGTTCACCCTCCGGTGAAGTTCAAGCAGTAAATTAATACCCCATTCTGAGGTTATGACTGCTGATTGATATTTGCTGGTATTACTGGGTTAAACTGGATCTTCATCTATGTATACATGAGTTTTGATTAACACATCTCTTATTTCTCTCTTGTATTTGGTAGTTACTTGAAATAATTACAATATTATCTGACTGTATGGTCTGGTGACTCAGACGGTTCTGTGTCTGACTCAAGTAATCTGGAATTCTGGTTTGAACTTCTGAAGAGATGTGGGATGGAGAAATATTGCTTTTCAAGTAGAGCTTTGCAAACCTACTCTTGGCTGTTAGCACATTGTAGGATTTTAAAAATTGAATAGTTACCCTTATAAAAAATATTTTTTTTAGCAATAAAGCCACTTTTTAGTTCTTTATGCAAATGACACCTGATCAAAAGTAATAAAAACACGCCATTAAAATTCTGGTAGTTTCTCAAGGTTATTTTTATATGAGAAGGGTAATTGGGAATGTTTGTGACTGTGAGTTACCTTTGGATTTCCCACCTTTGGGGTCAATGTATTAGCTTGTTTTATTCCTCAGTTGCAACAAAAAAATAATTATTGATCACTGGTTTTATGTCAGAGCAGCAGTTTGTTTGCCACGGGATGAAGAGAATCAGATTTCACACTGTCTGTTTCTGATAGTCTGGATGTTTCCTTTAGGCAAATCCTTGGAATTATCTTTTATTCTATACTTCCCGCAGAGTGAGATTTTTCTTGGCTTCGTTTGTCTCAGCACCAAGTGCCAAAAGATACTAAAATACCAGTAATGTTACTGCCCCATTTTTTTTTTGTTTCCTTGGATTGGCAAGTATTTATTTTTGGCTTGTCTTCAGTTCAGCGAAAGACCAGCAGGAGGAGCTTTCAATTTCCAGAAAGGAAAGGAAGATTTGGACTGCAATTGTGCAAATAGTTAAAAGGCAAGTGCTTAGGATGTTTGAAGTTCTTGTGAAGAGATGGGAGCAGTTATAACTTTGACTGCATGTATGTGTGCCAGGTGGAAGCTAGAATTTAAAATTATTTGAACAAAATGAAGATACTGAGATTTGAAAAACAGGGGAGAGTTCAGAGATGAAAAATGTGGGGCTGTACATTTCAGTACAAATGAACGCACAAATGCAGATGTGGGGCATGTGATTAAATAGTGGACCTGAGGAGGAAAATGTGTGGGTTATTTTTGATGTGAAGTTGAACACAAGCCAACATATGCTACACAAAAGGCAAATGCTGTAATGAGTTGTAGGACTGTAATTTGCAGGACAGAGAAAGGGAATAAAAGAGGACCCACCTAAACCTTTATTTTTCAGTTACTATACAGATCCTGGTATTTGCTTAGTCTTTGTTAGCACATAGTGGTAATTTAAATGTCTTTGTAGGAGAAGAAATGTGTGACTTTGAGCTCAGTTTCATTCGTCCTTTCTTCAAGTTGTTTGTTTGATCTTGGCTATGTGTGAGTAACTTCCCTGATTTCTGTATAATGAGAATGTGGTTTGACTTGTGCATATGTGAATCCAGTTTTAGTTTTCAAGCTCAATGATTCGATTCTTTCTTGAGTAGTAATTACTGGTTTTTTTTTCATGTACTAAATGTGTCATGTTCATGGCATTTTAAGTCAGCTGTTGAATCAATAATAATAATAGCCAAATAATCAATCAGTTCTCCAGAAGACAGGAGACACTAGGTTTAATTATTTTAAGTTTGACTGAAACCCATTTTCTCCAGTCTTTAATTAGGAATATAGAATATGTAGCCGCAAAGGCTTGGGCATCTCATCCAGAGGTAGAATCAACAATTCTCAGTTGTTTTGCAGCTGCAGTTTGTGTTACCTGGCGTAACTGCAGTCCCTGTTGAAATAGCAGCTCTGCTGCTCCTGTGCCCAGGCATTCTTGCTGTCATTCTTGAGGCAATTGTCTTTTTGTTGGTGTTGAATTCATTTTCTAGTGTTTCAGCAGGCTGATTTGAACTCCTGTTCAGGAGATTTAAGCGCTCCAGATCAAATATTCATGCAAGTCGAGAGGGGTACCAGGACTGTCCCTGATAGCTTGCAGTTTGAGTAATCTGGGTGTGAATAGAGACCCTTCCCAAGCTCTCTGCAGTGCGTGTGAGGCGAGGTGCATCCTTCAGAGCAGAACTCTCAGCAGTCAGTGCACGTGGGCCATGCGTGGTCCAACCTGCGCTTTCAGCGGCACTGCTGATTCAAGCAGTTTCTCTCCCTGGCTGCAGGACAGTGATGGTGCGTCATGCCTTCGTTGCTCTGAGGCGAGCACTTGTGAGGCTGCACAGTAAACAGGCTCTGGGAGGAGATCTGGCTGAGAAGACACTTTCTCTTGTTCATTTGCTGGGCTGGCTTCCTAAAGCAGGTCACTATTCAGCTGCGTGAATATGTGTCTCCCACAGTAGAGGAGCTGGTGTAGAGGTAGGAGTAAGTGGCAGAGAATAGAAATCACTGTATATTGAATAAGGTGTAAATAAGAGGAAGTGGGAAAGGAAATAAAAGACCTTGGGCACAAAAATAATTATATTCTTTTGGAAGAACTAAGTCCTAAAATAAAGTGGGTTTTGTTTTGCTGCATCAATGTGCTTCAGAAGTCTCTCAAGGGTAATTTTCTTCGGGAAGGAAAGATATTTTTTTTTTAATTATTTATTTTTATTTGTAAATACCATACATCTTGTAGTTTTTCCACTGCTTTTAAAAGGGCTCTGTCCTGAAACCTTTTCCACTGGAGCACATGAAGTTTAAGCCAGGCAATCTCAAAAAGAAAATGGCTTACAGTGTCAGGTGTTGCTGCATTGCATACTTTTGCTTTATGTTCGCTGTCTTTGGAACAATACCTTTAAAAAAAATTTGACAATAGACAAGGGAGGAGTGTTTAATGTACATGTAAAGCAAACTGTAGTTATTCCTGTAATGTCTACAGTTCAGGATCTAGCTGGAGGCAGTACACGAATTTTATAATATTGATCACTGTATTGTCAACAGAATACAGAACAGTTTGGGGATCACACTTTCGGTCCCAACTTGAGTCAGTTTGAAGGTAATGAGAGATTTTGAAATAACAGAAGGTTGTAAACCTTTTTTTCCCAGTAAGCATTTTGTTGTTACAGTAATGTGTTCTTCAGAATTGGCTAAATGTTTCTTATTGTGAGGAGAGGAATGATAAGGTGTTAAAGTTCTGAACTTGGGGAAAAGGCTTTAAAACATAGTTTAATTTTTTTGTAAGCTTTAAATTTTTTATGAGAGCATTATGCTTGCTTTTTCTGACTACACTACAGGAGAGGTCAACTTAACAAGGAACTGTGCCTGTGGAGAAGGTCCCTCTGAAGAAACCAGGCTTTTTCAGAAGCCAAGGCTTTTCAGCCTCATCAGCCTCTGGATAAATATGAGCACTTCATTCAGCAGTTCTCTGGTGGTGTAGGTACTTGGACTGCAGCGCTGGAATGTTTTGTGGTTGGTCATCACAGGAGGGTTATGAAGGGAAGGTCATCAGTAGAAGTTTGGTAGTCTATAGGCCTTTTGAGACAATGAGGGTAGCAGCTGATATGTAGTTTTAACAGTAGCAAAGATCGGATACTCTCAGAGAAATTTTACCTTGTAGTCCAAAGTGTTATTGCAAAATGTTGTTTTGAAGTGAGTAATATCGCACTTTTAGGTAGAGTAGAGGAGTCTCTGCATTTGATGATGAACATGGTTGACACTGTTGACTTGAGGACTTTGTTATATTACCAGAACGTCTGTCTCTCTCCTTGCAAATGTGATGTGATATATGTTAAAAAAAAAAAAATCATACACACTACTGGAATTGGAAGTGTGTCATTTGTACCCTTGAAGATGAAAGAAGCAAGAGAATGGAAATAATGCTTATCAGCTAAAATATCTAAAGTATAGGTGAGGTGTGTGGTAACTTCAGCAGCTGGGGCTTCAGTTTTGGCTGCTGTCAGCAGGGGCAGCTGCACAACTGCTGCTGAGTGGCAGGGAGAAGAGAGACTGAAGATGACATGGCTCGGACTAAACGACCATATGGGTTGAGGAAATACCAAGGAAAATAGAAACTTTGTTCTAGTCCTGGAGCCAGGGGCACTTTTTTGTATCTGTGCAAGCTTTTGGGTTAAGGAAAGAAATGGAATATGGGTAGATCTCAGTGGGTGAGGTGAATAGAACTGGAGAGGAAAACAGTACAGGGAGCAAGAAATGATGGAACGTCCTGTGCAATAGGAGAGCAGAAGTGTATCCAGGAAAATGAGCAGAGGGAACTAAGAATATGAAACTTGAAGAAGCAAAGCACAGGAGACTGCATGTTTCTATTTCTTGTTGAGCTACCTGCAAGGTACTTAAGATTGTTTAAGAATTGAGAAAGTGCACCTTTGTTCTTGGCTGACAATAGTTTAGAAAAAAATCTCATGAAGTTCTTGCATATGTCTTGTCTTGTTGCAGCACTGCAGGGCTGGAACAATGCTTGCTCTTGCGGGGCGTAGTTGTTTGGCATGCTGTCTTCTGTTTGTCAGTAATTATTAGTGATACCACAGCTGTCCCCATGGTGACAGGAAGTCCAGTGCCTTAACTTCATTCTTTGGAATTGCAGATAGTGACCTCTGTAATTCCCCCATTAGATCCTCATGACTGGTTCACAGATTGTGATCTGCAGAATCTGTATTTCCTGATACAATTCAGAGATCCTATGACAAGGGCATTCTATCCTTGGTATCTATCCAAGGACGTTCATATTAAGGTCATTTGGCAGCATATGCAACTAGAGGTGGTTTCCTGGTAGTGTCCTGCCCCTAGATGGCCCCCACAGGCATGGGAAATTACAAAATCACTGTGAGAATAACAATAAGCATGCATGTCCAGGGATGCTTTGAAGAACAGTATTTCTTTTCCTCACAAAAATGGGTTATCCACAGAAGAGCAGGGACAATGTTAGAAAGTGTGTCTAGAAGGGGCTGGGAAAAGAACAAGCTGCAGAGCAAGAATAAGCTAAATTACTGATCACTGGTTCAATTCATATTTGTATTTTGGTTGGAATATCTTGATTCCGTTAGAGAGTCTGGTCCTTTTTTATCCAGAACAGATGAAATATTTCTCAGTTGATTTGGCAGTTTTGTTGTGATCTGAGAAGTCAAGGATGGTCCTGAACACTGGCTTGTCAAAGAACAGCCAACTCCAGTTCAAATGAGCCTACATTTCTTTTCCCCTGTGAACCTTTAAAGCAATGTTGAAATGCTTCAAACAATAGTGAGCTGATGAATCAGTCTCAACATACAAAGGCTCTTTCTAGACAGCAAGAAAAAGGCTTAATGAATGCAAAGTAAGAAACAAATCCATTGATTTTAATCCCAGGAGGTATTCATCCCTCATTGAAGCTGGTGGGGAAAGAGCAGTGATGCTAGTGAAAGGTTTTTCTATTGATAGTGGAGAGCCTGTGTTGGTAAGTGGTCTCACAGTTTCTCAGAGCTTAGAACCTCTTTGTGGCAGATCAGTTCTGCCTCAATTTAGGATTTTTCTTTATTTTTTTCTTTTTTGAATGCTGTTCATGTGGCCCCATATAAATTGTTAAGGACTCCCACCAAAGAGCTGTGTGAATACTGCAATACTGCACAGATGATACCTACCAAAATTTTGTGTATCAAAGCAGAGAAATGTTAAAACTGATTTACAGAACTGGTAAGAGGTAGTTCACTTGCTGTACTCTGTAGTGGTGTGGTTCAGCTGACTTGTAATGTCCAATGAGAACCAGTTTTGTCAATAGAGCAGTTTACCATTTCATCAGCTTGTGATCACATACTTGCTTACTCTCTAGATACTATGACTTATTGTGACTTTTCATACCTGATATCTTTTTAAAGTTGCAGACCATAGAGGACTCTCTATGAGCTGAAGCTCACACGTGTGCTTTCCTATTTTTAAGTTTCTGATCTGCTGTTGTTCAGAATGGTAGAAGTCTTCAAGACGGATTTTAGAAAGATAATGAAATGTGCAGAGAGGAGGGGGAGACTCTCTGTCAAATACCTTCACAGAAGCAAATGCTGCTGTTTGTGCAGTAATAGACCCCAAAATATTTGCATTAAAAAATCTTCCAGTGACAACTTTTAAGATACAAGTTTAAGGTGGGACTCGTAGTCAGGAAACAGCAGCATAGGTAAGCAGTGTATATCCAGAATGAACTTCTTATTTCTTTCAGGCATTGCTTTTTTAAAAGTAGATTTTGAGTCTGGTTTCATATAGCTTGACAATCTGGAAAATGACATTAAAGGAAAGAGTTTGTGGGAAATCTTGACATTACCATAAAAGCTGATTTATATCTTTTTCTCCCTAGGTAAGTTATCAGTTGCAGTGCTCTGTTTTCTCATCCTAGGCTGTAGGTACAGTCACTTTTGAACAATGTATTAATTTAAGCCAGTCACACCATCCACTTATACTTGCTATTCTGTTTTAATGTGTAATAAAATTGTGTCCAAGTGAATCATACTACCTTGGAACTAAGGTTTATGCCTCCTGTTTAAAAGAAGATCTATTGTACTAATACTAAATTTATTAAAATCTGCTTAATTACGTAGCTGCCTTTAATCCTGGGTTTTATGGAGACCTTATTTATCCAGTTTCCTGTGGAAACAAGACTCATGTGATCCTGTGTGCATGGGCCATGGGTATGCACGTGCATATCCAGTCAGATTTTTTTTGGCCTGCTGTCTTATGTGGACAATTGTGGCAGATAAGGATCTTAAGGAAGCAGAGTGGTCCAAGAAAATATGGTTCCAAGCTTTATGAAAATAAACAGCTAAGAGAGGGGAGGAATTCTGCTCATGGGTTCATGGGGAAAAATTGGCAGTGCATGTCTTACTAGAAAACAAAGAGGAGGAAAAACTGTTAGGAGTGCCTGAGATTCAGAAGGTGGTTGTTCCATTTGTGCCTTCATGGGCAGCAGATAGAGTTAACTACAAGTTTGAAAATGCAAGTTCTCTATGTAAATTAAGAATGAAATCTTGGAACAATATGCAAGTTCATTAACAGTGAAAAAAGTGTCCTGACTTGTTAAAATAATTCAGTCTAACTTATTTTTTTCTTTCTGTGTTAGTGGATATTGTTCTCTCATCTAGCTTCTCTTCATAGATGGGAAATTCCTATCAATTTCAGTAGTATTTTTAAATTATTTTTGTTTTCTGATTTGGTTTTGTTTGGTTGGTTTTGTTTTTCTTCATGGTGTTTTGTTTGTTCTTCTTGTTGGTTCTGATTTTTTGTCTGATTTTTGTTTGTTTGGGATTTTTTGTTTTGTTTTGGGTTTTTTTAATGCGAAAAAGAGAAAAAAAGCTTCCCGAGCTCAACAAGCAGGTGGACAAATGGTGTGATTTGAACTGCTAGGGAAAACAGTATTAGCTTCTCTCAGTTACTTTCTTTTGGGAGTTTGGAAAATGATGTAATGATTTTAGTGGCTGAGCTGAGTAGGCAGCTTGAAGTAAACTCTTAGCATCTGGGAAACCATTTTGGTTTTGTTTGGGTTTTTATAGTCCAAAATGCAAAACAATTTGACTTCTAATATTCATTTTCTTCTGCTCTAAGACAAGAACTGAAAAACTTGAAGTGCTCTGGTATAAGTAAATAAATTTGTTCCATTCCAAACATAGTCTGATAACTTTGTCTTAATAAAACCTTGGAAGGAGTTATAAGCTCTGTAATTGAAACTTTAATTTATCTTCAGGTTAAGATAGTCTTTCAGCATGCTTGCATTTATATGTCTAATTTATTTGAAATATAGTCTAAAAAATTCTGCAGTTATCTGTTTTGTAATATCTTTATAATATGCTTTTGCTTCAACAGGTAGCACTGCTGGGATTAGATGTGTTAGGTGCCTTTGTCAACAGACTATCAGGACGCTTTAAAGCCTATATAGGAACTGGTAAGTGAAATAGAACTTCTTTTTTCTTAAGACCAAAAAGTAAGAGACACTTCTCCCTCCCCCCCTGCCCCTAGCAACTGAAGTGGAACATGCTGAAAACTTCCTGAGCTAATTATAATACACTGGTAGACATCTTACGGATGTTGTTGGAATTAATGTATAGTAACGTGTCAGTCTTCACTTGTCATACAGTCACTGATTTCTGTGTGGTGGTTGAGACTTTTTTAGAGGTTCCAGGAATGTCTTCTCAGTAATTAGTTTCTTGCTATATATCTGGTTGCTAACCACTCCCCGAGACAGTCATCTAATGATTACATTGAAACATAAAAGTTATCTCCGACTTGTGTTAAAGATTGAAGGGTTTATTTGCGGACCGCTTTATTCGGTCTTATGTCTGCTGAAGCCTGTAGTCTCAGAGGGTGATGATAACTGGGCTGTAGCTTTTAGTAGTGTAAAGTTTTTATGGGATGAAAAAAGGAGTACTGACTCTTATTCCTGTGTGAAATATGTACTCGAGTGGATTTCACATTAATGGATCTACATGTGCCTGAGCATGAGACAGTTGTTCCGAGAGGTACAAGCAAACTATGCTGCTCAACTCATTTTGCTGCTGTCCTTGAAAGGAGATAGTGATATTAGAGCGTTAACATTAGGGTTATTGCTGGCTATTTTTAAGAGAAGTTTCTAGCTTAATGTCTTTTTTCAAAATTTGTGTGAGTTATCTTACATTGTGCTCCCAGATCTCCAGCTATCTCAAATTGTCTGTCAAAATTTTAAGCTTCCTCTTCTTTCCATGTCTACTTCTGTAGAGTGCTGCAGAATTTATGTCTATTTTGTTGCAGAGTGGTTTTCTTTGGCTGAGTAATTTTGTATTAGAGGGGTGGCAGGGAACTGGAGGCGTATTGTACTATGCACAGTATTGATTTCTGAATAGTCTCCATTTATAGCTACAAACAGTGCCAGGCTTCCTAGTTTTACTCTGTTTTAATTTATAATTTAGTGGTGTGTAGAACTTAAAATTACAGTAACTTATTAAAGATTGAAAGGTTTTAATTTTTTTTTTAAGTATAAACTATTTGAGAATAGTTTGAAAACACTCTCATTTGTTGGTGTTTTTTGTTTGTTCCAGTAGTTGAGTAGTTTGAGATTATGAGCAAGTTCAAGATTTACATTTCAGTGATCAGTAGCATTTATATTAAAAAACCCAGAGTACTGGCACTGGGTGACCATCAAATGTGTAATATCAATAGAAGTCTGAAGCTGTGTATTCCAGAAGCTGAGTGCCTTCAGCTGAAGTTGGTCCTCTGAGCATCTCCAGAATCAAAATCTGTAGAGTGCATTATGGGGAATATGCAAGTTACTGTTGTGCATGATTAGCTTTTGTATAAGCTTAACAGACACTGAAATGTTACTCTTAGTAAAGGCAGAAAAGAATGTTTTAGGTGGCTTTTTAAAAGAGTGATTTAAAGTAGCTGTCTTTCCAATTCTTATAACAAGATTGGGGTAGTCTTCAATGGTGTAGTAATAAAAATAAATTTATTCTAAGTGTCTAGAGTTTGTATAGTCCGGGGTTTATGAGAGTAATTAAAAGCACACTGGTGAACAAGAAAACTGCTTCCTTCTGCAAAACTGAAAGAACCAACAGTTTCCTAAATCATGTTCTTTTGACTCTGCAGATTTGTCTTCTAATGTAATCTGAGAATGACTTCAGTAAGTCAGACCAAAGGCTTGTATCTGACAGTGATCTATTTGCAGCTGCCTGAGAAGAAAGTAAGGACAGGACAAACATGGAATAACAACTCCTTCATCAGTATGAGCTGTCAGCAGTCTTGCAGCTTGGGCCAGCTGAGGCACATGGTACCTTCAGTGTCTCCCCTGTCACCCTGGTTTCCTACAGCTTATCTGGTTAGTTTTGGACCCACATAGAGCTTTGGCTCCTACAGTGTCCTGCAGAAACACTTCATTATGCAAAACTCCTTTGGGCTGGTTGCCTGAATAACTTGCTGCTTGCTAGATCTTGTGTTAGAGAGGTGAGCCACCATTTCTTACCTTTTTGACTGCCAGTTTCCAGCCCTCTGCTATCCTTTCCCCTGCTCCAGCAAAGAGTCCGAATGTAGTTGTTTCATGTGTAAAACTGGTTCTACAGTTTTTATTGTTCTTGTTTCCCCTCTCAGTGCCTTTGTTGTTGTGCTTCTGAATTGAAAAAATCAGACCAGCACAGATGCAGCATATGCTTACTGTGGCATAATTCTGTTTGGTTTTATGATGTCATCTATTACTTTCATAATTGCTGATCATTTTTGTTGCATGGCCCTTTCTTGAAAATTGACCTAATATATACATGTGACTGTCTACTGTAACAACCTGTTTCCTGTACGGTGATGGATTTGAGGAACACTGTCCAGTGTGGTGTCTCTTCCTCCTCTTACCTTTTGTTGTTAGGATAAGACTCCATCTTGAGAACTATGTGAAAATCCAGATTCAGTGTGTTACCTTCTGCACACCTGTTTGCAGAGAGCTCTTCCAGGTTTGTGTGGTACTACTTCTTTTTATAAGAGCAGTATTGACTTTCCAGACACTTCCCCAGCCTGTAGTGCTGTGTGGGAGTGTAGTAGGACCCAGCACTTTACCTTACTGACCCTCATATCACTGGCCTTGGCCCATCGATCCAGCCTCTCAATATCCCTCTTCAGAGCCTTCCTGCCCTCCAGCAGATCAACACTCCTGCCCAGCTCAGTGTCACCTGTGAACTGAACGAGGGAATGCTCAATCCCCTTCTCCAGATCACCAAAAAAGATATTAAACAGGATTGACCCCAACTCTGAGCCCTGGGGAATACCAGTTGGGACCAGCCACCAGCTGCATGTATCTCCGTTCACCCCAACCCACCAGGCTTGGCTGGCCAGCCAGCCAGTTTTTAAACCAGCAAAGAGTGCCCCCCTCCAGGCCATGAGAAGCCAGTTTCTTCAGGAGAATGCTGTGGGAGTACATTTACTTGAGGTTTTAGGTGTGTAACCCCTTTGCTAAAGCTGGATGATGAAAATTTCTTGCAAATAGGTAAAAATATGCTTCTCCCAAAAACCTTTTACAAAATTTCCATAGCTATGCTTTTGACAAAAATCAACTGTTCTCTGCAAACTGCCATTTTAGCACTTTTTTTGTAACTTGGTTGTGTCCAGTGAAATGATTCTTTGATCTGAACATAGTTAATGAGGTATGTAATCATGTATTGTAGAAGTGTGGTGGATACAGGTGATTTGAGGAGAAAATAAAGAACATGGTATCAAGGCTGCAAATGTTGGGAAATTTGGAAGCAAAATATTTCAACTAAGTAACAAGTTCTTGTGGCCTCACAGTTAAGTCTTAGGAGTAGTATTTTTATATGGTAGGCTTTTACTTTGTCTATTTTGATAAAAAAAATATGAGTATATTATTTTTTGAAGACAAACACAACAGAACTTCTCCTGGCAATTTATTACTACTTGAAAATACTGAAACTATAGTTGACTTCTCATTTATTGCAGTAAGTTATCGTAGGTACTTGGATTCTTACAGAAGCTCAGGATTGCACCCTGACTGTAGCAAAGGATGCTGTATATTTAAAATACCTACCTAGTCTTTTCTCTTCCTTTTTTAAAATACAATGACTCCTATTTTCTAGGTGAAGTTCTATTTTTATAGCTGTTTTTTTCTTAAATAAAATATCAGTTTTTTTGGTCATAAAATATCTGGAACTTTAGATGTGTTTTTTAAATAAAGTGTTACATTTTGGTGACCCTGAGATGTTTTTATCCATGGTTCAGATCTCAGTAAACGATGGAAGTATAATAATGTATTGCCCAACTATAATATGGCAAAACATATTCCACCCCACCTCCCGGCATCCCTGGCATTTAATTTCCTGTTCAGTTATGATGGGGATAGAGTGAAAAGTAGAAAAACTAATGTGACTTAATATTCACCCCCAGAAGCATGACAGGCTTTTACTATGAAGTGAAGAACACAAATGCTTTATTATTTCAATCTTTACAGCTACATATATGCCATAAATTACATTTGAGCAAAATGAACACAATAGCTCTAGGACAGATGCTTTTCAAAAGTCCAAAGACCATGTTACTTATCTTTGTATTGAAGTATAATGCCTGATAAGAGACTTAAATCAGTTTCCTAGGCAACAATCTAATGTTGCAGTAAATTCCTTCTAAGGTGTTATTCTTTTATGATTAACCACACTGCACTTTCTCTACAGCTGGCATCAGTGCTCTGGAAATCTGGACACATGAATTCAGAATCTTTCTTTTAGTATTTGCAGTTAAGATTCATGAAAATACTTTCGGAGCAATAAATACCAGAGTATGTGTTCATTCATTAGACTAGGTGTCTGTATCCTGGGAAAAACACAAGTGTGTTTGAGTGTTACCTCTTTTGGTATTTAAAACTACTGCTTGTTCAGTGATTAAAAGAGATTACATAAGAGTACATAATTACTGTGTCACAATCTCTCTTCCCAGGTGATGGCATTAATTATTAAAACATTATTTATCAGAAATAAGAGAGTATTAGAAGTATGGGTATATATGTCCAGATGATAAAGTTTCTGGGAATAGTCTCTACTCACCCTTGTGGTTTTGTTTTGTAAAACAAGTGATATTACTTTGCTCTCTTGTTATTGTCAAAAGGAATGAGAAAAGAAAAATATAATAACAGTATAGGGGAACTGTTTCAATTTTAATGCACAATGTATTATCATGACATATTTTTCTGCATATCTTGAACTGTATACATATACAATATGCATATATTGAACATATATATGAACTGTCCTTTAGTCTGTTATATAACTATATTGTTATTTGCTTTCACATACAAGCCTACAAGATGTTGCAAAATATATTTTGCTTCTCTGCAAATTAAATACATTTGCCAGTTAAAAAGACCAAACACGCACAGATTATATCTGTGTATGTGCATGTATGTGTGAATAAGGACATACGTTTTACACACAAAACTCCATATGTAAATATGCATATATGTTTGAGTAGTTTCAAATTCTTCTTACTGTAAAAAGGGCAGAAATAATTTTTGCTGCATAGTTGTAATGCCATATACTAATATGTGGAACGAATTCAAAGTGTTTAAATTTTTTACCAGGTAGCTTCAAGAATTGTTGGAAAACCATTTAAATTAAACTCCTTGGATTGATTTAAATGCTCTGTCAAATTTATTGTTATAGTTAAGCATGCAGGTGTGGCTGCCCGTGGCCTGGAAGTCTGCGGTCTTCACTGGCTTAGAAACTGGGTGAAGCCTTTACTCTGAGCCAGAGAGTTGTGGTGGTCCATTTGGTGACTGGTGACAAGTGGTGTTGCTCAGGGCTCAGTATTGGGGCGAGCTCTGTAGAATATCTTTATCCATGATCTGGGTAAGGGGATGGAATGCACTCTTGGTCAGTTTGGGGGTCAGACCAAGCTGGGTGAGAGCATTGTTGTGCTGGAGGGCAGGAAGGCTCTGCAGGCTGGATCAGTGGGCTGAGGCCAGTGGTGTGAGGTACAACCAGGCCAGGTGCTGGTTTCTGCGCTTGGGTCACAACAACCCCTTGTAGCACCGCAGGAAAAGGACGTGAGGTGGCTGACCATGAGCCAGCAGTGTGCCCGGGTGGCCAAGAGGGCCAGTGGCATCCTGCCTTGTATCAGGGTAGCATCACCAGCAGGACCAGGGCAGTGACTGTCCCCCTGGACTTGGCACTGGTGAGGCTGCACCTTGAATCCTGTGTTCAGTTTTGGAACAGGCTGCCCAGGGAAGGTGTTGAGTCACCATCCCTGGAGGTATTCAAGACATGAAGACGTGGCACTGAGGGAGATGGTTTAGTGGTGGCTTGGCAGTGCTGGGTTAATGGTTGGACTTGATGATCTTAAGGGTCTTTTCTAACCTAAATGATTCTATGTTGCATTTTAAAGCACTTGTCAGGACTTGAAACGTACATTCAATTTTGGAGTGAATTTGGAATAAAAGCATTAGGTAGAAGAATTTGGAAGTACTTGCTTGAGGAAGTCAGCATTTAGTAAGTGACACCGAGGTTGTAAATTTTTGCTTTTTCTCTTGCTTAATGATTGAATTTTTTGGATTGAAAAGACTTAAATGTGCGGTTTATTCAAGATGTGACTTTTCAATAAGTGGTTTTAATGTGGTATGGAGAAGTGGTTTGAACATTCATGAAATCTGTGAAAACCAAGAACTGTATCAGTCTGAGCTACCATGGATATATAACATGTAGAAAAACACTGGATCTTTACGTTTTAGGGCCTGATTTTTGTTCACACTTCTCATTTTGGCTATTTTCATTGAAATGTTGAGACTAATGGCGCTTTCAGTTGAGGGTTCAAGGTGACAAATGCTTGCAGAACAACTAAACATAAAACCTGGAATAATTAGGTTGGAAGGGACCTTTAGGGTCATCTGGCCCATGTCTTTGCTTAAAATATAGCCAAGCGCAGGTGTCAGAGAAAACTTTGAAATGAAATCAAATAGTTTGAGAATTGAGTTGCTCAGACAATGTGAAGTAAGCTTTTTTATTTATGTGAGAGAAGTTTCGTCTCAAGAATGCTTTGTTGCATCTAAAAGCAAGTCAGGTGTTTTGTCTGATACTGCCTTTTCATTTTACAGCTTATGTACCTCAGGAAAAGCTGTGTTGGATTGTTGTAGGATTTTCTTAAACAAAAAAATGCTGACAATTTCAGATATTTTTTTAGAAAAGACTTTTAGAGGACAGTCCATTATTTGTATTATTTGTATTTTTTTTCCTCCTGCTTTTATATTTTCAAATTTAACAAAAGTATTAACTTCCTGTGGCATCTCAGAAAATCCTTAAATATTCTTTGGTTCCCTCTATAGTAAGTGGTCACAGTTAATGGTCATACCTGATTTAAGCTGCAACTTTTTTCATCTTGGTGACAGATTCTTTAAAGCTTTAGATAACAAAAAGAAAAATCTATGCAACCTTTTAATGCTTTTTTTGTCCTGGCTGGCTAGCACTGGAATTTATTAGTAGTGGGAATGAATTTTATCTGAAGTGATCCATGCTTGAGCGATAGGCTGTGATTTAGAGTACCGTCTGTTTGCTGTCCGTGGACATGACACCTAGAAATGTAATGCTGTTAAATCAGAGTAGAGAAATCCTAGCCTTTCTAGGTTTCTGTATGATTTCTAATTAATACTAGTTCTCTAAAATACCTAGCCTAGAACTAAAACAATTCAGAAGATGACATGAACATTTTTTCTTTACCTTCTAGTTTTGTTTCTGGTCTAATACTGCTATTGAACTCTTATGTTCCTGAGACTGACACTATCATATCAAAAAAGTGTTTTTTCCCTTCTGCTACTGATGATGAAAAGTATGTCTCAGTAATCCCATTAATACTTTCCTTAATTAGCTCCTAGAGTCCCCAAGAAGTGCGTTATTAATGGCTGAGATGACTTTTGATTAAACTGACTGCAGCCTGGATTTTATGTTGAGGAGGGGGGCAGTGAGGATGTCTCTGAGAGTCTGCTAATGATTCTTTGCTTGAAAGTAGCCCTTGGCCACATGGGTCTGTCAGACTGGGCCTGTTGGTGGCCCTGTAGGAGCCCCTGTAGGATTCCGTTATCTTCCATGCATCTTGCCCAGGAGAGCAGCTACTGCTCTAATTGCAGAGGCAGCTGCTTCCCTCCCTCCTTTCTAATGACAGCTGTTTAATGCTGCTGCCTGAGCTGGCAAGGTTTCTGAGGAAAGAAGGAAGATATTGCTGGCTAGGTTTAATCTGTTTCTGTCCTCAAAGACTTTTTAGTAACAGAATTTTTGCCAGCACTGATGGTGTTTCTTCGGTAAAGATTCTTATTTGCTTAATGCTTTTTTCTAAGTCTTTGCAGAAATGTGGGTTCATAGAAGTGGGTATAAGTGAGACTTGAAATGGACACAGGTATACAAAGAGCAGGAATAAGTGGTCTGGAGAGAGGAAAAAGCAGTAATAGAAATGCTCCAAGTGGAACTCTTGTTAAAGTTTAACAAAAGGGAATTGTTTATGCTACCTATGGCATTCTTTCCTGCACGGGTCATATAGTTAAGCTGCTCAAGTTTTGAAAAATACCATGGGTGCCACACTAGGCACTGACTTTGGTGATTTACTTCTTTTCTCATCCTCAATCCTGGTAGAGGAAATAAATATTTAATCTCTCAAGGCTGTATTCTGACTTTGAAGGCTGGTTTTGGGCTTAACTCACACATCTACTGTCCAGCTAGTGGTGATAAAATTACTATGTGAATTTGTATAAATGGAAAATTATTTAGGTTTACCAAGCCAAGAGAAGGATGACAATGGAAAAAAAGTGATGGGATAATAACCTCTGTTAGGGATATCATAGAAAGTAAAATAAGTAAGAGACCAGATGTAAATAGGAGGTCAGTTTGAGGTAAATCTGGTCAAATTAGTGTGCTGTAGAATGTTTTTGCTAACAATTTTAAATTTTCCTCAGTAATCAAAACCTGTGCTATAACAACATAGAAATCTTAATAGGCAAACCTCAGGACTGGTTGGAAGCAGTAGGAAGCTTTGGCAATATGCTAAAGTGTGGTGAAAAGGCAAGTGGAATGGAATATATTGCTTTGCAGAAAATAAACAGCAACTGTGAAAGGAATCATGGTCGCCTAAATTTGGTGTAATGTTTCTCAGCATATCAACAGAAATAAATAATAGAAATAAAGATGTCATATGTTATTAGATTTTCCAAATCCCTTTGAAATACTTAAACTAGGCAACAGAAGACGTAAGATGGATAAGGTTAATATGGAAGAGCAGGAATGTGTGAATCCAGACTGCATGTGACAAATTACATACTTCACTGAGTAACTTGCTACGAGGCTGCCACTTTGAATATAGCCTTCATGTATAGTCTTACTTCTCCTTCCTCACCTTTGCTTTAACTCCAACATATCTTTGAGATTGTTGAGTTTGCAGGCTGATGCCAAGAACAACCAAATTCATATATTTGCATTGCAGCACAAAGGAGGACACTAGTTCAATGATGGTGATGAGAAAACTTGTACAGATTAAAGAAAATCAGTCAAAATGATTGTTCAGTTATATTTGGAGTGAAGTTGGGAGGAAAAAAAAAAGCATTGTTCTTAGTTATGCATTTTCTGGTCATCCATTCTTTGGAATGTAGTAGTTTTTCAAATCTTCTGAAGAAGAGACTTGATTTTTGGTAAAGGGTGCCCTTGTATTGTAAGTATTATTTCATCTGTTTCTGGTAGGGATAGAAACCCACCTAAAGCTGGCCATAGTAAATTTTTATAAAACCTTAGCGAACCAAAACCCCAGTAGATAGTTCCTAAGGTGCCAAAAATGCCACGGTCTGTTCATGTTGGCTCATTTCCAACACAGCTCTTAGTTCCTACTTTTGATTGACATGTACATCATTTTGAATGTCTGAGTATGTTGTCTATTCTCTTTGTAAGCAGAGAAATCCTGGTAAAGGTGAGGTAAGGGCTGTGTGGAGGAAACAGTGGTTGGCACAGTGAGTAGGCAAAGCTGCTGCTTTCTAGTAATAGCACTGGCTTATCTTGTTGTAGAGCAAAAGTCTGTATTGCACTGTCATCCCTGATGCTCAGATGTAATTGCTGCTTTGGGCTTAGGTGAGGTTTCTTATGAGAACTCGAAGGGTTCTTGTGCTCTTTGATTTTTGACTGGGCAGGACTGAAGAGGCCTTGAGTCTTGGAGTTGGGAAAAGAGAAGTGTGATGAGCAAAACAGGATGCTGAGATGGACCCAAGTGTTTGAAACATTGTCAGAATTTTTAGGTAGGGAGATGTGTTTCCCACTCATTCATAGAAAAGACATCTAATACAATTTCAGCTATTATGAGTAATTCAAATTGAAATACATTTGGTGAAGATCCCATTCTGGTTGACTGTTTTGAAACTTGATCAAGAGGCAACCAACTTGAAAGAATTTCCTCTTGGAGTTTATTCTGACAGAAAAGACGAACTACCAAACTGAAAACCAGCTGCTGATTGCCAGCATTTAACAACCTAATTTCATTTGTCTTGTGCAAACAGAATACATCATGCCTTATATGGGTCTTACAGAAACTTGAGGTTTTGGGGAGGGGGGAAAGCCAAGCTTGCAGACGTGGGCCCTTGAGCAGTTCCCATAGCATGTTGTCCCTCTGTCATAGCTCCACAAGTGACAAACCAGTGTGTTCAGTGGCTGTGCACACTGAAATCTGCAGGCTGTGTCATAGCTTAGTTTAACTCGGTGACCTCACAGCAGCTTTTAGTAGCTGTTCTCTGTGCTTGCCTGAGTGATGTGAACCGAGCCCTGGTATCTGCAGCTCCGTCAAATGACTCAGCGTGCTAATTAGTCACAAGGGAGCCGCGTTCCCACAGGACTGGCACTGCCTGTGTTTGTTTCCCTCTCTGCAAAGCAGGAGTTGCCTTCAGCTGCCCAGCAATCGGTTTGATGGGGTGGACCTCACTAGCAATGTATGGTATGGAGACAAGGTCAGTTCAGAAGTGCTGAAAATTGTCGTGAAAAGTACTGTTGGCAAACAAAATGTGATCAGGAGGTGTATGAGTGATTGGAAGGGAGGGGTCAGCAGTGTAGTTGAAAAATCACTTCTTGAGTTCTGAATGTTTATTCTTCATTCACAAAAAGGGGAAAAAAAACCAACCCAAACCCAGCCACCAAACAAAATAGAAGCACCCCTTAAAAACCCTAACCAGACCATAAAGACAATACTGTACACTATCAAAACAACAGTCCAACCCAAACGAAAAACCCCCAGACTTCACTTTAAACAGTAAAATGAAGGGAGCTGTGATAATTTCTTCAGAGGAGAAAGGGAAGAGAAGATAGTTGAAACACACAGAACCTTGATAGTGGTGGCCGAAGATGTCAGTGGAATATCCAGAGCCAGTAAATCAAATACTCGGATTAGGACAATAAGACAGTGTTCAAATATAGCAGGAGGGGAAATTCAAACTTCAGCAGTGTATTTGTCCAGTAAAAATCATGGTACAGAAATGGCTGCTGTTTTTAGTGTAGGAACAGAGGACTGAGCAGACCTCCTCAGTTTGATTCTGTTCCCCTTCTTTTGCTGGCAAATTTATTGCTTAGTTATTACTATAAAATCATTAAGTACTGATAAAATTATTTTATAACTCCTTTTCAAAAAATAGCAGAATACAGCTATTTCTTCTATGAGTAGAAAAGGAAAATTAATTTTTTTAGCAGTCTGCTGAGAGAGATCAGGCAGCAATTGTAAAATACTGTCAGGTGTTCAGTGATACAGTACCAATGCAGCAACAGGTGATTTTTAACTGTGTAATTTTTTTGTTGGAATATGAGCAAGTCTCCAAAAGAACTCAAGGTAAACATTCTGCTAGTTTTAGAAGTTTGAAATAAATGACATGGCAATTGCAAACTTAGCCCCAGCTAAACCAGAGTGCAGGAGCAGAAGATTGAGCAGGGTGAGTCTTGTGGGCTGTGTTGAGTAAGTTCCATGTAGATTATGTGACTGATACTTGCAGCTCTCAGAAAACTGGATCAGATCAAAAATAAAAGCTGATTCAGAAGGCTGAGCTGTCAGCAGGTAAATGTTACCATTAGCATGTAATGCTGCTTTTTCTGGGTGGCGTAACACGTGCTTATATTGACTTTCAATGCAGTTGTCCTGTGGGAAATGACACCTCCACCAGGTCCATGTCAGCTGTGCTTCCTGGGGGCAGGCAGCGCACGCTGTGTCATCACCCCTCGCTTTGAAGTGAGGTACTGAAAGCACCGGGGGGAATAATCTCCCAAAATGGGTGTGCAGGCCCCGCATGGAGGACTGGGAACCAGTATAGCAGGATACCTTGCACAACACCGCTCTGAGCATTCATTCAGATAGCTCTCCTAATATTGTAGCATTAATTTATTTGATGTAATTATAAACTTAGGTCTGGAAAAGCAAAGAAAAAAGAATTCGCAAGCCCTCTGATTTTTTTCCGAGTGTTAGGATGTGAAGCATGATCACTTTCCACGTGATTTCATTTAAATATTTTTTGTAGATGCTTGCTTTAAAACAGTAACTTTTAGTGGAGTAATGCAAAATTTCCAGAAAATAGTGTGAATAGAAGGATTTAAAACTTTCAAATTTCCTGTAATTAAACAGCAAAATCCCACTGATTTTAAAAGTCCTTTTCAGCTTCCAATTCTTTGCCACTCACTGTGCCTACCATTACTTTTCAGAAAAGCCAGACATTCAGAAGCTACGGACATACTTTTGAAGATTAAATTGGAATCATTCATACAGTTTTTAAGATGGGAAGCTTGCTTTCTTTTTAACCTGTTGAAAGATACTATTCTGTTTAATTTCAGTCCAATGCATTTGTTGTTAGTATTGTAAAATACTCAGAAATTCATTTGAGACTTTAAAATATTTTGACCTACTTATAATCAGCTTTTATTTTTGAATGGCATATGTATTAAATGTTTCAGGAAATATCTGTAAGTGTTAGAAAATCGCCATAAGATTTTAAATCTTTTTTATTTTCTTTTTTTTCCCTCTCTTGTAGTTCTCATGCCTTTGCTAGATCGTATGGGAGATGCCAAAGACCAAGTTCGAGAGCAAGCACAGAATCTTATATTGAAACTGATGGATGTAGCAGCACCACCCATGGTATGATTACTTAATGTAGATTCTGATGTAGTCCTCCAGTGAGCTTATGACTTATGTATGAACTTTGAATGTGTCACAATGTTATGGTGACTGCTAATGCTGTAAATGGCATAAATGTTAAAGGTACTCTTAGTGGATTGACACTAATGCATTGTTCAGCTAAAGATAAAAATCTTGGTATTGTGTGATTGTGCATTTTTTGCGTATTGTAGCTAAATTCTGAGTAGAGGTTTTCATGTCCTGTGACAGGACTTTGTTAATTAAAGCATGTTTAAAGCATCTCCTGGGTTTGTGTTTGCATTATGGGAATAAATGTTTATTTGGCTCCCAATTTCTTTTAAAATTAGCTTTATACTTGAACATGTAGGACTAGTCCTGCAGTTGAGGTGCAGATTTTCTAACTTATCTAACTTCACAAGACTCTGTGAACCTTGGACAAACTGAGATGGGTATAAGTTGCCTTCTGACCTGTCATCTTTGTTTGTAAGGAGGTTTGCTTAACTCAACCTTCAGTTCTTAGCATTAATTGGCTTCCAAGTGCTTAATTTTGTATTTCTACTCTGTGAGTCTGAAAAACGTAGATTCTTTAAACAGACAATACTCTTGAGCAGTGATGTTATTTGGAAGACCCTGATTGTGAGTAGGAAGTTACTACTTGAGTTTTTAATGTCTGAAGAAAATCTGTTTCAGAGTTTTGAGTGCAGAAATTATTAGGGAACAAAAATGAGTTTCTTGTATGTGCTAATTCCTGGCTTTGTTTATTCACAGATAAAAGTTTCAATGTTTTTGTACAGGGAATAAGATGTTGTAGACTTGATCCGAAGTGAGAAAATTATTCTCAGTTGCTTTGTTTGCCTGATAGAAAGAACAGGCAGCGGGTTAGGTAATTATAGAACACGTTAAATCTCCCTTGCAATGTAGTGCATATTCTCAAATAATTTGGTTACAGATTTGACTGAGATTTCGGCATCAAGGTCTAGTAGTGCCATCCACAAAGATGTGCGTTAATCTTTTTACGAGCTGCAGTTCTGGTCATAGACAGGTCATTGCGGCATTTTTTAGTGCCGAAGCTCCAGTAGTTCATAAATTATGTGTTCCTGTGCCCAAGATTCTCCCAAGTACCTGGAATACAGACCTGAACTTCTACAGCAATAGCATCTGGACAAGTGTACAGCAGAACATCTCGGAGATACCTTCATTTTGAACAGCTGCTGATAAAGAGTGTGATGGTAGTTGCTTCGTGCTAAGCCTTTTTGATGAAAGAGCTTTAGATTACTGGTTCAGTGTTCAGTTTGTGCAGAGTTGTTAGGCTGTACACAGAGGTGATGGAAGGAAGTTTCCTTCTTCCTTTGAAGGTTGCTCTCAGTGTCAGAAAGCGTACAAGCTTCATGGGGTCCATGGATCAGCGTGTGTATGGAAGAGAACATATGGCTCTCCTCATAACTCCCCCAGGGTGGGAGAAGCCTGGCTTTGGTTGTTGGCTCTCAGGACAGCTTATGGATCATTAAAAATCTGGATGAAAAGCATCAATCATCATCACAGCAGGGACCAAAACAGAGAAGTCTTTCCTGTGCCTCCAACTCTGAAATACAGAGCTTTAGGCTTTCTTTGCTGCAGAGAATCACCTCTTTAGAAGAGCTGGGTGGAATAATTTTTTGAGGATAAGTTCTGTAAGTTTCTTTCTAGTCAGCTCATCTTGTCTCTTCTTTTTTGAGGATAAGTTCTGTAAGTTTCTTTCTAGTCAACTCATCTTGTCTCTTCTAGGGTGTTGTGGAATAGTATTTCATTTGTCCTGTTAAGTCCCTTTTCTTGTTTTAGATGTGTTTGTTGTTTGGGATTTTTTTTTTTTATGAGCAAGAGCTAGATGTAGCTGATTACAGGCAGGAAGGCATAAAAATATAGGTGGTATAAATGTGCATGAATGGGACAAAGGGAGGTCAACATCAACTCTTGCTAGCAATTTGGGAGAACTGACATTTCTAACCAGCCATAAGAATTTCTCTGCTTAGAAGAATTCAGTTCTTAAAGAAGGGTTAATTTAGTGAAAGCCTAAATTTCTCTTCAGTGTGCTTTTGTTTTAGTACTCTACTGTTCCCTCTCTACCTGCATTTTTGTACATCTAGCAAGGAGATTTCCTTTTTCCCATGTTTGTCCGTGACAGTGAGTTAATTGGAAGGATGTTTTCTTCCATAGAATCCTGTTCTTTGTTGTTCAGCTGTGCAGTTTTGGCAAGCCACATCCTTCTTGTCTAGGGTTTGTGTTCTCTAAACCCAGTGAAGTATAAAACAAACAAACAAAACACCACAGATGGGGCAAAATTATCAAGCAGGGCTCTAATTGGAAAATTTTATGTCTGCTGTGAAGTGTGCTACCTCATTAATAAAGAGGATGCATGTTCACTGCTCTTATGCTCTCAATTTTTGTTGATCAGTAGCTGTTTGTGAGAGGTTTTTTGGTTGTGTTTTTTTTTATTTGCAGAAAGCCGAACGCGCTTGCACTAATTAGCATCTAACACATTTTAGCAGGCTTGTATGGCGTCATTATAGGTTGCGGTTGCATTATAGGGTGCAGTGGGGAAGAGGGAGGTGCCTGGGCTGCCAAGTGTGCAGCCATGCATCGCTAGGCAACGCTGCCCGGATGCTGTTGGGGCTGTAATGGCAGCGCTGCAGCTGGGGCGAGCTGCAGCCCCACTCTGTGCATCTGCTCCGGAACGCCAGCGGGAACCCCCACGCTCGTAAGCTCCATGTTTGCACTCCTCACACACTAACACACGGCTCGGGAGCTGCAGGGAGGGGGGAAGGTAAAGCGATGAGCCGAGGAGGGAAAGAGTGGAGGCAGGCAGCGAAAAATGAGTGCGCAAGAAGGTAAAGGAGGGTGTAGTGAGCCCGGGGATCCGACTGCAGGAAGCAGCACCAGCACAGGAAAGGAGAACCGAAAGCAGAGCAAAAATGGAGGCAAAGGAGTTAGAACGAACAGGCAAGGAATAATTGAAAAACAAAAAAAAAAGAGGAAATAAATTTAAAGCAGAAGTAAAGGAGAAGTGGGACGGTAGGAGTATGGCTAAGGACAAGCCAAAATGGATGAGAGGAAATCTTGGCAGGGAAACAGAATACGAAGCAAAAAGAATATAGCAACTTCTGCTTGTGTCAGTAGTTTGTACTGTAAATGTTTGTTTTGTGTGCATTAACTGCAACAATTCTCTATGTTTTAAGAGCTGTTTCTCAAACAATAAAAATACTCGGACGACTGAAAGATGTTTCTTAGGAATTGGTTTTGGCATAGAATTAATCTGTGTTGTGTTCCATACTGTGCATTTCATAAGTTAATTTTATCACTTTTCCAGTCTTCTGTTATTTTTTTTGCAACTATTATGAACGTAATTATAATATGTGGATAGGATTACATTGTGTTGTGCTCCTGGTAATTAAAGACAATTATTTCTGCTTTTATAGTACATTTGGGAACGCCTTGCTGTTGGTTTTAAACACAAGAATTACCGATCCCGAGAAGGAGTGTGTTTGTGTCTTGTTGCTACCTTAAACATGTAAGCTTTTTGTTTCTATGGAGATGTAATGGTTCTATCCTTCTTCTGAATGTCATTTTTCTCTGAAACTAATACTTTAGGTCTGATTCAATTACATTAATATATGGGGAAAATCAAACAGCTAGTGAGCTTTCTGAAAGAAAGAGTGAAGTTAGAGAATTTTTATCTTATTTAAAATTAGGCAAGTGACTAGTAAGAGAGAGACAAGCTTGATTGATGTCAGTTTGTATTCTGTGGATGCTAAGCTAAAAGTTCACCTTGCATAAGTTATTTTCTGTTTTCTTTAGAAAGTACCCTTTTTTATTTTATTTTATTTTTTTAGTTATGGTGCCCAACCATTAATCCTCAGCAAGTTGGTACCACATCTCTGCATAGCGTTTGGTGACTCCAATAGCCAGGTAAGGATTTAATTACTTACTCGTGTTTAAACAACTATAATTTGACAGAACAATGACAGCAAAATAAATATAAGCATTTAACGAAAAGCCAGTAAACTGCCTGTATAAAGCATAAAACTGTTTTCTACCATGACAAAAAATAAACCCATTTACTTCTTAATCAGTCCATCCACTAGAAGATAAAAGTAGAATTGCAAAGGCAGAGTATTGCAAGATACCGGTCCTTTTAGTTTTATCTTCAGGTAGTGAAACTGGTAACTACTTAAAGTTGTTGTTTCTTAAGGAGCATGTTGAAAGAAAATAAATTATAAAACAGTTACTGACACAAAGAATTGCCTCCAGAGGCAGCCCTTATATGAAACCTGCAGTAGTTTGCCAAATTTGCCAAAGGTAACATTATTATGTGTAATGATTTTCTAAACGGAACGCAAATGGCAATTGAGAACATGCAAGGACTGTAATTAAATTCAGTTACATAAGCAAAAACATCTGCAGTGGAAATCAAGATATAGTTCATAATGGTGACATCTGAACTTCAGAAGATCTTCAAATGGAAATGGATAAAATATCTGAAGCTGTGTTTGAGAGAAAAGACTAAGAATACAGTAAGGGAGAAGATAGCATTGGCAGGAAATGGTCTTATAAACAAGATTGGTCTTTATGCTTAATGCAGGAAAGTTTCTGTGTTCTGGATAGCATAGCATTGTTCTGTTACAGAGAAATTCTGTTAAGAATTTGTCGTGTTTGTTGATTATTAGTAAAGATGTAGTTCACATCTTGCTTGAGCAATTGCATGTTTAGTTAGATCTACTGCAGAAAACAATACTAAAGTCATTCCAGTCATTCTTTATCCAGAAAAATGGCATTTACTCAACTGCATTTTTGGCAGTTACTACTGTGATGACTATGGTTTGAATTTTTTTGAAGAGACACTCCATCTTGTTGTTGTAACTGTTGTTTCCCCTTCCGCAATCTTGCCTTATTCCCTTCCTTGTGCCAGTGTCATGCCACCTGGTTCAGGCTGAAGTAAATGAAGAAAACGCTGAGATCATTTTGGCCCACTCTTGTGGGCAGTTGGGTCCTTAGTTTTCCTGAAAGACCCTTCTGTCTGTAGAAACAGATGAATGCAAGATGAAATATCAAGACTGAGTGCAGGAACTGACTTTTGGAAGTATTGCCCACTGTGATAGAGTCCTAAATAAAGCACATTTTTTTATACAAATACTATTCTTACGTCAGTCCCAGAAATTCCCTCCAAAGCTGTTATTTCTAGGATTTTTTACTATCCGGGGATGCTTTAGCTTGAAACAAATACCATCTTGAAAAACAGTTGTATTTCCTTTCCTTTTCACTCTCACTGTTTCAACTGTTTTGTGAAACAAATTGGCATGCAGGTCAGTAGAAACTAGAAGATTAGTGGGCTGTCAGCAGATGTTATTTTGGCTTCTGTAACCCTGACATTAACCATTTAAACTGCATTCACAGGTGAGAGATGCTGCCATATTAGCCATTGTAGAGGTTTATAGACATGTGGGAGAGAAAGTACGAGTAGATCTTGCGAAGAGAGGAATTCCTCCCGGAAGGTGAGTTAGCTGTTTTGATTTTGTAACCCTGAGCCCTTACATGTTGTTCTTTATCAGACTTTTAAGCTCACTAAAAACTTTGGCTAAAATTATTATAATTTTTCTTTTGTTTTCTAGTTAGTTTTGCTTCCAACTAGCGTTCCTGACTGTGTTGTGTGTAGATTAGTTTACATGAAAAAAAGAGTAGCCATTGTTTTGTTGCACTGTGGGAAAGACTGTTTATTCAATAAAATCTTTCAAATTCCTTATCAAAACAATTTATACTTCTAAAAATGTGTTAACCCCTTATCAGTCAACATACCACTTTACCCTGAGTCATCATCTTCCTTCTTGATTCTGCTAAAGCTGAATATGTTGACTGCTTGCTGTCAGAGAGAATATTAGAAGGGATACTTCCTCATCAGACCATTTCTAAAAACTAAGAGCCCTAGTTTTTAATGATCATTTCTAGGAAATCAAAATACAGCTTGATAACGTATCAAAATATGTGTTCAGCTCTGGTACCCCTAACATGAGAAGAATGTTGACCCATTAGTCCAAAGGAGAGCCACTACATTGCTTAGGATGCTGGAGCACCTCTCCTACGGAGACAGGCTGAGAGCTGGGGGTTTTCAGCCTGGAGAAGAGAAGGCTCCGGAGAGAACAGGGAGCACCTTCCAGTACATAAGCCTGGAGATGGACTTCCTACAAGGATGTATAGCTATAGGACAAGGCAGAATGGCTTTAAACTGAAAGAGGATAGGTTTAGGTTAGATACTGGGAAGCAATTCTTTACTGTGAGGGTGGTGAGACAGTGGAACAAGATGCCCAGGGGAGCTGTGGATGCCCCATCCCTGGCAGTGTTCATGGCCAGATTGGATAGGGCTTTGAGCAGCCTGGTCTAGTGGAAGGTGCTCCTGCCCATCCCAGAGGAGTTGGAACTTGATGATCCAAAACCACTCTGCAGTTTTATGAAAATGTCATAGGAGAAAGATGTTAAATTTATTATTTCACATTCCTGTCAGAGTTCAGCATGTTCAGACAAAAGTTCATCCTGCCTGTGGAAATGAGAATTTGTACACATTTTTAGACTATTAATAGATGATATGGTTACCAAAGAAGTTTAAGCCATATTGTTACTACAATTCCAAAAATTAGGTTTCCTAGCAGATAATTGAAACATACCAGAGAAGATCTTTCTCACATTAAGATACGGCCTTGGTCATCTTCTGGAACAGGGAATAAAAGAGTGCAGATAAACACAGCCTTTGTACAATTAATTTTGCATCTGACTGTAAGTTTAGGTTTGGCACTCACCGTTCACAATTCCATATGATACAAATTGAGTACATCTTGGGATCCAAATGGGATTAAATGCTATAGGGGCTTTGTATCCTCAGGGTAATCAACAGCTTCTAATTTAGTTGCAGTAGGTGCCAAGTTGCTGTTTCTACTGTCTGAATCACTTGAATACAAAATTCCCCCTGATCTGAAAACAAGCATGGTTGTATCATTTGCATGTACATAAAGAAACAAGACTCTACTTGGTGCATGTTAAATGGGCTGTTGCCACTGAATCTCAACAGTTTTGCACCTGACAGGGCTAGTCTAGAATAGCATGTGAGCTGAGTCTCAGTGGCAGTTTTCAGGTTGGGATAAAGGGGGGAATTAGGGTTTATTTGAGTTGAGGCTGCTAAGTCTCTGTCCCATCCATTGCTGACAGAAAGCAGGGCTCCTGTAGTCTCTTCTTACTCCTTCACTCAAATAAGAAGGTGTTTGACAAAGCTCAGGAAAGACAGATTAGCTCTATGGTAGCTCAGACTGTTGTTCCTTCAGAGGCAGACCTGATTTGAAACATTTCTTTACCAGTCCCTGTCAGAAGCTTTCCCTTTGCTTAGATGCACTAACATTTTCATGTGGTTATGCTGGAGCTATCATCTGTGGAAAAAAAATCTTTGCTGTAGGATATTCATTACTATTTTGAGGGGAATCTCTGTTCATATTTATGTGTCTGGGTAGGTTTTAAGGGTTTTAAGTATTGCAGATAATCTGTAGTTCAGACATGGCTGCTTTCAGCTGTTGAGTTCAGCCCTAAAAAACTGCACTGCAGCTCCTTCACTGTATGTCAGCGCACTGAAAACTGTGTGTAAGCATAAACATTAGCAGAAAAATCTATTACTTCAGTATGTGATGCACACATGAATTGATATAATATAGGCTTGTTTAGTTCACATAAAAAATTACACATTAGAGAGCTCTGTGTTGCTGCTTGAATGCACTCTGTCCTAAAGCACTGAAAATCAGAGCTCCTGTCTGCTTAAAGGAAGGCAGGAAAGTCAATCAAGCATTGTTTTGAGAAATTGTTCAACTTCCTTAAATATGCAAATGGTATATACATGTTGTGTCTATATAAAGCTAAATAAAGTTTGTAATTTAATAATAGTAGGCTTAAAAACGTTTTGTAATCTGCACCTGGTAGGGTTTTGCCTTTGTGAAAAATACTGGGTTTTTTAGAGAGGGTTACTGGACCCGTTGGAATCTGGGTAGTGAATAAAATATGAGATCTTACCTTTGTAGTTCAACTCTACTTGGTACTATTTATTTTTCTTCAGTGTATTTCTGTTCTTTACCAAGATTAATTTGAGTTGGTTTATAAATAAAATCAGTGAGTTCCTCTTTGTATTTATTGTCTTCCAACTTACAAATCTCTGAACAGTATTGTGCTTTTTACTTGAAGCACGTTCTTTTTTTAGAAATCAGTATCAAGTCAGTGATTTGAAATTTGGATGTTGTTTTCCCTTTTGTTAAAGTTGCTGCCAGAGAGGTTTGATAGTCTTTGATATCAGGCCTGGAAGTATTAGTGATAATACATTTGTGAATACTGAAAGCTGATGTTTTATTTTTCGTTCAGCGAGCCAAGAACAGTGAACAGGTTTTGTTCTGTATGGGCCAAATTGAATCTGTTACAGTGTGGAATCTTCGTGGCTGATCTTCCTTGAATGGAAATAAATATGTGGCTCTGGATAGCAGTTACTTAGTCTGAATGTTAAAAGCTTTTATCTTTCAGGAATTCGTCTGACAAATTTCCTCACCATTACTTGAGAAACATAAATATATAAAGCCAATTATTTTTTTAGTTTGTATGTCTAGAGCCATAACTTCATATCCTAAAATGTTAAAGCATAGTGCAGTATGCGTTTCTGAATACCACATTTTACTCTTCTGTCTAGTTCATCTTATAGATGAGGTCCATCTGTGTGTCCAGATGTGGACACATGTCTGCAAGATCCTTGCTCTTTTTTCTTTTCTTGGAAGGGGGAAATATGGAGAAATAAGTGCAAGGTTTCATATGGGCCATTTCCTGCCTTAGTCTCACTTTGGACATGAACAACACCCTTTCTTTTTTATCCTTCTGCTATTGGCAGGGGAGTGGTGCTCTTGCCTCTCCATCACAAAGTCCAGACTTTTAGGTATCCCCCTCTGCTTGTCACATGAACAGTTGAACTCCATCAGGCATGGCCACAAATAGCAGCTTTTCAGTCTAGAAGTGCAGTGCACATTCACTGGGTACATCTGCATTTCCATGTGAGCATGTCTGTGTTCCTCTCACTGAACATCCTCACCATGACGTGGTAATGCTTTGGCAGAGACCTGTCACCTGCTGGAGGAGAGGATGTAGCAGGTTGCCAGGAGCCCGCATTAAAAGTGCTACGACCTCATTCATTCACTCACTGAGACAGCCGCATGCAGAAGCAGCCTGCTGTCCTGAACATGTTTTTCGTCAATAGGGACTTTTCCTTCCATATCTGAAGTTGCAAAAGACCTGTCTGTGTCTTTTTGGAGAAAGGAGATAATATTTCTGTCTACCGGTGACATAGTATTTTTATTGACTGATGACTTCAGTGATTGATTAAGATTCCATATCTGGACGTGGGCTTGCAGATAGGAGGTAAAGGAGTAATAGTGCTGTTCTTTAAGAACATTTCTCAGTGCTGGTGAAACTGGTTTTCATCCAGCCCTGTAAACATTCTTGGATTCCTCTTGGTCAGGCTCTCTTTTGCAAGGAGCTGAACTCCTGTAAACATTCTTAAATTGACTGTGCTTGCAATAATTTTAGAGACTTCAGCCCATACTGCCTTGCTGCCTGTGACTCTGTGAAGAAATATGAGCAGAGAAGAAGGTAGCAAGAAGAGCAGGGTGGGAAGAGAGGGAGGAAGAAACTTGTGAGAGACTTTGCAAAGTAGTAGTTAGAGTTCCTGTGAGCTGTACATAAGAGAGGGTTGGATCTATATTAGTACTGTACCATTTTGACAGCTGTGTTATAATGGACTATTTTGTTGTTGCTGTAATTATGACAAATACTGGAGAGTGTGCCTCTGGTTGTAAAGACATGCTTTGAAAGTTTTAGGAGCGGTAGTACTTGTGTTGTTCTGCAGCCTGCACCGCTGATGCCATAGCATCCAGTGCTGGCAAACAACATTTTTTTATTGTTTGTAGTTAGTACTTTATCAAATATTTTGCCCAGAGTGAGAGGCAACATGTGTATTACTATAACATATTTATAAGGAAGCACTTTGTTTTTACCTTCTGTTTAAAATACTCAGGAAAACGTTTTTGAAAACTCAGTTCAAAAGAGCAGGAAATATTTCTTTTCTTTTGAATTATCTAAAATATGTGTGCCAAATGGATAACATCAGCCTTACAGGATATAAGAAGTAAAGTGAAATTTTAAAGGAAATCTGTTAATCTCTCTAGTCATGTTCAGTTTCTCTCAGGATAACAGTTTTAGCCCTTCAGATGTAAAGTTTTCCTCATTAATAGGGTGAACTGTTAATGCAATATTTGCAATGGAATTTAGCAGTGTGGAGGGGAACTCACACCCACTGGTAAACACTGAAAGTACTTCCTATGGTACATGTGAAGCAAACACATTAATTTCTTGTTAGGAAAGCACAATGGCCTACTGCATTATTATGTGTATTGATTCTTGCGTGGATTTTTCACTTTGTATGGTTGAAAGCACACGGCATGTTAATGGGATTCCATGTGTCATTAGTAAATGCTTGTACCCAAAAAGCATTTAATTTCAAAAGCTTTACTTTTTCAAGACTTAAGTGCAAAAAGCCAAAAACCATTTCAGTATAAATTTGCTTTAGTTTACAAAGCAATCTTTTAATTAAGAACTGGAGGTTTAATATTAAGCAGTGACCCACGTGAATTGCTGCCATTTCAGACGTTCTGCCGTGGCAGCAGTGGTTGTAAACGCAAAAGTGGCACAAAAGGGAGAAGATAATTGGTTCCAGAGAGAGGGCTGACAAGTATGTTAGGGAAAGATTAGGCAAACTACTCCTGAGCAACATCTAGTTTTGAGAGAAGTTGAGATGATAGAAAAACTGCTGGTTTGTGTTATGTGTTATTGACTTAAATGATTAAGGGGGTTTTGGGTTGTGTTTTTTTTAGATGCTTGCAGTAGGGTAGGCCTTTTTGTGGAATTCTGAGCTAAATCTGTTTAGTTCTTATTGTGGGCCTACTAAGTCCAGGACAAATTTGCTCTGTAGCAGGCTGCTTTGAAGTTTTTGGAAAGTAAAAATGACACATTGTGAGAGTACTAACTTCTTGGAAGGTACAGGAAAGCACTCGAACTTTTTATGCTGTTGTCTATCTGCATTTCATTATTTTATCACATTCTTCATTATTAGATAAATGAGGACCCAGTGAGTGAAAGGGGTGTGCAAGTCTCAGAGAACACAGACTGTGCACAGTGAGAGTGCACAGTCTCTCTGCACGGATCATTGAGTAAAAGTGGTGTGTGCATTGGGAAACGTTGAAGCTAAAATCTTTTGTGTGCCCTTGAATTTTCTCCTTTATGCCTTGGGAGGATTTTTATACCCAGGCATTGCTCTTACCTGTTTTTCTTGGTTTATCTTAAAATAGTTTGGACTGTGAGTTATAAAGACAGCCTTTCAGTGCAAATTTTTAGCAAATTTTGAATATAGTCTTTAGTTCTGTCAGTGTAGCTGCACTGTACCTGTTTGGAGACTTGCAGACTGTCATGTGATTTGTAGTTCATAACTTTGTTCATTTAAAATCATGATTCAGTCCTGATGAACTTGGAGCTAAAAATCCATGTGTGTGTTAACATATTGCCATATTCTGAGTAAAATGCAAAAAAGTCTTTGGAGAAATGTAAGAAAGTGTTCTCAAGTGTTTGCAGCCAATGTATTATGTCAGTACAAACATGTTGTTAGTGTGTGGGTCACATGTTTTCTGTGAGATGCTTCCACTGCTTTCACTGAGTTTTCTGCAGAAGTGATGAGAAATGCCTCTAGAAGTGTTCAGCCAGCTTTCTTGCCTGAACACCTTTTTTTGCCTTGTGGAACTAGATTGCAAATAGTGAGTTATTTGAGGGGTTTGATTTGGTGTGTGTTTTTTGTGCTTAGGGTTTTTTTGGGGTTTTTTATATTTACATGTAGCAGAGTGTTCTCTATTGTAAGACTTAAAATCAGTGGTGTGTGTGTTGGACATAACTAAGTGTTTAGTGTATCTTAAGTTTAGAAAAAAAAGTTCTGTTGGGTTTTTTGTTCCTGTGGGAGTGCTAGCTGCCATAAAAGTATTTTCATAACCAAACAGGAAATTTTGAGGAACAAAAATTTTAGGAAAATTAATAATTGTCTCAGAATAAATTAAATAGTAATCCCTATCTTTTTTCTACGTGAACATTCCCTAGTTCAAATTACTACCTTTTCTTGTTGTGTATGAATAAATATCACAGAACCCAGTATATACTATTACTGAACCTGAACTTTAGAATGCTGTTTTTCGTTGTGCTGATAACAATGCTCAGTTTTGTTCTTTGCTAAGTTTTCTGTGCCTTTGTGCAAGGATGCTCAGCTAAAGATGAATTCCTTAGGAATTGTTTCTTGATACCCTTAATCCCTAGTATATTCCGTATTGCTGGTTTATATATGCTAATAAACTGATTTCTGTTTTTACTAGTAGCCGATGGGATTTCAGAGGTATAAAAATACTTTGTTGCTTTTGTTCTTTATAGGTTGCAAACAATCTTTACAAAATTTGATGAAGTAAGAAACTCTGGAAATATGATTTTAAGCAGCGTCGGTGGTGAGTCTGAAAGATTGTATATTTATACTATTTAGATTAATACAAGATAAATATTTAAATATTAGCATTATTAACATGAGATTGTTGAATAGAAACATATGTAAATGCTGAGAAAATGAGACACTTGGTGAAACAAACTTACACTGTTTTACTGGAATTATTTGCTGGACTGCTGTCAGAATAGAATTGGAAAAGATGTTGAAGCTGCTTGGAAACAAGCAGTGAATATTTAACAAGTTACAGATGTGCTCAGTAGAGGATAGAAGAATGCTGCAAAGTGTTCATGTGTGGGAAAAAAGATCAGATGAACCTTTATCCTATCTTACAGTATGTTTCCAAAAGAAAATAGTACTTTAGTGATGAGTATGTTTGATATCTTCTCAGTTAAGATGATGCATCATGATTATAATACCTGGAGTTTTAAATTATAGAAACAAGTGACTGCAGCATTCAAAGGCACTTACGTGTTGAAGTTAAGTTTTCATTGAGGTTGAGTTCCTTTTTTTTGGTGTATTTCAAGAAAAGAGAACCTATTGTGCAGAGAATCCTTGTTGCTTCCTACTGCCTTTTTGATACAGTGTTTTACAGTATCAAAAACCAAAACCATCATTCCGTCTTAAAACTATAAATTAAGAAAAATGTAACATAACAGCACAACAAGAGAGGTGTTTTGGCAGCGCCTCTAATCCAGTTGTTTTTGAAAGCTTCATTGTCTTCTGTAAGGAATTAGTAGGTCACAAAATCACAGAATGTGCTGAGTTGGAAGGGACCCACAAAGATCCTTGAAGTCCAACTCTTCACTCCGCGTAGGATCATCCCCAAGAGTTACATGATGTGCCTCAGAGTGTCATCCAAGCTCTTCTTGAACTCTGTCAGCCTTGGTGCTGTGACCACTGCCCTGGGGAGCCTTTTCCAGTGCCCAGCCACCCTCTGGGTGAAGGAATCTTTCTCTAATATCCAACCTAAATCTCCCCTGACACAACGTCAGGCCATTGCCTCGGTTTCTGTCGTAGATCTTGTGTTACAGGGGAGGATTTTCTGATGTTCATTTTTCATTCACAGTAACTATGCTGTGGAGGCTCTACTATATCTAAAAAGTGTGACGATGCAAGAGTAGAAATACTTGAGAGATGCATATGATTCCTTAAAGTACTCAAATGTACCTTTTTCATTTTAACTTCTCTCACCCTTTTCTTGTTAGTATGAAAACAGGAGGGACTGTAGGTTCAAAGGAATGTGGTTTTATAACTTTTTCTTTGAGGTAGTAATAATTTCTGTCCTGCATTTTGCTTTGAAATAAAACTGGCTATTCTTGAACACTTAAAGAATACAAACATGTCTTTGTAAGAATTAATATTTTTAAGAAAGAAAGCATTCTAATTTGGGGGACAAATGTTTTACATAAACGTTCTGTTGGATTGTAAATTTACTCATTGTAAAAGGGTAAACCATTTTCTTTTGCATTTAAAGTTAATAGAGCTGCATAGGTTTGAGAGGTTCACAGAAGCATTTTAAATGGGCATTTTTTTCTCTTGGTAGTTCTCAGGAGAATGGAGAAGGTTACATGAGGCAATATAAGTGCATTGAAGTAATTTAAATATATGAAAACATATTTACAAGATTGTTAACATAGTTAACATAGCGCTCCGGCCCTTTTTGTCTCCATTTCAGAGAGTTAATAAAGCTTATTTTTAAACTGATTTTATCTATTGTAAAACACAGATGTTAATTCTGACCTGTGGCTGTATAAACCATGTATTTGTCTTGTAGGTGGCAATTTATATGCAAAGTTACTATGATTCTGTTTTGGTACCATAGACAGAATCCCTCTGAATATGTTCTTTTCAGTATTTTCACTTGAACCTAGTTCATCTGTTGCTTCCATCTAGGCAGTTTTTTAATGTTACTGAAAAGGTATTCTTCCATTGTTAGTGCTTTATCTTGGCTTTGTACTTCATTATTCTCTGAAGGTCAGTTTGTATTTACTGCTTGTAGAATGAAAGTTACTGTTGAATTCCTGTAGCCTGGTTAGCAACTTTTCCTTCAGGAACTCTATCAAACATCTCTGGATAAAGGCCAGATTTTAATGTCTAAATAAATCTGTTACAGCATTGAGGATATTTTTGGTGCTTTGGATATTTTGTAGTAGGGTTTGGGAGGGTAGAGGAGAAATAGGTTTATGTTTCCAAAGTGTCTGTGAGGGTGTGTGGAAAGGGCACAAAATTGTTCAACTGGCTTTAATATAATTAAACTCCACAGTGGACCTTCTTCCCAGCAAAAGGAATGGCTTCCTGCCACATGGGGTTAACTGTCCCAAGCAAGTTGACTGCACTTGATGGGAGTTCTCTTTGGTGTGTGATGGATAGGGAGGGATGATCTTGCTAATACAACTGTGGAAAATGTCATCTTCTTCATAGTCCTGACACTGCTGTGGTAGCAAATGTCTGGTGGGTTGACCTAGTTTCTGAGAATTCAGAGATGTGACTTAGGATTTTCTTATCAAATAATACTAATGTTAGTTGTTCAGTCTTTTTATTCAGTATGTACTTAGGAGGGAGAAAAAGAATAAAAAATGAATAAAAACTCAAAGCTCACAGCTTTAAACAATTTGAATACAAAAATGTTTTCTGTAGTATTTTGATAATCAAAACAAATACATATTTTAAAAAAATGTTTGTAGTAACCTGATTTAACACTTGAGAGTTTTAGAAACATTGTGTTGGTATGCTTAGATGTGTGGGAGAAATACAGGGAGGAGAGGAAAAGCTATCCTACCTGCAGTGTTATGCACACTGGTTGATTTAATATCTTGTTATCCCTGTGAGTGTGCTAGAAGGGATCTAGTGTGAACAGTCCCTTTAGTCCTGTGTTACCTTCTTCCTTTGTTGAATCTGATCCCTGATGGAACTGTAAAGAGGAGGAGGGGAACAAGTTGACACTAGAGACTGAGAGATCCTCTTGGAGGGCAGATGAGGTAAAAAGCACATTCAAACAAATATGGATAGAATAATAGGGGCAGGATGTAATAAGGAGTTTCAAAAGCCAACAGATGAAAAGGCACCATGTCTAAGAAGGGAACTGGGCAGGAGTGCTTTTGCTTGATGAGAATGACCTACAGCCTTAAATAATATTCCACTGCTAGCTTGCCTCTCGAACTGACCTTTGATTTTTATTCTTTTTGTAATTATTTTCTGCCCATCTTCCTTTACCCTCAGATGTGGATAGTAAAACCAGAGATAATTTCTTTAATGTGGATTATGTGAATGAATGAATGAATGAGCTGCTCTGTAAACCTTGGAATTTGTTTACATTCATAATGATGTTGCATATTAAGAGAACCATGTCAGGATGTTTGCCTGTTAAGCAATATCTTATGCATGCTGCTAGTTTTGCCCTTTCACTCCATGAGAAATATACGTAGCTCTCCAAACCGGAGAAGATTCTTTAAAGCACCTCCCCATTTTTCAGCAAATGAGTGTTCATTTCTATGGAAACAGAACTGGCAGCCAATCTCAGCACTGCAAAAGCACTTGTTTCTGCTGTCTGAGATTTGTAAATACTGTTTTTTCTTAGAGAATTTAAGCAGTCTCCTATATCAGGTAGTAATGTAATTTTTGAGACAGCGAATTAGAAGAAAAGTACGAAAATGAGCTCTCTGCTGCTTTCAGCAGACAGAATGATTTGAGGTGAATATAAATTGTACATCTCTATTCAACCCATGCAATTTTTCCATTTTAATGTTTAATGGCTCATAGGGTTGACTTTACAAACACGAAATGTGACAGGTAGGATATGTGATGTTAGTATCATGGTGTAGGGGAGCTGTGTTATGGGTGATAGAGTTGGGATAAATGTTCTCCAAAAAAAAACTGGGGGCAAATAAAAATCCATAGCATAAGTGTGTATCTGTTTTTCCACATTACGCTATTGTTTTTTATTTCCCTTTGCTGTTTTCCATTTGGAAATATAGTTACTATGGAGACAATGACGGCATACTCTAATAGAGCTCACCAGTGCAGCACAACATGAATATATATCATGTGGGAATACGGGTGATAGCTGCCATGATTATTTTATAGGGCTTTGAGCTGCTTGTATTTCTTTTGCTCGCTTGATGCAGGTGGTCAGAATGTCGCCACAGTTTTCAATTTAAGCTGCTGTTCTTGCTGGTTTATCATTTTACCTTATGGGCTGTTGAAGTGTAATGGTCAGTTTAAGCCCAGTTTGGAAGTAAATGGATGATGCTTCCACTGATTTTTTTTTTTTTTTTTAAGGCATTTGCATGAGTTTTTGGATTATTGCTGTGGGGAACTGTGTCTGGCTCCTGCAGACGGATGGTTCTCACGCACTGTGTAACTGTGTGCTGCAGCCTGTCTGAATTTTAAACTTTTCAATGGCCGAGACAAAGTAAATCGGTACTACTTATAATTATTTACTTTTTTAATCACGTCATTGGATTGCGTTCTTTCTACCTTCAGTGTGTCGCTTTAAAACGCGGGTGGGGAACAAACTAATCAGGAGCTCCGGTTTTGGGTAGCCTGCCATCCTGATCGCTGCCAAACATTGCCCAGCGTGGGATGCGCACACTTCGGGAGCTGTTCCTCTTTAAAGTTTCCGGGGGGCTTTTCAAACCAGTCTTCCGAAAACTCAAAGAAGAACCACACAGCACCTTTCTCCGACGAAGCTCTTTCCGATTTCCTGTGGCCTTATTGTTTTGTGTTATGTTTTAGTTCATTTCCGCGCCGTGCAATGCCCGTCCCAAGCAGGGCTGGAAAAGCTGCTTTTGCCTCGTTTGGCGTGGCGGGGGCAAAGCCTCGCCCGTGGGTCGGTCTGTCCCCGCCGTGGGTCGGTCTGTCCCCTCCCCCGTGTGTCGGTCGGTCCGTCCCCCCGGGGCGGAGCGCCGGCAGCGCGGTGGGCTGGGCCGGGCCGGGCCGTGCGCGGAGCGCTCCCGAGCGAGGCGGGACTGCTATTTTGAAGCGGAGCGGCGGATCCAGCGGGGATCCTGCCGGGATCCAGCGGGGATCCTGCCGGGCATGATGGCCGTGGGGGACGGTGAGTGCGGGCTCACTGCCCGGGGGCGATGCGGGCGGGGGTGCCGGGCACGGCCCCTGCGGTCACTCGGGCACCACGCGTTTGTGTGTTCGCCCCGCTCTCCTCGGTGTCACCGGTGTTACAGCCACCCCTGCAAGATTAGGCTGAATTTGCTATACACTGCTTTTGCTATACACTGCTTAGCGTGTATTAATCTGCCCTCTTTGGTGGGGAAATTCATGCTAATGCAGCGTAGCCATAAAAGAAGAGCCCTGCTGCTAGGGCTGGGGATGTATGTTTAATAAAGGCATGGGATGTTACTACGTTTCCTTCAGTGCACAGTGTATTGTTACACAAACCGATGGAAAGTAGGTCAGTAAAGCTACACAGACTATATTGTTGTTTTTTCCTTAAAAACTAGGCATACGTTTTACCTTTATCACACCTCCTGGGTTTGCGTGACAGACGTGTTCTTTGAGCTTAATACCTTGATGACTTTCTGTATATGCATTGTTATTTTCAGAGGAACTTAAGAAGCATTCATTGGACTTGCAGAAAGTTTAGGGATGTAGCAGGGATAGCTGTGCTTTTGCAAATGATTATGTATAGTTTTAAATAATAATACAGACCGCAGATTAAGGTTAAATCTTTTATCTGAATTGGCTAAACCAGCAGTTTTAAGAGTCCTAAGAGAGACCCTTTCTTAAGGCATCCTGAAGTTTATGTTTTTCACTTAGTTCTTTTCTGTGTTGGAGACTGAAAGAGGTAACAAGCATGATCAGAGCAGTGAAACTGCAGCTTTGCTGTACAGTCTAAATAAGATTTGGGCAGTTCTCTGATGTTTGTAACTTTGTGTCATTTGCAAGGTGCAGGGGAAGTCATGGTCTTTATAGAACTGACTATGTAGTAAACTCACTCTTTTTGAGATTTTTTCTTTTTCCGGAAATTTTTTACTTTGTCTTTGTTACCTTCTTGTGAAGCAACACAGTTCTCCATGGTGTAAATACGGATTGTGGTAACTCGCAGATTAAGGATGCAAGTTGTAGCACGTTCAGAAATAACTGCATTCCCTAGGCAAAGCCATAGGATTTTTGTGGTTCTATAATGGTCAAGGTTTATAAAGTGAGGGTGGTTGTGGAGCCCTCTTCTGTATAATTTAATTCGTCATTAACAAAGGCACTAAGAACAGAGTACTGTTCAGGCAGTCAGCTGACATTCTGTGTAGGAGCTTTGAGCAATAATGCCAGATACAATTAACAGTGTGTAGGATGATTATGTAGCTTTTGGTCTCTCTTTAAAACTACTGGTTACCACACTTACAAGGAATTCAGTCTTCTGATGTTATGTTATGAAACTGCTAGGGAAAACAAAACCTTAGTTACTATCAAGAAAATTTTTTGATAATTTTTCCTTAATTTAGGGTAGCTTTTGCTGCCATTCTGTACATCCTCCTAATACATGCAACATAGAAGAAACAATGTTTTAAGGTCAGGGATTCTGCAGCCTTTGAGAACTGTCTTTTCTTGACAAAATGTCACTTTGTTGTGGCCAGTAGGTATGTTTAACTTAGTATTTTTAAGATTAGGCTGAAGGCATTGTTCAGATACTTTGGAGAACGTATTTTTTTTTTACTTGTCGTATTTGATTTGCTCACTTAATCAGCCTAGCTGTGTTACAAGATTGCAGAGTATGTTTGGAAATGCTACATGGAGGTGGTAATTTCAATATTTTATCTTGAATACAAGACACTGACTTACTGGAACCTTCTGGATTTTTTTTTCCAGTTTTCTTGAGCACAAGGAGAAATGTAAATAAAACGTGGTGCTTAACAGTTGAATCTTAATCTGATTTCTCAAGTGAAGATTAAAGGGAAGAGCCAGATTTTCGGTTTGCCCCCATGTTAACTGTCTCAAGCTCTCCAAGCTTTAGTTGGAAGAATGTAGAGGGGAGAAAAAAATAATACTGTGCTTGTGGCCCAGCAAACAAATGGACTTCTACTGTTCTGAATGCGTGCCAGTGGGAAAGCATGTGCTGTCTCAGTCTTAAAGGCATTTCACATACTTGTGTGACTGTATGTCTGTGTTTGACCTGCAAGTTTTGTTCTGAGGCTGCTGAGGAAAACTAGTCAGGAGCCACTCCTCACTCTGGTTTCCTTCTTCCTTGAAGAGGAGAATGCTTTTCTGCCGTGATCTGCTGGTAACCAGATTAGGCTGTTCAGGAGGTGGCTGACACAACTGCGGTGTGGCACATGGCTTTGGGTGTTCTCTTCGGGGTTTGTAATTCAGCAGCTTCCACCAGTGTTTCCTCACCTTGTTGTCAGCCTGTGCTGTGTTTGCTCTCCTATTTCATAGGTAAGGGACTCCCTTGACCCCCACTTGAACAAGGTTATTAGGATAAGGACAAAATTATCTGCCTAAAACTACAAACAGACTTGAAGGGAAGATTAGACATAGGTTTTCTTAAGAAGTACTAAACATATTGCAGTACCAGACATAAGGTATTTGAGGGCTATCTAAAAGCATATAATCAGCTTTGCAAGAGGACATATTTGGTGCACACATTTGTTGCACTAGTCTGCTGTTTTGTATTATATAATAAGCACATCTTTATTTATTAGTGGTTTTTTATGTAGACAGCATACATTGTAATGATGCTTCATGAAGTGAAACACTTGTCAGATTTCATATACAAAACCAAGTGACTGGTTTATGAATAGAAATTATTCTTCTATATTACTGCATATGCGTATCAAATGATGGGTTTTGTCTTCTTTCAGAATACTTCATTAACGTATGCATGGTCCTAGAGCACAAGAACAATTATCTTCCATTCCCTGATGTTCTTCTGAGGGAAGGCTGTCTTCCTAAGTCTTTAATCTGATTAGTACTTTCTGAGAGGTGTGGGTGCTGTACAGCTTTAATATTTTACTTTTGACTGAAAAAGAGATGGGATGTAATTAAAGGTACAGAGTCTACAGTGATGTTTGAGACATTGACTTGATTTAAAGTATGTATATATATATATGTAATTTTAGTACATACGGATTTCTGAGGTGTATTTCTGATTTTTCCTTTCCTCTTGTAGGAGGCTTTTTAAACCAATAGAGTCCTATGAGTGATGATAATGAAGCAATTACTACACTGGCCTGGAAATTGGTCGGGCTGTAACTGTGATGCTTCATACCATTTTCAGATCTGTCTGTTGAGGGTGGGAGTATAGATAGCAGCAGAAGTTTTTCTGAGGGACAGAAACTCATCACTAGTTCCCTTTTCTGTTCCTGTTCGAGCCTGTGTTTTTAACTTGCTGACTGCACTGGCTCCTTTTCCTGTAATTGCTCCCCACCACTCCTCTTCCGTTATTAGCAGTTGTTGGGCATGTTGGCTTGGGAAACAGCTTCTCTCACTGTGCCTGGGAGAGGAAGGACGGATACTGTGAGCTGGAATTCGATTGCTGTTCTGAACCAAACCAGTGGAAAGCTTCTTTTCACAGTAAGGTCATATGCTACTCCCAGTGATTAACATAGATTCTGAGTAATGTTTTGTCTATAAAGTGCACGTACCGTTGCTAATAGCAGTAAAAGGACAGTGGGACAGTGAAACAACTGAGTGGGAGAGGGAGGGAATGTGTAAACAAGCCAAGGGCTATATGAAAAGACACAGTTTCTGCTCAGAGAATGGATGAATACAGCAAGGTTCAAGACTGACGTGAATAAAAATGTAATTCAAGGAAGAAGTATGCAACTCAGAGCATTTTTTTACTTAAAAAACAAAGCTGCAAACAGAAGACAAGGAGAGTTATTTTCTCAAAACGAGCATAGATTCTACAGTGATAAATGCACTTGATTTTTTTTTAGCATATATTCTAGAGTAATAGTTAGAAGTAAGCTTCGCCTTTCTGTTTCTAAATGACTTTTAAAAGTGTTAAGGAATTTTTTGGTGTTTGATTCTGGGAAACTTGGTGGTGTTTGTTGTTTTCATTAAACATGAAATATGAGTCCACTAAAAAGATTATATTTATTATATTATATTTATAAAAAGTTATATTTAATCCATCATCCAAAAGTGTTGGTTGTCCGGAGTGTTGGGGTCTGTTTCCATTAGTTCTTAAGAACAAATTACAAAACAAAACAAAAAAAATCTCTTGGTGTTATCAGTTTCTATCTGTATGTGTTTGATTAATCCAGACTATTGCTAATATTATGTGGGGTTTGGTTGAAGGTTTTTTATTTTTATTTTTTAAAGAGTATGTTTTGAAAAAAGACATTAGAATTGCCAACAGCCACAGGAGAAATTTAAAGCCTGCTAAGGATTTTCTTTGATGGATGTTACAAGAACCTTCCACTTGACTAATTGGATATATGCCTTGGAGGGTTTATTTTCATCTTTGTTATCTGTGAAATATGAGCAGTATTTCCTTATTGTGATGTGTTATTTTTAATAAAATCTCCCTGTAATAAATACTGATGAGCAAGTAAACTATAACTGGACCATTTCAGGTTTCTCACATGTTTTCAGAGGTGAAGGTTCTCCCCTAGTATTGGCCTGAATATGAAATTCCACTCTGTATTGTATTTATAAAAGTATCTTAGTTATAAAGAATTGTGGTTTGGGTTTTGTGTATTCTTTCCTTTCCCAATTCCTTCATCAAAATAAGTTTTTGTAGGTGCCTAGCTGTGTCCTCAGCACTTCAGATTTTCCAGATCTGATCTGAGTTTTTTGGTTCTGGGGTGCTGGTGGACGAGGGGCTGGACATGAGCCATCAATGTGTGCTTGCAGCTCAGAAAGCCAGTTGTCTTGGGCTGCATCCAAAGCAGCGTGGCCAGCAGGGCAAGGGAGGGGATTCTGCCCCTCTACTCCCCTCTGGTGAGACCC
>JAWWEW010000078.1:54230497-54247744 GCA_035583185.1 Anabacerthia variegaticeps | reverse complement strand
AGGCTCCAGGGAGACCTTAAAGCACCTTCCAGTAGCTAAAGGGGGCCTACAAGAAAGCTGAAGAGGGACTTTTTACATGGGCATGTACTGATAGGACAAGAAGTAGTGGCTTTAAACTGACAGAGGGTAGGCCTAGATTAGATATTAGGAAAAAATCCTTTACTGTGAAGGTGGTGAAGGAGGGGAGTGGATTGCCAGAGGAATTACAGATGCTCTATTCCTGAAGGTGTTCGCAATCAGGTTGGGTGGGGCTCTGAGTGAGCTGCTCCAGTGGAAGGTGTTCCAGCCCATGGTAGGGGGCTTAGAACCTGATGATCTGTATGGTCCCTTCCAACCCAAACCATTCTATGATTCTGTGGTAAGAAGTCCAGTTTGAGGAGAGTTTGTCCTCTTAAAACCACCAGTTTTATCACCTATAAGTGAAGTGGCCGCATAGAGAATAAAGATAATTTATCACATGTTCTTAATCTCCAGTATACATGAGGTTGATTAGTGAGCTGAAAGGCCATTAACAACACCTATCATTCTGTTTTGTTGTATGCATATTTTCATGGGCAGATACTGATTCCTGAACTACATGGATCTAAAATTCAGAAAAATAAATCTCTACATTTTATCTGCTCTTTGTTCATATTAGACTTTCTGCTTCTAGGACTTTTGTTTTATTAATCAATCTGCCTTGCAGTTTTACATTTTCAACATGTAAATTAAGTCGAATATGCAAAAATTGGCCAAACTAAAAACTTAGACAAACATTTGCTACTAAAATGATCTCTCCAATGATAGAGTTAAATTTATCACTGTCAGCCTCTAATGGTAAATCACAACTGTTTGTAAACCTTCCTGTTGATATTATAATACATAACACGTGGCCCTTCATGATCACATATACCTGTGATACATGTTAGAGATGAATGAACATGGTACTTATGTCTGCCCCTCTTACCGTTGATGTGACATACTTGATAGTTTGAAAATTCAAGTCATTAAACTCAAGTGTTTTTGTGTGACTGAATCAAGTCCTGGAAATGTCATGAGTGGTTTCTTTCTCAATGGGTATCAGTTGTTTGGTTGTCTTAGCTGCAAATACTAATATGATGGTCCTTTTTTCTCACTTTTCTGAACTTAAATACATCTGTAATACTAGTCATATTATTGCCATTTGTAGATAGTGGTTTCAAAATATAATGTATTTTCATGATAAATATATTGGTTTTAAAATAGGTCATTAGATTCACTGAAGAAAATGCTGGTGCTGTCTAGACTAGATGCTTGATGTACAAGCAAAGGGAATTTGTGAAGAAAGATAAAATGACATCTGGAGCTGAGAAAATGAAGACAGTAATGAAATCAGGCCTGCTGAGCAAAGGCTAGTTGTTGGCTTACAGAATATTTTAAATGTGAATAGCAAAGTTTATATGTCAAGAAGATATTTGAAGTGGTGGCCTTTTTAGAAGGCAACTTAAGCAACAGAGTGAAGTGTTAGGCCACAAATGAGGTCTGAATTCTGATGGGCTCAACAGTTAAGTAAACCATCACTTTTGATAGAAATTATAAGTCTTTTGTGTGTGAAGTGGCTCACAAATTAGCCAGGAATGAAGTAAAAATTCTCTTCAAGCCTTTTCTTTATTTTTCCTTTTTTCTTTTGTTATCACTGTTTTAAGTGGACTTTACCTATTTTCATTTTAATCAGTGTCTGGATAGGAAGACTCTCTAAGGGACTACTCATTTACCAGAAGTCTTGATTGCTTCAGAAGTTACTGTCCTCAGCTTTAACTCTGGCATTTCATAGGAGTGACATAGTGCAGTGAGGTCCAAATAGCATGGCCTGAAGTAAAAATATAGTACAGATGTTGAAGAACAGTAACAGTATGTAGTTTTATTTTAAATATCGCTGTTCAGTCTTGAATCCTGTTTTAGGTGTTGCCTTGTCATGAATTCTGGAGAACCTGATTATCTTCCCCTTTTTTACTGATAAAATTGTGCTTTGATTACTAATACATTTTAGGCTATTAGGTGCTGGCTCAGAAGGCCGTTGAATATGCCTGAGAAAAGGTGTAGAGTGAAATTGATGACTTTTAAAATACACTAATATTGACTGCATCTTCAGTTTTCAGTAGGTTGCTGCAAGTAACATTTGGGACATGTATAACAAAGGAAAGCCCAATTGCAAGGATTTAAAACTGACTAAATGATTTGTTTATTAACTGAAACAAATTCGACTGGACTACGGAAATAATTTTACAGATGCTGTAAAAGTGAAAAGTATGGCAAGATTTGCAGAAACTGTCTTAAACTTCAATAGGTAAAAATTAGAAACTTACATTTAAAGGAGATATTCTCGAGGTAGAAATGGGAGTGAAGGTTCACTTGAGAGCTAAATTAGCTCAGTTGCTTATTATGGCTTATTGCAGCTTTGTTTGAAACCTGTAGTTAAATCTTGTCTTTCAGCCAGATAATAGTAATAGGAACTGTAAGACTAGCCTCTCTTTGGGGTCTGGAAAATAATACTGGGATATGTTATATTTTTTCTGATTTAAATATTTTCTGAACATATTTCTTCATGAAACTATGGAACAAAATGGATAAATTATTAGTGTCATTAGAACAGGCCTGTATTAAATGTGGATAATTATTGTGGCATGTACCATTGCCACTCCTATATATTTCTTTTCTTAAAGTCTGTCAGGTTCAGTGTCTGCTTTCCTGTTTTCCCTACCTCTCTTTTGCTCTATTCATTTGAGAGTCATGTTTTAAAAAAGGCCAAACACGCAAATTAAAACAAAATACCCCGAAAGCACATTGGGAATGAGTCACTGTGCTATAGCTGATTGATGGCATGTAGGGAGAGCTGTGTTCTGCTTTGCTTATTGAAAAGTTAGGACACTTTTATCAGAATTTGAAATTGAATCAACAGCAAAATTTAACTGATAAATATTTGCCTAATTCCTATTACTGACTCTTGCTCCCTTTACTGGCTGCTTTTCTTATTCTCTTTTGTTTGATTCTCTTTTGTTTGAAGGCACTAGCTCCCTGGAACAGCCTGAAAAAAGTAGCACGTGAAGGAATACATTTGGCTTTAGTACACTGGGGGATTTTTGAACAAAGTTTTGTTGTTTAGCAGCTGTTCTCATTGGTATTTTTTATCTCTCCCATCCCCATGGAGGTTACTGTAAAAAAAGGAGTGTCTTTTGGTAAGAGTTTTGAGATTTTGCTGATGAGCATCAGAATATATTGCACAGAACAAGAGAACCACTTGCCAGCAGTGAATCAGTGCTACAGCTGCCTCCTTCAAGAATGCAAAGAGAAACAGAGGAGGTAACTTGAAGTTAGATCCATCACCAAGTGACCTCACGTTACTTCTGTGCCTGCATTTGTCCCCTGAAGAACCATGCTCTGTCATTGTGGGAAATAGGTTTTTATTTCTGAATGAGAATTTGTCTTCTAATGGTTCAGGATCCCTCTGCCTGCTGTGGCACAGGGAGAATGCCCAGGAGTGATGCCTTTATGGTAGATCTTAAACATCTTAGATGCGATTCTTCTGTCCAGCCATAGGTGTCTAGTGTCACTTGAGGTGCCTTGTAGTGTCCACAGTAGCCATGTGGAGCAAAAGGGCTCCACACGAGACTGGCAAGAGATCTGTGGCCTTCTGGAATGTCAGCTGGCCGCCAGACAGGATACCCAGGACTGTCTAAACTGGTTTTAGATGACTGTGCTTAGACAAACGAATCCTACCCTTTGTGTCAGGACAAACAGATTTGGACTGTACGGAATGCCTGATGTGTAAGGGATAAAGTGCTCACTAAATGATGTGGGGCATTGACTTGAAGTATGGATTAGAAGGATCAACTAACTTGATGCATGGGTAGTGCTTGCGGCTTCATTTTCATGCTTGACAGAAATTGTTGTAGGCCGTACCAGTTCATGTGGAATTGAGCTAATGATCCAGTCCCAGATGTTCCAAGTAATTGATGCAGTCCATGTTTGTAAGTCACTGAAGGGAGACTGGCAGTCGGTGTCTTGTTAGGCACAGAATGGGACATGGTTTGGAAATCCAAGGAGTTTATCTACTTGCCATGGTTTTACTTGGGCAGGATTTCACAGTTGTCATGAACAGTTTGTGGTGTGAAAGAGGAACTGTTAGCAGTAGTGCAAAACCACCTACTATCTATTAGCAGCGCTTGGAACCAAAATGGACACAGGAAGGGCACCGTTTTAAGAAAAGACAGTTAAAATCTAGTTTTACTAAATAAATAAATATTAATACACTGTGTTTTCAAGTTTGGCTATTGTCAATCTACAATAAAATACTACAAGTTGGTATTTACAACTCTAATAGTGTAAGATGTTGCTACTGATAATAGTATTAAGATTTGCCTTTATGGCCAACTTCAGTTCAGTGTTACTGCAGGGGTTGCAGTTTTTCCCTCCCGTGGTGTCACTTGGGCATCTGCATTAAGGTCAGTTACCTTCCAATTTGCTGCTGCTGAGTAGCAGAAGTAGATCTAGATCTTGTATTTGTACAACCCTGCAGGTGATACTGTGTTTCTTTCTTCTATTATTGACTTTGACATGCAAAGTGTTAGATATTAAAAGTCACATTAATTCTATGAATCTTAAAACTAGCTAAGGTAGAGGCTTGAGTTGCACTAACAATAAATGTATTTTAATTTAATTTTCTTTAAAAATAAATTATTTTTCTCTGGATGTGAAAAGCTCTAGATTTCTTTCTAAAATCTGCTTGTCAGTGGATACATCTGTAACTACCCTTCTTGCTCTATAGCCAAGTCACAGTAAATAGATTGTTTTGATGTTTTAAATATTGGGAGTATGAAGTTTTATTGTAAATGTTTATCCTCTGATCTCTATGAATAATTTGGAAGGCATACATTACATTATTTGTGATCTGGCCCCCAAGAGTAATGCTACATGGTATGAAGATAGCACATATATTTTGTTTATTTTTAATATATAAAATTGCATAGTTTGCTTCTTGAGAATTTTAGTATTTAAACCTTTGTGATAGTTCAGAGTTTTGGTCTGCCTGGATTATAGAATAACTTTGGATAAACCCCAAGTTTTGAAAGTGTGGTACACTCTAGGTACTGATGTGCCCTGCAGGTTTGTTTAATGGTTCTTTCACTGGAAAAATTCCTTTGACAACTCTTGAAATGTTTTGTAAGAACGCACAGCAGTTCATTGATACCAGTTCACTTGCCGCGTTGTACCTACAGAATACTCCTCTGTGGTGCAGATCTCTGCCCTCCTTTAGAAGAGAAAACTTCTAATGTCCAGATGTTGAATCTTGTGTTTCTAGCTTTCTGAAGATAAGAGCAGCCTTTTCTTGCATTTCTTCATTTTCCTGCTTTGAAGTTGTTCATTTGAAAGAGAACTCATACCAGAGCGTGAACATTTGTTGCTCATAAGGTTTCTTCTGCAGCTTTTGGCAGTATTAGATTTGAGGCTCTTCTTGTTATGGTGTCCTTACCTCCAAAACTCTTCTTACTCTCTGTGACTTAAAATGAAGATATTGAATACAAGAATAGTGTTGTGAGATTTAACTGACGCTCAGTGTCTGTAATTTATTGTGTTTTTCCTTTAAGATGCTCCATGTGTTGCTAGCAATACATACAGCTTTTTATTTTTAGTACCTTGGAGCTTTGTTGTAAAATGCTGTTTGGATAGTGTTTTCTCAGCTGTCAGGTGTATTTGCTTATGTAAAATTTGATACTCTGAAAGTGTTAGGCCTTAAAATTACCTAGAATGAAAATTATCTATCCATTCTAGAATGAAAAAATTTGCATCCTTCAGATAGCTTTGTTTTGAAATAGCAATTACATTTAGGCTTTTATGATTCCTGTTGAAATTTATTTGGTTTGTAGACTGCATAAAACCAACATTACAGTCACAGTTTGATACTGATAGTACAACCATCGTCGTGCTTTGATGTTGGCAGTCAGGATCTCCATCCCTGGCCCTGTGGCCAACCAGAGACACGTAGTAAACACGTTTGGCTTAGCTGGATTGAGCAGGACTGCCCCTTGATTATACCCTGTGGAGCAACAGTTAAGACTCAAGCTGGGACTCTCTGCGCTGAAGTACATGGAAATGCTTTTGTAAGAGCCACAAGCAAAGTGTATCATTGCAGATGAGTGAGAGCACATGGAAAGCACATCGTATGGGGAGCAAACATAATGCTTTGGTTTCATGGAGTGCTGTAAATACAGACTTCAGGAGTCAGGTCTTCACAAACACTGTTAAGTGTATTTCTGAAAATGGAATGTCTCCTGATGGCGCAGGATTTTTATGTTGTTAAGTCCTAGCAAAATAAAAATGTAAAGGCCTAAATGGGTGGGGAAAACCTCTGTCAATGTTGATCTGTTTGTGCTGTTTAAAAATCTGCAAGATATTTCTTAATGCTGTTTTTAAATTACCTGTAATGGTGCAGGTAGCCTAGATGTTAACCATTGCTATTTACACCTCTGTTAATGGTGTTTAGTTCATGGCACTTAATGTGGTTTTCCGTGCTCAAAAATCACGATGTCTGGCTGTATTTAAGATACCAAGAGTAAAAGCATCAGGAATCAAAATGTACTCTGGCTCAGCCCATATGCCGAGTACTGTATGGGAGTACTGTTCCCATGGCAACGCAGAGGACAGTGGGGGGAAAGGCTGATGCCTTTTCCCGATTCAGAGAGTTTACAGATCCAAACAATTATTCTTAGCGTGATTCTTTTTAAAAAATCAGTGTTTTCAGGAGAGATGGAAATAATGTTAATGAAAATGGTTAATATACATCTCTGTGTTTCTTCTGATGGCTTTTTTCTTTAATTATGGAGATTCGCTAGTGCTAACACAGCTTTTGGCAAATGCTAATAAAATGTGCTAACTATAGAAACGGTGATCTTGGACATCTTAAATGAAGGGTGTTCCAGCATTCGATGGTGCTGCAAATGGTGCTGGACAAAACCTTGCTGTACCCTTTTAATGAAAGCTGCCTTCCTCTGGGAGGGTATATTGTTAAATATAGTTGACATTTCACTGGGAGCAAGTTCTGAATAAGCAGAGGATAAACAGTGACCATTCCAGAGATGACAAAGCTTTTCTGTTTATTTTTCTTTTAGAAATGGCAGGGTTTTGAGCAGGTAATATGCTGAATTGGTCTTTCATTACTGTAGTGCAGCTGTGTCTCAGCCTCGCCCTTTTTATTTATTGTAGGAACCACAGACCGATACATTTTCTATGCTCAAGCTTATAGATAAATCCTTCTTCCCTAATTGGGTTGAGAAAAAATTACATTCTACTGTTGGAATATGTTGGGGTTTTTTAAAGGCAATATATTTTGTATTGAGACTATTTCTTTAGTCACTAGAGATGAATTTCTCTCTTGATTAAAAATGCACAAACCTGAAATTATAGAAAAGAGGAATGCAAACCCCAGAATATTGTCTGCCTGTCTAATTTTTTTAACGAAGGATTGGAATAGTGGCAAATACTGTGTGTGGGAATGAATTTATTTGCATGGAGAATTTTCACCTTTTCCTCTGGCGTTGGCTCCCAGAAGATGATGTCACCTTGCAGCTCATTGGTTGTGCAGCACCTAGTGCAGGGAAGGGAGAGAAAGATGCCGGCACAAATCTCAGTGGTGGATCCAGGGTGTTTGCGGCCAGTTTTTGATACAATCTTTGATTAGTATTAAGAATTTACTGCGTGTGGCCATGTGAGGTGCTGGGTCCGTCCTAGGGTGAGGGGATTGAAGAGCCATCAGAGGAATGAGGCGACTGATCTGCAAGAGGATCTGTGATTGTAAGTTGAAAAATCTGGGTGGAAGGAAGGAGTCAGGGAGTGCTAGTTAGACACATTGTGGGAGGATGTGTAGCAAAAAATGCATGCATGAGTAAAAGAAGGAAAAGGAGAAACATTTGTCTTTGGTAGGCTGGAATGATGAAAATTATATTAAGAGCTTTCCTTTTGGGAAAATATTAACAAATGTTCAAAAATATTTAACCTCTGCAAAGATGGTTTTCCCTTTGTGGGAATGAATGTGTAGGATTCATTTTATTGCTGAGTTTTACTGTGGTTAATGATGAAGGAAAAATAATATTTTGTAAGAACCTAAAATGTAGAAAATGCTGTTTATTTCTCATTGTCACTATATTCCCAGGTCAGAGACAGGATGAAATGATAAGTACTTGTTTTTATTGATGCATTTTGTGAATTTTTGTGTATTTCTGTGAAATACGAAGCAAAATACTTGATTAGAAAATGAAAATACACCCATTCTAATAGCTGTATTTTTATTTAATATATCCTTTCCTAGACAAAAGCTTTGATGATGAAGAGTCAGTGGATGGAAATAGGCCATCATCAGCTGCTTCAGCCTTCAAGGTTCCAGCACCTAAAAAGCCAGGAAATCCTTCAAACAGTGCAAGAAAGCCAGGATCAGCTGGTGGGCCTAAGGTTGGAGGTAATGTAAAGCTATTCAGATTCTAATTGCTGTTCCCAGAAAGCTTGCCAGAGCAGGCACAAAACAGAGAACTTTGGAAGGTGATGTTTAATTCATGACTGCAGTATTTTTGCAGAGCCAAGACCAGCAAGGGACCTTGTTTTATGTAATTTTTCATATGTAAAGGTGTGTGCTTGTCTCTCAGTTTTTGTGAGTGTACATTGAGCTTACAAAGGCCTCTCATGTAATAAATAAAACTAACATCTGGAGATAGCATTTGTTTGTGAAATGAGTAAATATATGGGTGTTTCTACTGGAATCCACACGCACTTAATGTATATATAAATAAACTGTGAAATTCTGTAGTGGGTCAGTGTAGATGAAATTTTTCCTGTAGGTCTGCACTGTTTCACGTGGCTAGAAAGGACGAGCCATCACCCACAGACCTCAGCAGAGAGGTATATTACGTCTGAATGACTTTCATTATTATTCCTTTAACTGTCAGAGTATTGTGAAATTGGTTGTGAAAGATAAAAAATGAGGGCCAAAACCCTTGCCAGGATTTTTTTTGCATGATATAATTTCAAAGCAGTATAACGAAGAATGCTTACTAATTATGATCTTAGAACAGGGAAATCCGCATTTTTTTTAGGGCGGGGGTAATCTAGCAAGAGCAACTGTTTACTGCTAAAGAAGTGACAGCTTTTGTGATGATTCTTGTACACCTTCAGAAAAAATACATAATTCAGTGGAAATACACCATACTTCAGGTATGGCTTTTCTATGAATAAGTGATTTTTTCAGTAAGGGTTTTTTATAAGGGTAATGTTTTCATGTTCATGTAACATTCCCATACATGATCTGCAAAGCAAAGATGAAATTTGAAAGAAGATATACAAGGCAAGCAAGCTGCCTTAAGTATTTTCACATTACTAAGGTATACCTAGTGTTTTGACAATTTATTGTTTTTCAGTTGGGATCTTCAGAATTCCTAATAATTAGAAAATATTTCCATAGGGCTGGATCAACACTGTCATAGTATAACTGAGAATTGATAGCAATATGAATCAGAAAACACCTCCTGAAAGACCTAGTAAAGGAAATTATCTCTTTAAACTGATTCTTTATTATTATTATTATTACATGTAACAGTAATAAGTAAATATAAATAAGAAATAATAATATAATCTCCTTTTACCTGAAGCATGGTGGTTTTTGCATGCAAGACTAACATAGTACCAGAACTGAATGCTCAGGATTCCTGTTTATTTCAGTATATGGTTCTTCTAATAATATTTATTAAATATAGATGGGGTCTATTGTAATTTTTTTTTTGCATGTAGGCTTTTATTTTACACACTCTGCAGTAAAAATATGGACATACAAGAGCAGGCAAAGGGAAACAAGAACAGAATAACCACTCAGCTGATTTTTCAGTTTATCTAAAAATTCAGTAGTAAAGGAGATTAAAAAACTCCAAAATTATTAGATTGTTTTTCCTCCTTTTGCTATATTGCCAAACTTCAAAAAATTAAAATTAAAAAATGAATAAGGGCAAAATTTAAGCATGCCAAAAGCACAGTACTTTGGTCATTCCTTGATTTATACCACCTCCTTTCAGCTCTGGAAAATACTGGGGAGTGTCTACATGTGTATCTCCTCTTTTTTATTCTCTAGTATGTCTGTACTCAGAATTTTGAAAATTTAGATTTAAATACTAATATAATACTTACAAATTCTGCATCTTCTGGCCTAGTCAGGAACATTAGTGTAGGTGCCAAAAGTATCCCTTTGTAAGGTAAGCCAATAATGCCAGAGTCTCTTCCAGAAGCGAGGAGTTTCCCATAACAATACTCATATAAACAATGACACTAGGTCAGACAAGAGCTCTGTGCAGTCCACTGCCCCACCTGACAATGGTCAGAAACAGCTACTAGAGAAATGCATGGGAACAGAGCAAGTGTCTAGAAGCACACTGTCATTACAAGACAAAGTGCTGGGTTAGAAAGCTTTATTGCACAGAGAACCATGGTCTTTGAAGAGTCCAGTTAGGGTATCCTGTTCTGCCTTTCTTGAGACTTTGTGGATCTTTATGACTACAAACAAACCTTGATGCCCTTTCACACTCACTTTGCAGGTACCTAAAGGACTCCTGAGACTTTTCTGCAGCCTCAAAATTGCCATGTTTGTGGAGTAAATGTACAGTTCTGGAAGTTGTCTGCTCTTGCTGATTTATTAAGGCTCTGCCATATCCTCCAGTCCCAAATCCTTTCTGCTCACCACTGCATTCCAAGTCTTTAGTGAGTGGGTGTGTCATATCTCATCTTTCCCTCAAAAGCACTGGCTGGGTATTCCAAGCTTTTACTGCTCACCTCGTGCTTCTGCCACCTGTTGGTCCTGCTGATCAGTTTTTTCTGACTCTTTCATGCATCCATGAATCCATATTCAGAAACTGGAGTTCAGCCTTGGAGGAAGAATAGCAGCTGCTCCACTAACTTAGTTGCTTTTTCTTCCCTTTTTGCAAAAAGCTCGCAACTCATGTCAGCGTCCTGCAGTGGAAGCAAGTCCTTCACTTTTCTTCAGACTTTGGGAACTAGGCAGAATTTAGCGGAGGTAGAAATTGTGTTGAGCACAGAGTGAGATTATTACACGTTCCATTCGTTCAAACTGCCTTTTACATTCCAAAGATTCTTTTCCTAGGATGTTGCTTTACAAAGATGTGTTTTCCTATGAGCTGTAAGTGACAATAAAGTACAGCTTTTTCCTGGCTTCCAAAGGGAGGGGAGGCTATCCTGTCTTGAGATTGAGGAAATTAAACCCCTTAGCCACGCTGTTCGCTTTCTTACCTGCTGATACCTGCTGAATTACACCTCAGATGCATGTGCGTTTGGCTTATCGTTATATACTCTATGGATATGTTTCTTATTGAAGAAATGGACAATTCCACCACCACCCAGATACTGTGCTCAAGTGGAAGGATCTATCAAATATTCAAAATAAGAATTTTTCACTAACCCGCTTCCCATTTAATGTAGGAAATGCACTTTGGTGACATTGGTAGTGCAAAGTCATTGTCTGGGCAGGCAGGTGGAAGAAGTATGTACATGAGCAATAGCAATGTCCTGCTTGGGCTGGAATCCTCTCTCCTTGTGCTGGGAATGACTCTGCAAGACATTTTCCTATTGGCAGTGGGAATGAGAGAGCTTGTAGAACTGACGGGTGTGATCAAGCCTGTGGACAACAGCTTGCCAGAGAAGTATCAGAGCAGGCAGCCACGGTGGGTTACTGCACTGGGAGTAAGGAGTCCAGCAGGCTGCTTCTCCTCTGACTTTCCTGCTTGGAGGTGTTCAGACACTGGCCTTCTTGTTAGTGATGAATGAGAAGGGATAGGCCTTCAACTTAATGGACAGTGTTTCGTTTGGCATATTTCTTATTCCATGGTCAATACGCTTACCCAAGTTAGACCTTTGCCAGAAAGCACACAACTGATGTACTTACTTCTGACACACTTGCTTTCAGCTGCTCATTCAAGTGGCAGAGCCTCTGGGAATAGCCTTTTGCTCTGAGGCCTTCTTACAGAGAATGTGCACTGGTGTGTTCTGCCCTTGCAGAAATAGATACTCCTGGGCTGCTTCTTGGCAGTATGGCAAGCAGCTTTTCAATCGTAAGGGACACCATAATTTACAGTAGGAAAGAACTTCAGCGTGTCAGCCAAATGAGCTCTGTTCCTGTCCCTGTGCTGTTGAAGATCCCTTATAGGTCTTTGGCAAGTTCCCTTTCAAATGTGAGAGTCCTGTTCCAAGTCTTCTAGGGAATTGCTTGCTTGTATGCTACTCAGAAGCTTTATGTAATCTAGATGTTAATAGGAAACCTCAGTCTGTGCCTTAACAAGAAGTCTGGCCTCCTCTTTTCCCAAAATGTCAATTTAAGTCAGCAGTCTTTAAAATGGATTCAATGTAGAGATGGTGATAGTTCAATAGAGCCATGAGGCATTTGGAAGAAATGCTTATTGGTGAAACCCAGTCACAAGAGGGCTGGGATATTATTCTTAGAGTTGTAATTTGAAACAAGGTGAACTTTATACCTTTTGCAGTTGTTTTTATTGGGAAGATATTGCATGATGCATTTCAATTAGGATTCATTGGCTTTTTTTAAGCTATAGTACATTGGCAGACTGGTGCTATTATCCATTGCTTCCTGTTTCACACTAGTAACCTTGTTATACTTTTTGAAACAACCTATGTTGCTGTAGGATGAACCATCCAGAAACCAACCAGCAAAGAGTATGCTATTTGTTTAAATGTCAGAGTTATTGTAACTGCTTTTTAAAAAGACATTTTGGAGTAAGGATGTTGTTGATTCCAAGTGTGAAGAATATGAAGTCAAACCCCAAAGACATACAGTTTTATTATTTTTATTGACAAAAAGAAATGCATACAAAAAGCTTTTTTTATTCCCCAACATAAAAATTATGATGTTGCTTCCTTCCCTTAAGCTGTTCAAAGGATCTGATTCTCAGTGAAGACTGCAACTGTGCCGGTTTGAGGTTTAATGCAGGCATTGTTTGAAGGAACTTTGTTAATTCATAAAGTTAGGAAGAAAAGGCCCTTTAAATTTTGGTGATTGCTGAAAAGACATTAAAAATATCTCCTTTTAGGTAGAAATCAAGTAACTGGAAAACTTGGGTGAACCAGGTGAACAGTTTTGGCAGAAGGCAGCTGTGAGAACTATAGTAACACCATACATGTTTTCTTAACTGCAGGAACTCAAGTAAGCTATTCCAACTTTAGGAAATTTAAGTTAGGTTTGTGTATCTGTTTACCATGTGTTCTATAGTTATCATTATGCTTTCTTCTCTATAATAGCCATACAGCTCTTTGTTCAGGACCATTAAAATGGTGCTTACTTGCCTTTTTTTTTTGTTCCATTTCCTAGCAGAAGACATTTTGAAGTATTTAGAGGTTTCAGTAGGAAACAATTTAATTGGAGAGGCTCTGCATAAAACAAATGTGATACTGAAAAATAGTTAGGTGAAATCTTAGCCAGTTGAAGTTAACCTCATTAAAACTACATCCTGTAGTTAAGAAACATTTGTGTTAAAAGGGCTTCAATAATTGTGGAACTGTAAATACAAATTGTTAATGAATAGACTTGAAATGAGATAGAGTCAATCTCACTGTATCGATTGTCTCCAGACTCAAGAAGAGAGTTCTGTATTTACTTTACAAAATTAAAGGCTTTGTAGTAATCAATGTCCACAGGGTTTTTATAACATTTGAGTTCAGAAAATAAGTTCAGGGGTGTTTCCTCTATTTTTTGTTTAGCCCTTGTTAAGTGATTTCCAAAGTGCTGTATTTGTCATGTAAAATGTACTGGTATTTCCACCCCCTCATATTGGTCCTTTTTATAACATAAATCTACTCTGAGGTGATACTGGTCAGGAGAGCATCCCTGACATTCTGTGGTACTATGTTTCCTTTTTGATTTTCAGACTGTTGTGAAATTCAAGGATTTTTCTTCAGTATCCCAGCTGAAATCAATCTTTTTGTCTTTCTGAGCTGCCTTTGAGATCAGCCTTGGATATCAGAGTCTGAATCCAAGGATTTGTTGCAGAATGGCTGTTTGCTTCCTTTCCCCACAGTGAATGTCAATTAGCTTCCATCCCAAGAGATCTTTTCCCATAGAGTTGCTGGTTGTAATCCTGTAGTCACAAACTGCAGCTATTTTAACCTAATCCAAAGTTCAGGGAAATAGGAGGAGTTCCTGCTTTCCAGGTTCTCCCCTGAAAGGCAGTTCAGGTTAGAGTTCCCTTGCACATGATCAGTGGGCTGTTTTCCTTGGCCACTATAAATGCTTTTGCAGTCACTGGGGTTTCCATTCCTGTAGCGGATACCTTCCTTTGCAGCTTGCTTTAGCAGGGATGTTGAATAATCCACTTTAATGAGGAATCAATGAAAATAAACAAACATGACAAATTTTAAATGTAGAGATGTATACACACCTATATATACACCTTCAGAAAATGTGTCCATAATGCTGTTCATTAGTCTCTCTGTTTTCTGTGTCACCCAAGTGATAGTTCATACTACTGTATTTTGCTCTTAATTTCTAGACGTTTCAATTAGACTGTAGGATTCATGATGTTGTTATAAGCACGATACAGTATCAGATAGCCTTCCCTCAAAAGGCTCATAGCCTAGAAGTCAGCTTATAAATGGATTAAATGGGGAGAGAGAAACAGTAGAGTACAAATGAAGATGTCTGGAGGTAAGGGCACACCACAGGGTGCAGCCTGCTTTTGACGTCTCTACCCTGTGTTCTGGTCCCAGGCGTCCTTCTGGCAATCACGATCGTTCCAGACAGTGATGAGAATAAAGAAGACAACCCAGTCCTTGTTTAATTGCTGACAATGAGTACTGATTTTTTTGAAGCAGTGAGAAAGGGAAGCAATTTGTTTATATTTTCATGGGGGTGAATCTAGAAGGAAAAAAGAGGAAGGAGGGAGGGGGAAGATGGACTGAAATCAGCTGACCTTGCCACTTTGCGTCCTGTGACTGTTCTGAAGAGTAAGCAAAGACAACCTTTCCAAAACATTCTGCATTGCTGCTTTGTGAAGTAGCAGGTGTGATTCCTCCTTGTAGTGTGGTGGGTCTGTGTGTGGGAGAAGTGTCTTAGAAAAAGATCTGTTTCAGTTCTTTGGATTAATGTAAGAGCTCTCAGGCAGAGAAGAAGGGAATGCAAGTTATTTTTATAATGCAAGTATTTACACCTATGGTGCAAATATTTTTTTGCCAACAAATAAATGATATGTCCTTTAAAGTGTAAGAGAAAAATAGTACATTAAAATCAACTCACTTTGATGTTCTCTCTTGCCATAGTAAACTTCTAGAAATAAAGGATGTATTATCTAAAAATTGAAATTGTGTAGTTTGCAATGACAGGTGATGTGAATTCTAATTGTTCTTAATACAGCATCTGTTTAAATTGTTTCAGAAAAGAATGCACAAATGAGAAGTGACAACAGTAATGAAAATTCTGTTTTACTGAAACTATTACACCATAGCTCCTCCAAAAAATTAGGGTATTCCAAACCATTCTGTTTTGGCAACATCAGTTACAGATTGTACAGGTGATTTGTTTGTGTTCTTGGTTGTTCTCAGTAATTTCTGTAATATAAAATAATTAGTGCAATTTTCCCCATTAAGGTGTAAAACTAGGAACAAATCAAAGTAAAATGTAAATAGGTTACTAGAAAGCTGTATTAAGAACTGAAAGTAAGACTAATGCTATCATGTTAGTAAATTTAGCATAACTTCAAAAGTCACCTGTTGAACCTGGACAAACAAGCCAGGGTCTCAAATGTCTGTTCTTTTAATTATTTATGAAAAATAAGTGCCAATAAAGAAATACATGAGTGCTTTGAAAGATTACCATGTCAACAAGAACATTGTGCATGAGTTGAAAGATGACTGTATGAGCTTCCAGCTGAGTGGAAACTAATGTTAATCCATTTGAGATAAATTTAAAAGAAGTCAGGCATCTGTATTTATTGTTGCTGCACATGGAACTGCTTTTTTTTCCTCCACATCCAGGATCTTATCTAATGTATGTTGTTCAAACCTTGTACTAAGTGAAATACTATTAATTTCTCTGTTGTATAATTGCTCAAGAGCAGCTTCAGATTTTAAGGTATGCATGCAGGTGCTATTTTCTGCTTCCTCTTTAGTACAGGAGTCCTGTATTTGCTCCTGACTAACATGTCACACCACAAGGGTTGAGATGTGCTATCCTAACAGCTGAACACCTTGCACCACCTTCTTTCCTGTAAGCATAGCTCACTCCTAGTTTCTGCTTACCCCTCCTGCTCCTGTTCTTTCATGGATTGAGTAATTGTATGGAGAGATCTGTTTAGCATCTCAGTCCTCAGGGACAGCACACTCACTTGTCTGGAAACTTCTGTTCATGTGCAATGTCTCTGGCATGTAGGAGGAATGTTTTAATGAATTAGGCGCAGTACAGGTGGGATCTTTGGGAAGTTCTCTAAACATGTCTGCCAAGTTTCTGACATAGGCAGATAAAGTAAGGAATAGAAGGTATTGTCAAGGTATTTGAAGGTATTTTACTGTTGTGTTCAGTTTGTGCAGCTGTTTCAGCTTGAATGACTTTCTGGGTACCTCAGGGACAGTGACTTTTGGCATTGGAGGAGCTGAGGTGGACAAGTCAGTTCAGAACGAATGCCAGTGACTGAACATGACAGAATTCATCTGTCGGTTTCCTTAAAGTGGGCTTTCTAATAAATGCTTTTCTACTCTGCTCAAAGTTGCTTGGTTATAACTTGAATTTTTTCTAAGCTGGTTTTAAACAACAGGAAGGCTTTGTCAGTCCAGTTTCTGGTAGAGCCGTGATTGAAAAATACATTTGATTTCTGAAACTCATTTCAAAAAACTCTGGTGGCTTGATTTGGAACAACTGAACAGGTTTGCTGAGCCTAATTGCTTTGTCTGAAGTAGTTCAGCTTAACTCAAGGGCATTTTAGGGTGTTATTAAATCATGAACTGCAGTGGCTTATGAGACTGGTACATGTACCTTTTGCTGATTCTCTCCACTATATGCAGGTCGTAACTAACATGAGACAAATGTGTTGAGCAACTCAATAAGGTAATCTCCCAACGAAGTTTTGTTTGTGAGGTTTCTCTGGTAGACAGAGGTGTGTGCTTGCAAAAGTGTAGCCCGTTAGAGAGACACAAACCAACAGAGTGTTAGTTTATGCGATGCTTTATTAGGGCCCGGAGTCCTGTGGA
>JAWWEW010000078.1:54204490-54223776 GCA_035583185.1 Anabacerthia variegaticeps | reverse complement strand
TGTTACACAAAACATGTTTCCAATTAAACACAAAAATAAAAGTGATGAAATTTGTGAAATTGGAAATTGCTTGGAGTTAAAAAAAAGTTTTATTTTTTTCTTACTCATGGTGAAATTGGAGTTCAAGGTCTTGCAGTTCTACATGATGTGCAATTTTGCACAAAAATTAAGCATTTTTGTAAATGATGTTAAATGCTTGAAAGTAGGTATGGTGCAAGATGCTTCTGTCGGTTTTAAAAACTTGATGTACCTTACATACTGTTTAACAGTATTTTACATTTATTTAGGTTCTTCTAAAGAAGGAGGAGCTGGAGCTGTGGATGAGGATGATTTTATTAAGGCATTTACAGATGTTCCTACTGTACAGGTAAGGTGCTGTGTAGATTCATGTTTGTTTTCAGAGATAGTCTATTTGCAGTAGTATGTGTTAGCCTGCTTTTGTAATTTCTGTAATTTTACAGTGTTCTAAGTAAGTGTCATTGCTTTTCCTTCTTCCTGAACTTGCAGTCTCCATGGCAAGCTCTTTACTTTTTCCACTTAGTTGCAAAAAAACCCCTACCTTTTCTGTACTGCTCTACTAATTTATATCACACTGTATAAAATCCATTATTGCTTCTCTTAATATTTTCCAGGGAACTACAGAAAGTAAACCTGTTTTAATAAGGACAATATTTCCATAACATTTGGAAAACTTAGGGCTGCAATTTCAAGGATAATGAAGTAATAATAATACAGGCAACTAATTGAAAAAGCAAGAATTGTATTTTCAAATGTGCCTGCATTATAGTGATGTGTGTCTGGCATACATGTCCTCATTCTAGCACTATCTTTAAAAAAATAAAATTTAGTGCCTTATTTTCATAGTAATGAACTTGTTGGATTCTGAGTTCTTAATTCTAAGATTTTAATTTCTATTCCTTAAGTGTGGGAATTGCATGTATTTGGTACTTTCACACAGTTGAGTCATTTAATGTGCATATAGCTTCCTAGACCTATTTTGAATAAGTTTTCCTTGAGCAGCTGAGGTGTGGAAGGCAACCAGAAATTCAGTAAACCTTAGTGCCCAAACAGCAGAAGGATTTTGTGAAACTCCCTTTTCTTGATATGTGCTTTTGTTCTATTTTTATATCCCAAGATGACAGCATAGTTATTTGTTAGATCTCCTTCTGCAGGCAGAAATACTGTCTGCTTTCATGAAGGAGCACTCAATCTCCATGATCCCTGTCACATAAAGGAAATCTTTGTCTTACAGTGTAAGAGCTTTATTGCTTCTTCAGACTGTGTAAAGAATTCTTTGCAGGACAAAAATAGGCAGCCCTTAATATTATTTATTCCCATTATGTTGACCAGAGCTATGTTCCACAGCTCAGCTAATGTGATGCTTGTAGTTTGGTGCCTCAGTATTTGCAGTCCCGAGCAGAGTTCTTTAATCACTCAGGCTGGTTAATAATATTGCAAGAGCAAAAGTGGGGTGACCACATGTCACTGACCAACACACGTGATTTTCTGTCTGACTGCTGGGTGGCCTGGGAAGGGAGGTCATTCCCTAAACTGCAGGAAACAGAGGAGAAAGACACGCTTGTCCTTTACCCATCTCTCCTGAGCTGAGTAGGAGGCAGGGGAGAAATGTGTAACTGACTCCAAAATAATCTATTTGTTTAAGAGATGAGAATGCAAGGGGGGAAAAGGGATCTTTGGGGGTTGTAATTGTCCTTAGGAGTAATAACTTCTTACTGTCCAACTTCTTGGTGCTGGTTGTGGGCAATCACTGATCTTTCAAAAAAGAAAGGCAGATTCCACGTTCTGAGACCATGTTACTTACTAAGGAAAAGGGAAATTTCCATATTAGACCTGTAAAGGAAGAATGTTTATGACCTGTAATTTGCCTAGTTACCCTAAAAGCAAAGGAAACTTGTTAGACAGCTCAGGGAGAGGGAGTGAGTTGTACATTATTGGGCCCATTCCTGTGTACCTTTCAGTTTTCATTACATTTATGGTTTTCAGTAGTGGCTTCATTGAAAATAAGAAAGGAGACTATATTATGGAAAACCAGATCCAACTCTGGATTAAGTGCAGCTGGATTAATCAAGTAAATTGAGGTTATTTGCAGTGTGTGTATGTTTTATAAGTCATTCGTAAAAGCCACTGGTAGATCTGACTTTGCAGTACGCTGTTCCAGTGATGATTGCTCATCTTTTTTTAGTAATATCGTATTGTTTACTCATATCTAGTTTTTAATCCCCATATTGAAAATACTTTCCATCTGTATAGTTATTACTCTTTTTTGTGTCTGAGCTTTTAAGTTTTCTGTCTTTGATGTTGCACTTAGCTTTAAAGATGTGTATGCATGTTGCCCTCTCATGGAGAGCAGCAGTTATGGCAAACATGAGTGATTTTCAGGTGTGGATCTCTGTGCCTAAAAGAGAAGTGCTCTGGTGACAGGATTGTGCCTTCATATTTAAGATTACTACCATAACGCTTTTACGACTTTGTTTGCCACTGATGAAACTGAAGAAAATTGTGTTAAAATTCTTAGATGTAACTCAGATGAAGAGCTAAAATTTGTTTCAAAACAAATTTAGTTGTTTTTATAGAATCCTCATGTGTGAATTCTCACTTAGGAACAAAAAGTGCATCATGTCATTGGCTGAACACATTATTTCATCCTGGCCTTCTAAAAGCATAATTAATCAAGGTCAGGGATAAAAGAAATTATTAAAATATTGCCTTTCATTCCTCCAAAATTAAAACAAGTATGGACAACCTTGACAATTTGGGATTTTTCCATGGAATTATGGTTTTTGTTTCATGACAAAATAAAATTACACCATTTATTAAATTCTTCATTACAATGCCAATTTGAATATCCCTAAGTCCAGTTCTGTTTGTGTCAGGTAATTAAAGAAAAAAATTAATTCTTTCCCTAGCAATGCTAATAGGGCAAGCATAAACCCATTGCATAGGTTGCTTGTGTGTTTCTCTATTGCCTAGCATGTTTTATTCTTGCAGCAGTAATTGTACAGTGTGGTCTCTCATAACACACAGGCTGACAGTAAAAAAAGTCCCATTTGCAGGATTTGCTCCAGGAAACTTCTTGAAAAAAGTGTTTGTACCAGGGCTTCAGACTAAGTTAGACCTGTTAGATGGCACCAGAAGGTGTGATCCTGCTTCCCTTCTTGTTGCACTTCTTTATGATAAATTGACACAAATGCTGTGTTGCTAGAGTAGTTTTTGCCTTTTCACTTGTAGGATGAGGTCTTTGTGTGTTAAAGCTCTGAACTGAGGAGACAGGCCAAGATGAGTGATGGTAAAGAGAGATCCTCAGAAGATTGAATCATGTCACAAATCCTGATGGCATTAAATTTCACTGTAACATGAAGTTGCACCTTGAGTTAACCAGTGACTAGTCTCTTACGCTTTTGAAGAAAAAATAAAAATTTTCTTTCATAATGGAAACTTATTTCGATAAAAATCCATACTGAGATGCCCATAATACTTACTTTTAAGAGTATGGTACCTATAGAATTAGCATTAGAGTAAACTAGTATTGTGTAACAACTATTAATAGGCTACCAGTATACACAAATATATTAAATGGTGATACCAAACTCATACTTGCTTTTGTCGGCAGTGGAGTAGAAAGTCTTGTTACACTTGGAGCCACAGTTTTTCATGAAGTCATTTGCTCATTTTAAATAAGTTATCAGATGTTTAATGACTTCCGGTGAAGAAGAAGAAAACAGTAATCATGAGTAGCTTTGTAGTTTTCTGATTTTCCATGTCCCCTGTGTAGAACTGCAGAGCTGCTGCTGCGGTGTACCTTGGAAAAGCTCACACAGCTGAATGTTGTCAGTTGTGTTGGTAAAGCACGTTTGCAATTTGTTTCCTGTGTGATAGTGAAGGTGGCCTGGGTGTACTAATTCATCTGTTTCTGAAGTGTTTTCTACCCTGTTTATCCTATAAATCCAACATGCAGGTGGTTTAGAGTATGGATATTTTTCATATTCCAGCATGAAACACAAAGGCCTCCATAACCATATTCTGTTAAAACACTGGAACAAAAGTAGATGCCAATTGAGTCAAGACCACATATCTTCTCTAAGTTGAAATTATTTTATATGCTCAGGAAACTTGAAAACTAAACTGTATTGGGGATAACCCTTGCAGTAATGTGAAGTTGCCTGGGAAAATAAGGTCTTTTATAGAAAATAATAACTGTAGAACAGAAGGAAGACATTCCCTCTTTTTTAGGGTAAAATAAAAGATGCATATATGCATGCAGAACAGTGTGTTCCAGAGACCAGTGTCAAAGCTCTCCAGCAATTCATGCAGAGCAAGGTGTCATAACCACTGGCCCTTGTTCCTTATATTTTTTTGTTGCACATGCAAAAGGTATGTCTGGTATTTAAATAAATAACGAGGGACCATCAGGCCCTACTGTTTAGGTGTGGTGTAAGTTATGATGCTGGGCTCCAGCTTTCACTGTAGAAAGGTATGAGTTTCCTTAAAGTCCTCATCCGTATCTGCCCACTCCATGTGAATGTCATGAGTGTGTCTCAAGTGACCCCAGATGATTGTGTATGGGCAACTGAGTTTTGCCCAGTGTGATTATATAAAAAAACTTTACACCTGAAAAATTAGGACTTTTAGCTGAAAATACATTTTTTGAAAAAAAAAAAACTCTGGCCAGATTAAGTTTCTGGTTAGTAATTCGCGTCACATCCTCTTAAACTTGTTCTCAGTCTAGGGGGGGGAAACCCTTTCAATTTTGCACATACACTGGAAGCAGAAAAAAACATCCTGTGACTTATGTCAGGAGAATAGAAGGGAAGTCAGTTCATTTGTCAGTATATTTTCATGACTGATGTTTTTTTCAGTTCTCTTCTTCAGAAATCCACTCGCTTACAATTATCAATAATGCATTAATTCATGTATAACCAAATAGTGACTGCTGCATGATTAGATTGTTCAGGTTTCAGTTTTGATGGTCTTACTGTGCAGTGAGAACTCCAACTAGCTCCTTATTTTTATTTACTGATTGTGTAAGTTAATTAATAGTAGTCTTGAAGTAGTAATACGTAAAAAAGCTGAGTAAGCCTTTATTTTTTCAGGCAAATTTTTGTTTTAGTGTTGACTTGAAGTGCAGTTTAGGTCCTCAGAGAACCATGCACTCTTGTAATGCAAGCAGAGACTCCCTGCCCTAAAAGAGTTGCATTGGGTTAAAATGTTTGTTGAGTTTCACAATGATGAAAGGTAAAATCATGAGAAAAATGTTAGTTTTTCAGCTTTTCTTATGATGAATATTCACTGCTCAGTGATATAATTGCAATTTTGTCTTTGCCCATTTATACCTTTACACAATTCTCTTGAACTTTTGGGGGAAGATTTTCAGAATTAGAATTTTACTTTCAGTCTTCACAAGCTATTTTCCTTCATCTGGTTACCCAGGATATTAACACTATGAATTTTCTGATTTTTTTTCTTAATACTTCAGATCTATTCTAGTCGTGAACTTGAAGAAACGTTGAACAAAATCAGGGAAATTCTCTCCGATGACAAACATGATTGGGATCAACGAACTAATGCGGTAAACTTTGTATCTTGTTTAGGTCTGGGTGGATGTATTTCACAAAGCACAGGCAGCCAGATATTGTAAAATGTTTTTGTCATGAAATAATTACACTCCCATAATGGAAGAAATTTTCATTCTCAAACCTTGAATTTCTGTATACCAAGTTAAGTCTGAGCAAGTATTTATAAAAGGCCAAAATACATTTTTGTCGACCTGTAAGTGAAAGCATTTCTAAAATCCATCATATATATTTCAGCTTGGCCTTTGTGCAGAATCACATATTCCACAGGCTAACTGCTAGCATTAGTACTTCTTACGTGTGACTATGATAAGTTTCACTTGCAGGATTAAAATGTTGATGTGTATGTAGCATTTATCAGGTTTATGGCATCTTGCTGTTTAGAAATAGGTATGTGAAGAGAATTATCTTTGTGTGTTTGTAGACTGGGTTCTGAGATTATTTTTTTAGCTCTAGAATTTCAGCAATATACATTTTTTACAGGTTTTTTAATTGCTTGCATGTATTTCAAAATGGTGATTTAAAGACGTGTCTGCATACGTTTTTGCAGGGAAACTATTCCTTTTTATTTTTTATTTTGAAATGCATATTGGTAGTGACTTAAGCTAAATGCCTTAATCTTTTTAGCTGAAGAAGGTTCGGTCGTTGCTTGTTGCTGGAGCTGCACAGTATGATGGATTTTTCCAGCATTTACGGTTGTTGGATGGTGCTTTCAAGCTGTCAGCCAAGGATCTCAGATCCCAGGTGGTTAGAGAAGCGTGCATTACTGTAGCGTAAGTATGGTTCGTGTGCATGTGTGTGCATTGCTGCTGGATGTCACTGTGGATTTCACTTAGAGTGGCAGGAAAGGTTATCTTGTTGGACTGCTGTACACAGTAACTGATAAAGAGCCAAGTCAGCATCTGAAGCTGCAGAGAAAAAAAAGGGTTGAAGGAGTTTGTTCTCTTGGGTGATACACGTAGTTGATAATCCCATAGCAGATTCCATGTGAACAAGTCACTGTCGTTACTGGGCACTTAGTGCAAGTTAATACAAACCACTGTGAGTAATATTGGGGGCCAGTCTTAGGATCACTTGTGCTCAGGGTGGTTGGCACAGAACTTTAGTGGGACTGCTTGTAATAGTAAAATGAACCTCCCGGTAGTGGTTTGAGTATTATGTGTTTTGGTGAGGTAATGTCTTTCATAGTCACAGAATGGTTTGAGTTGGAAGGGACCTTAGAGGCCATCTAGTTCCAAACCCCCTGCTGTGGGCAGGGACACCTCACACTAGTCAAGGTTGTTCAAAGCCGTCCAACCTGGCCTTGAACCAGCCACTTCCAGGATTGGGGCATCAACAACTTCCCTGGGCAGGAGATAGATGTCCATGATAGTTTTAGAAGCCATGGCTAAACTGAAATGGTATCTTCACCCTTAGCATCTTGCAGACTCCATTTAAATTCAAGGGTGCAGGAGAAAGACAGTAGTCTTTCCCTCTTCCATGTTTTCTGTGACTTTTTTTTCCCCCTCTGGAAAGACATTAATGTACTGACTGTTTTTCAATGGCCATCTGAAACAGATACACCCTAGCTGTTCTGGTCTCCTGATTGAGTAGGCTGAGTGGAAATGTTAGAACATACAACACTTCTTGCCAGGGAAATTGAGGCTTTGAGAAAATAATAGTAACCTTTCCTAACATGCAGTCAGGAGAAGTGTAAAAGTAGTGTGTAAGTGTTCTCATCCAGGCCTAAGAGCTTGGAATTTTTCTTGATCCCTAAAACTGATGTATTTGATATGTCATTTGCTAGCTGCAAATTCCTTTTTTATAGTCTCTCTGTATGAAAGAAGTATTTGTTAGGACCAATGGACAGTTGAATTACTGTGTTTGTATATTTGTTAAAATTGAGAAAGTAACCTTTAGTAGACAAGGTAGTCAACTTTTTTGGTTGGCTAATTGGGTGGTTTTGCCTCCATTTAAGAGGAAAAAACCCCAGTAATTTATGTAAACTTTTAGATTTCTATCTCTCAAAGTGTGTTAAAAAGCAGAAATACAATGATATTTTATGGGGATGTGAGAATTTAGGCTTTCAAATTTTGGTATTTGTTTTCCATTATGAAATCAAGTTATAAATGTTTGGCTTCTTAATGCATCTGCTAAGTAACAAAAATATTCCACAAATCCTACATTTCTAATGAGTCAAGGACTTGGAAACAATGAAATTTAGCAATTCTGATGTTTGGAGTGATAAATCTTTAAAATCCACAGTGAACGTTGTGATTTTCAGACTCAGAAATTAATTTTTATTAACAAGATTCATTTCTTTTCCCTAAACAGCCACCTTTCAACTGTTCTGGGAAACAAGTTTGACCATGGCGCTGAAGCTATTGTGCCTACTCTTTTTAATCTGGTTCCCAACAGCGCCAAAGTGATGGCAACTTCTGGGTGCGCAGCCATTAGATTCATTATTCGGGTAGGTGTTCCTCTCTCATTTAGCTGCCTGGGAATATTCAGGTAGTGGCTCTTGGCAGAGATAATAACAATTCTGATAATAACAGCAACAGGGTTGTAAATCGTTCTTCAGTGGAGGAGTAACATTTCTCACAGGTGGACGAATGTTATTTATCGGTGAAACCAATTAGCAGCATTGTAATAGTAAAAATGGGTGAATAGGTATGAAAAGCAAGTCTTTTTTCATGATCTTTTTGGCAATGTGTTAACTGTAAAAAGTCAGGTATGTTTCAGAAGGTAGATACTTTTAACTTACTCTTTGGAAAAAACAAAGTTAAGTTAGTAGTTAAGAAGATTGTGAGATAAAAAACCCCCTGAACAACGAACAAAGCTATTTCTACACACAGGCCCCTAAAAAAAAAAAGTAAATTGGAAACCATGAAGTTAGTAATAAAATGTTGAAGAGGCCAGACAGAGATGGATCAGTTCAAAAACACAAGTTCATGAAAGAAAAATTCAGCAGAGATTTTAATCCTTGGGTTTAAGAACTTTCTAAACTGAGTCCTTAAAGCTATAGCATGTAGAAAAGAGGAGTGCTGTATACTTGCTGATTTTGTTGAGTGTTCCTTAAGCATCTTCTCCTGACTAGTGTCTGAGGCAAGATATTTAGATTTTTTGGACTCGTATTGATAGTTTTGTGTTTCAGATACAAGTGGGAGGTTGCCTGTAGTTTCTACATTAAAAGTTGTGGTGTTCTTAATGCTAGACACTTACTGCTATTCATCAGTGGTTTTAATTTTGTAAGTTGTTGTAAGCCTAAGTGGTTTCACTGCTCACACCTTTTATTGCTATCCTTGGTGTGTTTTGGAATCTGTGCTTTGTCTGTCCATGCCTCTAAGAATGTGCTTTGAGACTTGTGCATGCACGACCTTTGTATCAGCACTTGGGCTAAGATAAGATCCCATGGCACTTTTTCCTCAGATTCTTACACTGCATTGTGAGGTGGCACAGAGCTGAGAGTGAAGGAAGGAATACACCTTACACAGGGATCAGTAATGTTGTAAGAGAACAATACCACTTGCGGTAGTCTTAGATCAACTCACACACATAAGAATCTATCCCTGTGTTGTTCCACAGGAGAACCAGAAAAGTAGCATGAAATAAAAATTCACCAGTTGCATTAAATTGGCTTTATTGGTTTAGTTTGGTTGAAGACAAGATTACACATCAGCTACAGTTGCCCTGATGTTTAAATTTCTGTTCTTCTTAGCTGTAGTTTAAGAGAAAATCCTATCCATAGTGTTCAAATACCCAGCCAATACATGCCTTATGTGAGTTATTTTTGGCATAGAATTCTGCTTTCAGTAGAAAAACAAATAAATATCAAACAGAAGTGCAGCCCCATGCCCCCTTGGATTAAATGGGTGTTGGTCAAGGTGTGTGTGATCAGCTAAATATTTAGAGCCCAAGCTATAGCAGTTTTTGGAGTCAGTGTTTTGCTCAAAAGCTCCTACCAGAATTCAGGGACAGCTAATTCAGTTCCTGGTGCTTTAGTGTGTAATTGCTGTGAGAGTGAGTCTACATAAAAAGAGGGAGGTTGTATTATCCTGGTGATCTTAAAGAGCTTCATCTCATCTTTGTGCCTTTACTGGATTTCATATTTCTTCTCCAGGTAGTTCTTAAACTGTAGTCTGATTACTCTTTCATTACTCTCAGTAAATCAGGAAACCAATTAAAAAAAAACAAATGTGGGGGTGGTGGGGAAGGAATCAAGAGATGACATGGTGGCAGAAAATCTCTGCAAGGAGATGGAATTCAGGTTAGTCAGCTGAGCTGCAAGGTGGTTTGGGAGGAAGCATGTAGCATTGCAACCTCAAAGGAGTAACAGATGAAATGTGAAACCTTAAAGCTGAATGAAAGCAAGCCTGAAGCTTTGATTCCTTTGCAAAAGGCTTTCTAGAAATTGCAATGCCAGTAGGTCCAAAGACTTGGAACGCACAGGTTTCTTCATCTGTAAAAAACGTTTTATTTTACCCCCTGATATTGCCCACTGCCCCTTTCTGACAGTCATATGCCTCTTCAATTTGCAAACTGTGCAAAATAAAAGCAGACCTCCTAAAACCATGTATCAGTATGGACAAATGCAACTGTTGAGCTGTTCCAGATTTTTTGATTAATTCCTTCCGAATTCTGAAGTTGGCAGTACTCTGCAAGCTGATCGTTATCTGTCTGCTTTTTTGATGATTTGTGTGTTTATATCCTGCAGCTATAACCCAAGGACTAAGTCTGGTACATGAGATAGTAAAAATTCTTCAGTACTGTACTTTTTAAGCTGTTGTTTGCTTTTTTTTAATTAACCTACAGTTTCACACTGTATTGAGGGCTGTTTTAAAAATTACTGTAGGTATTTAATACAGAAAGGACTAAACAAATTAACTGAAAATAGGTTTGTTGAGCCACCTTGCTTTTATGTGGAATTAAAATGTTGAAACTTTGTGTCTACAGTTAGTTAAGCTGAAGTAAGACTGCTTTAATTCTGAATTCAAGTATTGCATTTGGATTTAGTGTAGTTTAGCTTACCCACTTTAAATGATAGTTCTGTAGTTTTCTTAGAATGTTAGGTGTTCCCATATGAATTATAATCACAAGCTTGTTTATGTGTCAATGCTTTTATTACTTTATTGACATGTTTTGCATTAAGGGGCATTTGGTCTTTGTTGCACTAAATGTATTGATCCTGAAAAGAATGGCCATAGTTTCGGATTTATTGATTTACTTTTTGCTCCATAAGTCTGATTTTTAAGACTACTATTACTGTTTTTTTTCTTTGTGGCAAAACTAGAAGGACATCAGCTTCCAACTCCTTTGAGACAGCTACATTTGGACCTTCACATATTACTTCTGACAGCAAAGTATTACATAGCTTGATGTGATTGTTGATGACATTAGAAGTGACTTTTGCTTGACCTTTTGGAAAAAAATAGCTTTAATCAATTGTCTTGCTATCACCAGTGTCTTATTTAATCGTATTCTAGGATTTAGTTTTGGTAAGCGTTTTGTTATGTTGTTAATTCTATTGGACTGAATTAGTACAGTACAAATTGAGAATTCAGAAATGCTTTTGTCATTAACTACTTTATCCTTTTTTTTGTTAGCATACTCATGTGCCACGTCTCATACCTTTAATAACAAGCAACTGTACCTCAAAATCAGTTGCAGTTAGAAGGTGAGTACCGTAAAAAACAGAAAATTATCTTAGCCATTGCTTTTTAAAATGTGATTAGCATATGTTGAAAATTAACGGATTAGAAGATTTATGGCCATTAACTCTGAATACACAAAACTGTTATCCAGTAAACTCCAAAAATCAAATTCAGCAAAGTTACATTAGATGGTACTGAGGAGTGGTGCTTTCTGCCTTATTCAGGTGGTGTACACTATATCCTTCTGCAGAACTTTTTTGGATTTAAAACGTTCCTAACACTAGTTAGAAAAACTGCCTTCTCATTTCAAACTAGAAGAAAATGGAAAACTTAATTTAATAAAAAGCTTAGTTCTCAGTGCAATGCAAATAAAGAACACAGGTATGGAGATGCACTAGGAAAGTGTGGAACAGATGTGTGCCTTTGCAAAGCACCAGCCTGAGCCTGTGAGTTACTGGTGGGGCCAGACCTGGCAGACCTGGTGAGGTGATCTCTTGCTGGAGCACTGCAGTACTTGCAGTACTGAATGCCGTATGTGACAGCGTTCCTGATGCCAGGAGGACTTGGTAACTTCAGTGTAGTACAGTTGGAATGCTTGAGGCTGGGCTGTCTGGACCCACACTAGCCCAGCAAGTGATAGAGCTATGGGCAATGCAAGGCACAGCTTGAGCACCTGAAGTATGTGCTTTGAGTCTAAGCTGCCTTTGCATCCAAAGCAAGTGTTATCTCAACCTGTATTGTACTGACCTGTCATGACTTCTCATTGACTGCAAAACAATTCACAAGGCTTCAGTGCCCTCTCTTGCAGTGGCTTTACTGAAGAACGTTAGACTGTGGGTGGCTTTGGTACTCTTGAGCATCAGTGAAGGCTTTGTTTCCCTAGTGCTTCCATTCCTTTGGAAAGACGACACTAGATTGGTTGCGATAGTGAAAAGCCTTTCAGGGTTTCTTTCCCTGCTCTGCTGGTAGAATTTGAGCAGAATAAAAATCAAATCTGTCCTTCCAGAACAGGTCAAAGATGTAACATAACCAGAAAAAGTGATAGTTCCAGGCAAGTCTATGACCTCTTTGAAAACTTGTTATGTACGTCTCCCTAATCTGTGGCAGTATGATTTTTTCATCAGGTTGTATCTTTAGACATAGTTTAAAGTATGCCTTTTGCTAACGGCTGTTTGTTAAATGGTCAAGATTTCTGAATTAATAATGTATACAGTTATGTAACTTTATTTGTACGGTGCCAGCAAATTTTTTTGGAGTGCTTTCTCTATATGCAAAGCCCTGTACTAATGGTTTCATGTTTTCTTTTATGCTACGTACTCAGTAATGACAGATGAAAGGATGGGCGTAATGAAATACACTGCCATAAAAAATATTACATTGTGGTTTATATCAAGATTTTATACTCTGTACAGTTTTTTCAACTTGATTAATTTTTGTCTGTTATTTTGGGGCTAATACAGTTAACGTGGCATATGCAATAAGCTGACCAATGCTCTTACTTGACAGATAAATGTACTTTTATTTCATTTATTTCCCTCAGGGAGAAAGAATAAAGTTAGTGTTAACTCCACAGTCACATCAGAGAAATGAATATTAATTATAAATTTGTTCTGTCTTTTTAGGCGCTCCTTTGAATTTTTAGACCTGTTGTTACAAGAGTGGCAAACACATTCATTGGAAAGGTATGAGCCAGTATACTTTTTCCCCAAGAAAAAACTACTAATGTAATTTAAGAAAAAAATATTGTCATTGAATCCCTTAATTGGATTATGTTGTTCAGTGTTGGCCAACCTTTCTAGCATAGACAGCCTTTCTAGCACAGCAGGTCACATGGCTTGTTCAAGTGCCAGGGGCAAGGAGAGCTCTATGCTCCAACCTTGGCTTCCTGATGCCTCCTTTCCTTACCCTCTGCCTCTTCTCCTATACTGCATGTGAGCAATGCATACACAGGTAAACATCTGTTTTTTCCTCCTGGAAGGAGGAAATTCGTCTGTTTGCCATAAAACAGGGCAAGTGGGATGAGGCTGGAGGATTTCTTCTAGTAATGAGTGAGAGCACACTGTAACTTCTCCAGATACATGGAAAAATAGTACGTGCATCAGCTCTGCAGCGTGGTCACTGTAAACAGGAAGAGCAGAGAGACTAAAAGGCATCCAGAGAAGGCTCTGAACAGTTCATCTAGCTCTGTAGTCACATTTGTATCCCTCAAGATGCTCCTGAGCGAGCAGTGGGGAATTCACATGATTTATGTCAAAGTGTCTAAAAAATAAAAAACACGATCACCTTCCCCCTCAAAAAGTAAAATACCTCCCACCTAAAGCTTATCTTGAATTCAAATCTGTTTACAGTCACAGTTTTGGCTTTTTCTGATGAGTGCTTTGCTGTTCTTTGAGCATGTATTCAGGTTCTGAACTCATATGCCAAAAGCTTCCAGAGCCAGATTTCCAGTAAGAAAACAATTTTAACTTTTCCCTTTTTCATACTATTAATATAGTAGTGGAAATAGTTTTTCCATTTCAGGAAAGCAGGAGTCTTAAAAAAAGTATTTTTAAATAACTTTTAAAGTGGGATATTTTAAGTGTGAGAGGTGGATGTATGTCAGAAAAGTAGATTAAAATTCATTTAGATTGAAGGAGGAAGCTGACCTAAACCTTTACGGAGGGTGCCATTATGTCATCAGTGTGCTTAAGTGTTTGTTTATTGCATGTGTTGGAAAGAACTACTATCACAGCTGTTTTTTACTTGGAGTAATTAAAGTGTAAAACCATCACTTAAAATAGAATTTGGAGTAGCATGAATAATGTCTTTTTTCTAGGCATGCAGCTGTTTTGGTTGAAACAATCAAGAAGGGCATTCATGATGCTGATGCAGAAGCAAGAGTGGAGGCAAGAAAGTGAGTCTTAACTACATTTTGCTCTGAACAATTATATGTGTTATATGAGTGGTAGAAGGCTCTCATCCAAGGTGAGCTGCTAACTATGGCAGAGGAAGAGGACACAAGTTTGGTTGAAAATTGGTGTTTCTGTTCTTGAATTGCTCCACACTTTAAAGAAAATACAGAGCGTTTACATGTGGTTATTCTCTTTTGCAGGGCTTATATCGGTCTTAGAAATCACTTTCCTGGTGAAGCTGAGACTCTGTACAACTCTCTGGAGCCGCCCTATCAAAGAAGCCTTCAGACCTACTTGAAGAATTCTGGCAGTATAGCATCTCTCCCTCAGTCAGACAGGTCATCCTCCAGCTCACAGGAGAGCCTCAAGTAAGGAACTCCTAACAGTTTCTGAGCCAATAAACAAATGCAAACTGTTTCTCAAGAGAAATGAGCCAAGTTGCTATTATATACAGAGAAGCTGCAATTTTATTTTGTCACTTCTTATATTTTTTAGTAAAACTTGTTATTGTGTTTTGCTGTATGAGAGTATTAACCCAGCAAGGTGAAAAATAATGGCAGTCGTTGACTGGATTTTAGCATGTTGTACTTACTCATATATTTGTTCCTTAACAGTCTCTATTAACACCAGAATATTTTCAAGGTTCACATATTAATGTCCAGCATTCTGGTGCAATGAATAAATCTAGGAAAGGTATAATGGTGCTCCTCCTATATACATATATATCCTAAAGAGAGAACCTTTTCACTGGGAAGCATGTCTGGGACTTGTGTTTGGAGCACATTGTAGGATCAGGATGCACCCAGTCGCTCTACCTTGGCCTCCTCAGCTTACTTGTGTCCAAATAGCCTCAAAACATTTGTTGTTAATGTCAGAAAGGCAGTTATTCATAGTCAGCTGCAAATACATGATCTTCCGTGAAGAATTAGGTCATGGTGCTGACCTCTATATTATCCTTGAGCACCTGAGCTAGTAACTGAGTAAATATACAATATGAGGCATCTCTTTTCTTCTCTGCTCTTAGGTTTAAATTAGAGAGGTTTATTTTTACTAAAGCTGTGACTCTGACTCAGTTTGTAATTTGACTGTTGATCAAGTATTTCACTGTTTCAGCAAATACTAACCTCCCCTGTCAGATATTCAACCAGTGAATAAACTATCATGCTTTCTTCTACTGGTCTTCTGCTTATCCCTCTGACTGCATTTTACCCTCCCAAACCAGGCTGAAGGATGGGCTCACAGTTAAACCTGAGTAGACAGAGAGATTTTGTTTCAGCACCTACTTGTTTTTTGCAGTAAAAGGGAAATGGAGAGAAAACATGGAGGAAAATATGTAGGACTTTTCTCCTTTTATAAATTGCTGAAGTCTCTAACATTCGAAGAGGGGAAATGGAATCTAGCTGCTTGGAAGTTTCAACTTTTCCCTTTTTAATTTGTAACATAATTCTTGAGACTTATAGGACTGGAGGAGGCTTGTGAGTTGTACAGCTTTTTTTTCCTGTTACTGCAGGCACCACTTCACATAATATCTTTTGTAAATAAAGCTTTTTGGGTAGCTTCCACTATATTTATTTGACAGCTGATTTATAAGATCAGCCCTGTGGTTAAAACCTTGTACTGACCACCTTAAATGTTTCTGTGACCAAGTCTGTAATGCCTGAATTTTGTTAGCAAAGCGTGCCTGTGGGTAACCTAAGAATTAGTGCTTTGTGATTAAGATGCAATTTTATAAAATAGGAAGGATAGTTCTGTGTTTTTTATGATTCTGTATTTAAAATATTTATCTAAAGTACTCTGAGAAGATTGAAGGGGAGAAAAGAACAGAAAAACATTTTTTTCTCTCTTTTATTTTTGACTTTTGGATCTGATATGTGAAACTCACTGGGTTTATTGACTTTTTTCAGTCGGCCTTTATCTTCTAAATGGTCTGCAGCCAGCCCAGCAAGTCTTGCAGGCAGAGGTAAGGTGGTAGTAATATGGTAGAGTGTACAGTGTTTGTTCTTCATGTTCTTTGAATTAAAAGTTATAAATGCAGCTTAAAATTTTACTGTCTCAGCATTTACCCTGTTTCCAAATTAAATAATGGTATGTGTCGCTACAGACTGTACCTAGAGCTAGGATTGCCTCACACTCACTTCACGTTTTATGTAGTTTCAGTGGTTGCAAGTATGAGACATAATTTGTTGTTAATTGGTCATCTCTCCTGGAGTTTTGTCATGGAACAGTCATTCTCAAAGAAACAAAACATTATTCTTTGGTCTGTTTGTGATTGTTAGGCTTACATCAGTTGGAAATTAAAGACTCAGTGTCCTTTCATGTGTTCCCATGTAGCTGTTGCTCTTTATAAAAAAACAAAAACTGAGCCCAAACCCAAACCACATAATTGTAATTGAAAGAGTTTAATTTTGAGTTTTCATAATTTAATAACTTCAGTCTCTTTTCACGTAATGTCTTAGTAACTCTTTGCGGAGTAAATCATTGAGCTGCTTTTTGCAAATGGCTGGAATTGAGAGTGCTTGTTTTCTGGAAAGTGAAACTGTTAAGGGTAGTCAAGTTTTGAAGACCTAAAAACAATGGTTAAAATTAACTGAAGTGAATAGTTAAGATTCAGTAAATAACAGGAGGTGAATGCAAAAGTACAGAAGATTAGACCCTAAAGCATTTCATTGTATGCATTCAGCTTGCCTCTGGCTTTATCCGAGCTGAAGAGGGGGAGTATTTTCTTCCTTCAGTATCTCAAGGAGTGCTGTGAATTTCCTTACACTTGTGAAGCATTCACTAATGTAACAAATAACATAATCGTTCAGAATTATGTCATTTGCACTAGGGTGGGAAGGAGTAATTCCATTAAATAATGCTAAAATTTTGTGCGGAATGAAGATAAACACTATTGTAAAACAAACTGGCCTTTATGCGCATTTCCTGGCAACACCAGGTCTAGTTTGCTTTTTACTCTGTGCAGTTATTTGGCTTCCTGTTGACTTAAACATTTTCCATAACTTGCAAGTATGTTGCCGCAGTGAAAAACGTTAGCCTTCTCCATATAATTCTTGTGTTTGGTTGGTTTTCTTTTGCTAGTTTCAGGCAGCAGCAAGGGTGTTGCAAGCCCAGGAACCCTGCAGAGGTCTCGCAGTGACATCGATGTCAATGCTGCTGCGGGTGCCAAGGCCCGGCACGCCGCCGGGCAGACGGCTGGAGCCGGGCGCTTGTCAGCAGCTGGTCTGCCCCCGGGGTCCTATGCTTCCCTAGGTAAGGGCTGCACCTCTACACTCCTCTGCAGTATTTTCATGAGGGTATTTTCATTTTTTGGGGCAAAAAGTTGCAGCATGGTATTCAGGTATTTGACAAATTGTCGTTGTTTTTAGTAGTGTTGGAGTATGGTGAAAGAGGAGGTGTTCTGAAGTAAGTTACCAACTTTGCTAGATGTTTTATTTTTCTTCTGCTGGAAGAATGCAAAGAATGTATCTGTACTCTGCTTTTTAAATGTCTTAATCTGGAGTTAATGTAGAGTGTTGGAAGGAGCAGTACCTTTACTTAAGAGCATATTGTTTCTAAAAGAAAGAGGAAAATGAGTGTCAGGGCTCTTGATTTTCCTTTTTTCTCTGCTCTTTAGCTGACTATTTTACAGCAGTGCTAAAGAGACATCCTGGCAGAAGTGGTGGCTTCTTCACCTAATACAGAAATGTTATACACAATAATATACAGCATTGGGTTTGTAGATTTCTTCCTAAGGATGTTGATGGCACTATGTATATATGTTTTATGTAGGTGATAGTCTCCATTGATAGGAATGCTTACTGTTAGACACAGAAAGTGCTACAAGTGATAAGAATGCAGAAAAGTGATAGTGTTGGTGGTGTAGATGCTAGAATCTACACTAAGTGGGGACAGTAAAGGAATATGGGCATGTTTTTGTTCTTTTTAGGTTATCCATTCTGTAGGGATAGTAATAGGGGAAGCGAGGTTCAATGTTCACAAACAGAACTTAGCTCATTTTTCTTCTCAACTTATGTGCCAGCTAGATCACCAAGGAGACATCTTCTAATGTCAGTATGGCCATAAATGATCACAAGAGACAAACTAGTTCTTCTGATTTACCTTACGTTTAGGAAGATGTTAGCACACATGTAGGCTATAGTTTTCAAAGGTTTTGGTTTTGCTTCCTAAAATTTAATTTAGAGACTATTCAACATGAGTTTATTCTTTTCATCAGGGCGTACTTGAAGTGGTTTGGTTTGAACAGCATTCATTTTAGTGTTAAGTTCATGAGTGTGAACAATCCTGACTTTAAGTAGTACCTGCTACTTGGAATAGCAGTTTTGGGTGTGGGCTCCCTCTGGTGCCCACAGAGGAGGCAGCAGAACCTGCTGGGTTACAGGTGGATGCCAGCGTTAGGCTGCTTGATGGAGGGGATACACATGTGGTTCCCCTGAGGAGTTGTGGCTGCCCCATCCGTGGCCAGGTTGGATGGGGCTTGGAGCAAACTGCTCTAGTGGAAGGTGTCCCTGCCCATGCCAGAGGGGTTGGAATTAGATGATCTTTAAGATCCCTTCCAAATGAAACCATTCGTATTCTGGAACTCCCAGTTCCTCCTAACATAATGCCTAAATTTGTGGCTCATGTGCAGGAGGACGTATTTTGAACCTCAGACACAGCTGGAGTTGAGCTGTTGTGCAACGTAAAAGCAGCACAAAGCACAGTGGCAGAAGGAAAAAGACCGGTCGAATGGAAATCTTGCTTTGTTAATCTGTCATCTTCGTGCTGCTGAAATGAAGAGACCACTTTGGGTTTAAGAGTTCCAGAGAAAATTAGCTGTTGATTGGAGTATTGGTTTGCTTTTAGAACATTTTAAGCAGTATGTGATTCATGCCCCAGGTTATGTAAGCAAGGGTTGAGAAGGGCACATAGGTTTTCAGTGAAGTAAGCAGTGGTAGTTCTACACAGGAAAATAACAGAAATTAAGAAATAGCTTATTATCTTTGTAGTTCATAGGTTTGGTGAGTGAGGGTGGGGAAGACCAATAATAAGCAATAAGCCCAGGTCATAATCTTTCGAAAGATTTGGGTTGCTGGAAAGCTTTACCTTGGCAGCAGATGCAATCCCTTGTGGAGAATGGTATAATGGTCATTTGAAATAGCAATGTATAGTGAAGTCAAATCCTAGTGCAGCCAGTG
>JAWWEW010000078.1:54186287-54204390 GCA_035583185.1 Anabacerthia variegaticeps | reverse complement strand
AATCCCTTGTGGAGAATGGTATAATGGTCATTTGAAATAGCAATGTATAGTGAAGTCAAATCCTAGTGCAGCCAGTGCCACCAAGGTTTGCAGTCACATGAAAGCAGTACTGCTTCATTAATCTTGACTCAGTCTCCTAAAAATTTTTTATTGTGGTAAGGTAATTTAAATGACACTTACTTGTCCCCTCTTGCCCACGTAGAGTGTGACTGTTGTTTGGCTGTGGCTTGACCATGGAATGCACCTCAAAATATTTTTTACTCTTAGTTTTCGAAAGATAACCTTAAAATGAATAGAGTGTGAATCCAAGTAAGTGCCATGTTTCAGAAAGTGGGATAATTTGTAAACTTCTTCCCTCTGTTCATTGTAAGGGGGCTTGTTTATACTAGCCCAAATATGTGAAAGTAAATGACAAAATTTTCAAGATAATGCTGACAAAAGACCTGGAAAATATTACTCTATTTCCATAATGCTTTCCACGTATCTCAGGCTTCGCAATTAGTACCAAGATAAATAACATTGTCTCCTAGAGCTTGAATTTATTCTCATCCTTACTTGCAGAGAAACATCCTTGTGCTTAAACAGTTCCCAAATTTAAAGCCTCAGAGAGTGACAAGTCTATAAGCGTAGTAATCTACAATTGTCTCCAACCATCTCTTCCCTTTTTATTATTAATAGAAGAACTCTTGCTTATTTATAATTTTTTTAAAGACTATTCTAGAAGCAGGAGGACATTCTCTAGTTATTTTTAAATGTTAGCTACTCTGTCATACTTAAGTATTAATGTCCTTGTTGAGTAGGCTTGAGCTGTAATTATATATGTCTCATGCTAAATATTTTAATTTTGATTGTTACTGTCAGAATATTTATGCATTACCTTCCAGCTGAACTGGTAAATATTTAATGCTTTTAAACCAGAGTGGAACTTTCTCCCATTTGTCTGCCATCTTAATTGCGATATTTTTTTCCCTCCTGTCCCTTACCCCAGTTGGGACTTCATGCTCAGTATCAAATTTCGTAAGAAGTATAAATATTGTCATTCAGTAATTATATAAATATGTACTGATGCTTCAGTAACTGTTTAGACCAAGCATGAAACCATTTCTAAATGTTTCACTGTAAGGGTTTTCTCAAATCTGGGTAATACAGAGTCAGTATCCCTGTCCAGGGTCCTTGTACCCTGTTTTGTAATTTTCTGTCTCAGACTGAGAGAAACCAACTTTACTGTAGTTAGCTTATACATGCATGAATTAGATAAACATGTCTGCTGCATTTAATATTAATGTATTTTCCTTAATTAATGTTTTATGACTCTGCTGTGAACACCTTTATTCTAACACACTAAGTTTTCCATGTTTCTTTGCCTGCTTTTTCAACAAAGAGGATACTTCTGACAAGATGGATGGTAAGAAATTGTTTAGTCTGTCCTCTAGTTCTATTAAATATCTAATAAAAGGTCTTTTATGTAGAAGTATTGATGTTTAATATATTTGTCTCTTCACTAACAAATTACTATGCTATTTTCATTAACCCCTGTGTAATCTTGATATCTTAATGTATATGTTGTGTTATTGCTGTGTTTATCAGTGTTGTGACTTTTTGGTCTGTATCAGCAATAGAAACTTTATCAGATATTGGGCAGTACTCCTGTTTTTTGAAAGAAGCTGAATTACTTGCAGAGCAATTCTGTAGTCAATACATCATGCTTTTTAACTAGTCTAGTTCCAACATGTTTCATAGTTTAACATGTGAAGTCAGTTTCTTTTTTTACTTGGCAGAACAGCACTGAGAGAGAAGATGCTTGACCATATAACTTAAGATTGTTTAAAAACACCAAAACAACAACAACAAAAAACAAACAAACAAAACAAAAAAAAAACACAAAAAAAAACCCAAAAAACCTTCTCTATCAAAATCTAGTCCAGCTACATAATTTTAAGTGCTTGTAAATCACTTGTAATATGATGTAATTCAGTTAAAGAATTGTTTGTGAAGACTTACCTGTTAAAGTAGATTACCAAGTCTTCCACCTAAGTTTTAGTGCATACTTTTTCTTAATTCACCCTATTATAAACACGTGGAAGGACTGCAAAGCAGTTGAGAATCATCAGGCTTCTCATAGCAGTTTTCTGTTTCAGGTGTGAGCAAATAAGGCTTCACATACAAGTTTTACATACAATGCTTCACCAGCTTAGAGTCCCAGTTGGATGTACAAAGATTATAGTTCCAGTTTATTGGTTGAGAACACTTAATAAGCACTTGAAAAGTTTCTGCAGACACTGCTTTGCTGCTTACTTCATAATTCATGTTTATTAACAGTATTAACAGTACATGTTTTGAAGAATGAGTAATTCACTGGAAGCAAAGCAGGCAATATGTTTCATAGAAATGAAAACAATAAGAAGACAGATCTCTAAAACCCAGAATCCTGAATCATTTTAAAGCACAGATACTTCTTGGAAGAATTGGAGCTGGTTTTGAGCATTGAAGATAGCAAGCCTACTTTAATAAATGAGGAGGGTTTTACAAGATACTATTATCTCTATCACTTAATTCCACATCATGTTTCCTCGTGTTGCCTGTAATAGGATTTATTTATAACTGTTTATGCTGAACACTTTATCTTGAGCTTTTGCACATTGTCACCAGCATCTTAGGGCCATGTGTGCAAGTTTTTTCTATTCAAACCAGTAGTCACAGCTGTTGCACATACTGGCTTACAAGTAGTAGGGGAAATGCTACAAATTGATCAGAGTAACAGGGGTTTTTGTTTTCTAAAGGGTGTCTGTAGGTATGATGTGAGAGACGGAATAAACTCAGCTTTGCTTTCCAGCTGTAGTTGTGTGATACAGCTGCTATGATCTAACCACCATCAGGAGCAACTAAGCATTTCTCCTTTTCCCACTAACCTCGTCCACATGTTTTTATTGCTTCTTTCCTTATTGCCTTGTAATATTCCATTATCAGTCACTGTAGGTGAACAAACTCCATAAAACTGATTTCATACAAGTGTGTAGTGTTCTGTTATTTAGCTTTTGGAGCTACCAGTAAGCCTTCAGCCACCCTTGTGTGATAGCTTGTCAGGAAAGAGAAATAGAACCACCTCTTTTAGGAACAGCTGTTAGGCTGGTTTAAGTGTTACATAATATTTCCCTTTCAAGATCCAGCTCTGAAAGAATGTTACATTTGAAGGGGTAGTTCAGGATTTGGCAGTTTGGCAGTGGATTTTGTTTTTCTTTTTATTTTTTAACAGATGGGCAAATTTGATCTGGAAAACTTCGAGGCACTCCTACATATATATTACTGTAACTGATTTCTGTGCAGAAGCATTAAAATTTATACTGAACTAACTTTTTAGAGGGATTTTTTAAAAAATAGTGCCCTGAGGATACTATGACTTGAGAAAGCCATAGCCAGATTTGCTGAGAAAGTTAAGTTTAGGCTAGCCAGACACTAACAGATGTTTTCATCATTGTAACTCTCTTACAAGGCAGAAATAGCAGAGAGTGAAAACAGAAAATGAAGTCCTCTTTGATTTTTTGCAGGGCATTTAACATTTTTATCACGACTAGTGTATATTTTACTCCATGATGAGATTGTTTGAAAGGAACTTAGAGAAAGGAAGGATTGATGATTGGGCAGTTTCCCATCAATTCCTGGGTACTGATGTCAGGAAGAAGACTTGTCTGACTCTCATTTTGTCAAAATCAAGCCTTGTTAAGCTCGACATGTTTGTTCAAGTGTGTTCTGATTTCATCAAGCTCCTATTTCTTTCAATTTTCTGAGCAAAGTTTGATCTTGTGCATGTAGATCTTTAGAATAATCACAGGCTTAATTCAGAGAAATCCTCCTGGCTGGCAGTTCCTGTCGAATTATCACTGTCCAGTGTGGGGAACACTGTGTTTGTGGTTTTTCTCTGAGGTTATGTATAATAGTATGTTTTATATTTTCAGAAGAGCTTGCACTACAATATTTTAATGTCTGTTTTGATCTGTTGTACATGTCATTTTGTTGACTTACCTCATAGAAGTAATTTTTTCTCTTGATTTTTTCTTTTGTGGTTTTGTAACAAGTTTGGAAGGCAGTGCTGTGCATTGTGTTCTTGTATATCCCTGACAGTGTAGTATGGATATTTCTTGATAATTTTGCTTCAGTTCAATTGTAAAGTTGCAACACAAAAAAATTAGTTCTCTTGGCTTGATTAAAATTTGTCAAGATTCCTAAGATTGATCTCAAAAAGGAACTTGAGAGACACAGTACTGTTTGGAATATCATGTGTTTTATTATTTTTTCTGTTTAGGAACAGCTTCTGAAGATGGTAAGAAAATACTTTGTTAGATGAGCTAATATTTTCACATTTTCATTGATACAAATTAAGCTTTAAAAGTAGAATATGGTCTTTATGGGGCTTTGTGGAGGTTCATAACAGATAGCTTATGCATCTAATACTTGGTTGTCATGTAATATTTTTAAAATTCTTTTGCTTTTATTTTAATTCTCAAGTAATTCTCATCTGCAGTCTAAGTGTCATTGCTTAACATTTCTGGTGTCAAAATGTAAGGGCTTTATAATTTTGCATTTGTTTTTTAAAGCAAATCTTGCCACAGAATATTTCATCAAATGTGTTCATGCTCTGGGAAGCAGGTGCTACTATTCCTCATCTCTTTGAGACTTGGGAGCTAATTTTCAGTATGTGATTAACATTTAAACCTGTCATTAGTAAATGGAATGTAGAGACTCCAATTGAGTTAACAGTTCATTTGCCTCACAGACACAAACTGATTTATTGTATGTTGATGAAATTGAAGTAGGTTCCAAGTAATAATTGAACATAGTATTGAAATAGTGGCACTCTGTATTCCTATGTTTTGGGGCCAAATTCTCAATGCAGTTAACATGCCTTGCAGTCTCACAGCACTCAGTGGGAAAACATTGCCATTGCACGGGGATAACTAGTAGAGTTTGGACTAGTCAATCTAACCATTCTTGCTATCTAATTATTTTCTAATAGCTTAGTGAATAACCTCTTTTGTCCTGATTCTCTTCTTATAGACTCTCATCTATGGCTATTCCCTCTACTTGGATGAATAATATTAACTTGGCTGGTCTCCAAATTCTGCTGTGGAAGGCCTAAAGAGGCTAGAAATAAATAACAGTCTGTGTACCTAATTCTTCTGGGTGTAATATTGACTCTGCAGGTCTAGAAAAGACTTTCATTATGCTGGGTTTAAAAGTGTTGAGCTAGATTCACTCTGTACAGACTTTTTGAGTTTTGTTCCTGCAACTTAGAAGAATTATGGTTAGCATGGGTTTGGTTTTGATTTCTTTTTTCTGTTGTTTGAGAGGTTGGCTTAGGAAATATAGTACACAACTGCAGTATTTTCTTTTATGAATGATCTTTCAGTTACCTGTAATTCATTCATCAGGGGTCTTCCTTTCTTTTGTAATACCGTTGTATACGCTGGATGTTTTGAGGAACATGACTAACAATGCAGAAAGGTTTAACTCAAGAAGGATTGGCACTCAAGAGAGAAGTGAATCTATTGTTTTATTTCTAGATACTCAGTTTAACCTGTCTCTTCTTTGGCTCTTTGTTGAGGAGAGTTAGTATTTCTTTATATCATGTTGTTGCTGAGAAGCACTTAAGTGTACTTAGTCTTTGCAAGATGCTCTGAAAGTTTTGGGAAATCCTCTAGGAGTCTGATTGACCATGGCCATGAAAACAGTAGAATCTTCAGTAATAGAAAAGCTAGCATTCAGATTTCTAAAGAGGAGTGAAGTTAGGAAGAAACCTCAGAATTCTATTCAAAAAGCGTCAACATGATTTCTGTAGGTTTGTGACAGCAAGAGTAGAATTACAACCACAGGTAATCATAAGAAGACTGTACCTGATACAGCAACATTAGTGTTTGCATTGCCTATTGCATTTAATAAACTTCTCTTTTTTTAGTGTAATCAACCTATTCATGTAGGAAGGAAGAACTAGCTAGTTAGATCTGGGTGTTAAAGGGGTAATGTGCAAGCTGTTTACTGAAACACGTAGCATCAGAGGAGAAGTATTTCGATTCCTCATCTATTAAATCCTTCAAGGTGTTCAAATTTCTACTAATTATCCCAAGCGAATTTTCACCAATTGAGTTACATTGCGCTTCTTTTATCTGCAGAAACTTAATAAAATACTAGTCAGTGCCACTGATGCTTTTCATCCTACATGCCTGAAAAACTGATTTAATACCATTTTTCTTTTATAGGTCGTGTACGAACAAAACTTTCAACCCCGTCTGTTGGTATTGGAAATTCTAAAGCAGATTCCAGAGGACGGAGTAGAACCAAAGTGGTGTCACAATCTCAGCGTATGTATTCTGTGTTTGTCAGTTTTACCTGATAAAGAGCCCAAATGCTTAAGCATTAAATTCATTGACCAATGGCTACAGTCAAAGTTAATTTTAAAAAAAAAAGCTGTATACTGAGTTGTTGTTCTGTGCCTTAGGTTCATCATCGCCAGACCAAAATGAAGGTATTTTTTTCAGTGTTTTGGGTCAGTGGTATTTGCATGCTTTTCTAATTCATGTTGTTTTTCTCTGGACATAATACTAGGTTGGGTCTTAGTTTACCAATTAAATTAGATAATGTAACAGGAATGATATCTACGCTTAAATTCTGTCTTCAATTATAACTTCTCAACATTCTTTTCCCCCCCTTTTCTGACCTCCCCAACACAAAAGACCAGCGAACTTACATGTGGTACGTGGGCGAGTAATAAGAAAGTGTAGGCTGAATGATATCCTCAATGTTACCTGCAAAACGTAATTTTTCATTTTTAAAAAGTGTATTTTATCCAGAAATACCCATTTTCACTTGAAGCCAGGCACTGCGCTAGTTCTTCTTGTTTTATATCACAGCTATTACCTTTACTTAACTCCTCTTTGGAGTAGAAATAATTACCCTTCATTTTACAATCAGTTACTTGGCTTATATTTAGTCAAAGGGTTAGAACAAGCAATTTAATCTGTGTCATGTAATCCACAGTAATTTTCTATGTGTGTTCAGTAACCAAAGCAGATGCTACATTTTCATCTAGGCAAGCACTCTGTCAGTAATTAAAAAGACCTGATTACCTCACATTCTTTGGCACTGGCTGACCTACAGCAATTTGTCCACAGATCTGATTTCTCCAACAGGCATTTTCTGACTAAGCTCTGTAGCATTTTCAGATTATTATCTTTGTCTGATTAAGTAAAATGCTCTGAAATTAACAAAAGGAAGGCAAATTAACAATAAAATGAAAATAAACTACCCAGTCTTATAATTTGTCAAATCTAATGTTCTAAACCAAATAAAGTATACAGGGTTTGTAATTTCCAGTATTATTATTTTGTTGTCACTAACCAGATCCACTTTCTTTAGTAGAACTCCTTAATAATGTGTTTAATAGCAGAAACATTTGTCCTTACAGCAATGACTGCATTTATCATAAATAGAATGACTTTAGAATTTAAAAAAGCAGGTAGAAGAGTTTGAGGGGTTTTTGGCTTTTTTCCTGTTAGAGTACTTACCATTCAGTTTTGCATTACTTTATTTTCCAACAAGTGCAGTTGGATCAAACCCGATTCAGGACTTGCAGGTTTTGTGAAATAAAGCTTTCAAGCAGTGTGACAAGATAAATATAATAAAATCTAGTAACAGAAGCTCTCTTAAGAGCTTTGACAGTGCTCTAATCCCACAAGTGTGTGCGAGATGAGGGCTTGAAAGTAAGTCTAGCTATTGGCTGTGGCAAAAGTTGTGCAAAACTTGGTTTATATATTCAGTGTTAAGATGCCTACACTGTATCATAAGCAAAGAATGTGTGAATTAATAATTTAAGAAGGAAGGAAGGTAACAGCTCATCAAATTGCTTTCTCCCCTTCCATGAAAATCTGTGAGCAGTGTCTGTCACGCTTTTTTTTTATTAGTGTTAGGAAAGTTCTGAATTAACCTTTTTGAAAATACCTCCATACTTTGAATAGATTTGGTAAATTCTGAAGAAGTTAGGATATTGGATAAATGTCAGGGGGAGGGGTTAAATTTAGGTAACAATATAAGATTTTAGTGATGATCATTGTCGTATGATAGTAACTAAATTGTATATTCAGAGAAACAAAAGGAAGCCTCTTCAGCTTTTTCTCTGAAAATGATCAAGTTTTTTTTTTCCAAGAGAATTTATTTTACTCAGTATTAACATCTAAAAAGATAAATTAAACTGATATTGAGATAACTAGATCTGACTGTGTGTGATTATGTGTGAAAATTAAATGCATGGGTGCATCTTTACAGCCTTTTATTACTACTTCTGGTCAGAATAGCTCATTAAAACCTGTCAGTGGGGGAGAACAAGAATTCTGAGATGTTTTAAGGAAGATAAACAGGGCAAATACAAATGGACAGGTGAAGGAGAATTCTCAGGCACTGTATGCCAGCTATTTGGGTGATGCTTCTTTATGTGACTGAAAATTTCCACAGCATTGTGTGAAGTGTGGTGCTTGATGTTTCCATACAGGGGATTGTTTTAGTTCCTCAATTTATATAATGAAAGAATAGCTTCATATTAGATTTCAGCTTTTATTTTCTTTTTAAACCACTGTAGCACAGATGCTTTTGTTAATTTTTGGGTTACAGCTATCTTTTGTACAAAGATCATTTTATGAAAGACTTGCAAATTTGAATACTTTTTAAAAAAAATACCTTTTTAGGGTTTCAGAAGCCCTTTAAAATTCCTCTTCTATTTTTAAATTATCATGAAGTAAATACCTCATTATTATGTTCTTATCCATGGAAAAAAGTGGTGACATTTTTTTCCTCTCCTTTCCTCTTTGGTTGTTGGATAATTCAACAGTGTGTACTAAAATTGGATTACAGTCTTCACTCAGAGAATTTCTGAATGGAAACAAATTCTTACTTTTATACTTCAAATTGATTTTAAAGAGGAAAAGCTAAAATTCTATGCAAGTCTTTTGAGTTGTGCCATTGTGAGTTTGTTGTTTTTTTTTTTTTTTGTCATCCACTGCACTTGCAGCTCAGTTCCTTTACTGTTGTGTCTCAAAAAAAAAAAAAAAGAAAAAAGTTTTGATCTTGTGTGTAATTTTTGTTCAGCTGTTGAACTACTTGAGCCTTTTTTGGCAATGTAATATTCTTTTAAAGTAATATGCGGGCTACAGTTTCATGTTTAATCAAAACTTAATTCTTCAGTGTTACCAAGTTGTTGATTAGAAAGCTGAAGAATTGTAATTTGCTTGTGCAGCTTTGCTTCATCTGCTTTGTACATAGCATCTGAGTTTACTTCTTCAATTGTGGAAGCTACTTAAAAGCACTGCTTTAGCATAACCCCTTTGTGGCTTATTTTCCAGTGTGAAATGACTAAAGCTTTCTTATTTCCATTTGCCATCCATTTTTTAATCTGCTCTGCTCCCTCCCTCTTTATGGATTATAAATCCCTACCCTAATCCTGCCTTTACACTTGTTCAGGATCACAGTCTGCTAACCCCATTGGTGGTAAGAGTCTACAGAATTTGTGTATACATCATTGTTTGATCACCTGTTTGACATACCTCATTTAAGGACCCTATTCAGCAGAAATTCGGGCTCGCTCTTTTCCGTATGCTGCTCGTGACTAATTGGGTGTAATCCTTACGTAGAAAGCACTAGTAGAGATGGGAGGGGTTTGTCTCTCTGAGATGCTGCCTTAGTAATCTTTCTTTCATCATTCAGTTCACTTAGATCTACTGCTGATTGTAGTGCTGACAAGAGTTATGCCAATGCTGATACTAGCATAATATTTTCAGGATATTAAGCGTCATTTGGTTTATTTACAGTTATTTACAGTTTTCAGGTCAGACTGTAGAATGATAAATAATTAGAATGAGAGATTGCATTTCTTCTGTGTGTTCTGAGAAAAGTCAGTTTTTTGGGTTTCTGACCTATTGAAGATAATCTCCTGCAAGTCTCCAACACAATGAAACCTTTTACAATATTTTTATGGTTTCAAAGAGATATAAAACAGGAAGAAGTCGTATCAGGTCTAAGTTGAAATACCCTAATATAAAGAAACTTCCAAATCCTTCATTTTTGCAGCAGTTTTATAGCTTTGCTTATTCTTTTGTTGCTATAGAAGTTGTGCTTGTTTTTTCCAGGCTGTGTAATATTTTATTTATCATTTCTGCTGAATAGGTCCATAGTTTGGAAAAGGGATTTTGCTAACTAATCATTTCAAGTTTGAATTCAAACAATGAATCTGAAAGTATATGCATGGTACATTGTCTTAGATTTCTCTCTTCCACCCAGCATATATTTTATTTTGTTTGAGATTTTGTTTCTTTTCCCACATAGTCAAGCTTTAGTCAACTTTTATCTTTTTTTAAATGTGCCTCATAAGAAGTAACCCATGAAACTCACTGGAGATGCTGCATGTTGTCTGTACATCCTACAGCATCACTGTGGTCATACAGTTACCTGATTATTTTTTAAAGATTAATGAAGGGTTCAAATCTGTATGTAATTAACCTTTGGTTGAAATCCTGTTTCACTTTTTATTTGGACAGATTTCTAGAATTCTGCAGTTGGAAACAATATATTAGCTGGTGGCATAAATCAATTACAGCTAGAGAATAATGAATTTTTTGTTAGAACTTAAATGTTCTATAACTGAAATATCAAAATTAGGGATTAGTTTCTGACTACAGTTTCTGGTAGCAAGTACAGTATCATGAACATTTATAGCACTTTGTAATGTGCAGTTTCGATTAAAAAAAAATGTAAGACATTTAAAAATGTCTTGATGAATTTTTTATCTTGTTTGTAACTACTTGAAGATTTTCTCTAATTTATAAGTAACTGCCACAGAAATGAACACAAGTGTTTGAATCGTCTTCAGTGGCATTTTATTTAACTTCAGAGAACAGTGCTTGAAGACCCCATGCAATTATAAGCAAGGGAGAAGAGTTTAAATGTTGGGAAAATAATGTTATTAGAACATTGGTTGCATTGAAAGAACTGGGGTAATGGTGAAATATCCTAGTTTAAAATTGCTCCCTTTAGCTTTCTAACAGGTTATTTTTTTTTGGGTTTTTTTTAGTAGAAAATGTGATTAGTGAGACCACATAACTTAAAAAATATGAACGCAGCAGTGTTCGTGTTAGGGACAGTGGAACTCTTGATGAAATCCAGAAATATTGGTTATGGTTTCTTGAGCTTATCTAGTGCTAAATACCATGTCAAGTGCTTCCTTGCATTGATACCATGTGCGTAGTACTGGAAGAACTTGGACCAAGGCATTCTATTTAATATTTTTATCTTGGAAATTTTCCCTGATCATTTCAATCTACCACCACTTTCCTACTAACTTTAAGCACTGTTTTCTTTTTAATCATGGTTGCTTATCTTCTGTGCTGTTACTTACATTTATTCATTTTATCTTCAGCTGGCAGTAGATCCGGGTCTCCTGGAAGAGTTTTGACAACAACCACACTTTCCCCTATGAACACAGGAGTTCAAAGAGTGTTAGTGAATACTGCAGCTGCACAGAAACGAAGCAAAATCCCACGAAGTCAGGGATGCAGTAGAGAAGCTAGTCCTTCGAGGTTGTCAGTAGGTAAGAATCACCAAGTAACTCTTGGTTTCTTTATAGCTAAATGCTGGATATCTACAGCTTGTATTTAGTTATAGGTGAATGAAAAAGATAGAGTACATACTGATAACCTAAAATGTGGCTGTTTTCTGGAGCTAGTCTTTGACATACAAGACAATTTTAAGTTGAAGCTGAAACTTCAATTTTTTGCTGTCAGAATGCAGTAGTTGTTCTCTTCCTCACCTCCCTTTCCTTGTTGTCTTTCACTTTTTTCACTTCCTCCCCCAAAATACCCACATCTCTTGAATTTAAGTGATATCATTTTGAAAATAGGTTCTTCATTACTATGTGTGTCTCTTGCATATGTGTGCGTGCATGAGTATACTGCTGTGATAATCAAATGAGTGTTATGTCTTAAACCTCACAGTATAATCTGATTACACTTTATTGCAAACAATATTACTGAAAAATACCGGTTGATTTTATGGTATCGTTGTTGTTCTTTGGTTTTATTTTTGATTTTTACCTTGTCTGCATTAATTTTTTATTTTCCTCCTTTTAGAAAGCTGTGGGGTTTTCTGTTTGAGTTACTGTCGATTAACTTGATCTTGAGCACAAATTCTGAATCAGTACTCGAATGTTGCTTGTTTTCTCTCCATCCTTTTCAAAAGGTCTTTCAACCGTTCTGTAAAGAGCTGGTAAATTCCCATTTCAAGCTCTGTAAAGAAATAATTTCATTGAACTGGCTACGCCTGGAGTAATCCAGCACAATCAGGAAAGTCTGTAGAACAGGTTATAACTCACAAAACGCCATAATCGTCAATGTCTTTTCTTAGAAATGCTTCTGTGATCTTACTGCAAAACAGAATTGCATTAAAACTGCAACTTTTCTTATGTCTTCTCCCTTGTGTGCTGCTGTTTTGTCTGTACCCTGAATCATACTAGCACGAGGCAGCCGCATTCCTCGGCCTAGTGTGAGTCAGGGGTGCAGTCGGGAGGCCAGCCGTGAAAGCAGCAGGGACACGAGCCCTGTCCGCTCTTTCCCACCCCTCGGTAAGTACTCGGAGCCCCTCGTTGTGCATGGCTGTCTCTGCCCCTTGTTACATGCGCTAACGAATCCATGCCTCCTCCACGTAGCTTGTAGCTGGCCACCGTGTTCCCCCTTCCTCTGGCTCCCTCCCCACTTACTTCAGTGCAGAATTGACCAATGTGTGAATGGGTTGCACACTTGAAAAATAAAATGCTTTGCTAATGCCAGTGTTAAGTACCAAGTTGAGAAAGGTGTGTGATACCCAGCGTCTAGGTGCCTTTTTTGGAAAGGCACCTCTCCTTTTGAGAAGTTTATTGAAATCGTATTTCTCTTTTTGTTACAGCACTTATTGCTTGGGTGCAGTTAAGTAATCCGTTTCTCACTGACCTGCCAGGGCAGAGAACATGGTGTGGCTGCCATCCTCTGCCTTGGCCTGCATCAACAGATGGGGTCAGCTATTACTCAGAATTGCTCCCTAGTCAATGAATTGTTTTAGTGTACGAGAAATACACTTCGTTGTGTCTCCTTAGCTGTATTGTCATCAATGTATTATGCGAAGAAATAGTCAAATTTTAACTTTTTACTATGCCAGTAAATATGATGGCGCAGATAAGGGACCCATCTACTGTAACAGAACTGTATTCTGAGGCTGCTTTCCATTTTCTAAAAAGGAACAGGGCAAGTAGTAAAGACCTTACACAAGTAGATCAACAAAGTACAGTTCTGAAGTTTTCTTTTAGTCTGTGTAGACAAATTAACATTCATGCATGCTTAGTTATATTCGGTCATCCTTTCTACAGCTGCTATAAGCAAAAGTTTTGTTTTCACTTATTATTTCAGCTCACTGGTCTGACAAAAGATTTTATGAGATTGTCAAGCTGTTTCTGAAATGTCAATGAGGCTTAAGAATATTAACTTATAACCAACTTTAGCATGTTGGTTAAGGATTAGGGAAGCTTCTCATTTCTCCTGTAACCTTGTCAAGGTTACTATGAAGTTGGCAGTAAATTTTTTTTAAAGTATTTTTACATATTGGGCTTGTAGGTTGGGGTTTTTTTGATTGTTTGGTAATACCAAATTGTGTCTGTACAATTGTATGTGAAACTGATCTTTTTTGGTGTTGCCTTTGTCTGAAATAGTCTTCAGTATGTGTCCTCCTTATTTTGTTTGATCAAGTTTAACTTAAAGCTCAGGATTTTAGAATACTAGCTGTTAAACATAGTCTGAAAATAGTAAATCTCTGGTTTCTATCTCAGTTTGAGGTCCCCAGCTGTGCTCCTGATCAGCACTGAATGTCTGTTGTGGTCTGTTGAGACAGTATGCTTCCTGCCAGCCGTGGTTTTATTGGGAGAGTACAATTTAATTGAATGGAAGCTCTTTCAGTAACTGATGCCAGTTTGCCCAGATGCTGTTTAATTGGGGAATTCTGTTAAAAGTAGACGTTATGCAGGATCCACTTTTACTAAAACATCTGGAAAACCGTTGTAGGACACCGTACCTTCTGTTCTTTTCAAAACAAAGGTATTTTCTAGATCTTTTTGTACTTCTTCAGCTGCCTTACACCTTGATTTCAATGGCATGCATGCGAGATCAGATTTATGTTTTCTAATTGGTCAAATGCTTGCCATCTTAAGAAATCTGTATTAAGCCAATACCAGTGAGGTCTGTTGCTGGGATGGATGCCACTTAAGGTTTTATCTTTATTAATGTAGTTCAGTTTTATAATTCAGATGTCAAAACAAGTACCTATACAGATACCAGTAGAATTGTCTGATAGCACAGAGAATTAAAGTAACATGTATAGGAATCCAGCATTGTTTAAAAATAAAAACAAACAGCTATACTTGGAATAAATGAGGATTCTTCATATATGAATGATTTCAGGTGTCATTCAGTGTTTTGTTGGACCGGTTTTATCTTGTGGGATGCTGTTAACTTCTATCAAAAATACTAAATCTTATGTTTTCCAGGGGTGGAAGTGAAAGATGAGATAAGGCAGATTCAGTTCTGTGTAGGTAGAGACAGTTTAACATGGGACTGCAGGAGGAAATGTAATTTGTATTGCCTCTCATTCTCAGCACAGAAATTTTTTGCTTACAAATACAAATAAATAAAATGCATTTTATCCCCCATCGGGGCATAAAATTACCAAAATGCTACATAATTGCTTCACTGTATACATCAGTGTGAAGTTTTTATGTGATCTCACGTCTCAGTATAATGTTATAAACTGGGAGATAAGGGCCACTGAGAAGAAAGTAATTTGTAATTTACGTAGAGGTGTCTATTTTTGTTATATATAGTTAATATTAAATATCAGACTAGTATAATTTCTGTATTTTAGCTAAGAAATTATCTTACTGTGCTTCCATTTAAAATCTCATTTTGATTCATCTTTTTAAAAAATGAGACAACAAAAGTGCACAATTTCTGCAATTTGAGGGATACAAAGAATATTCTTGAGAACATGCTTTGGAATGAGGTTTGTTTTCCCCAATACAGTGCTTTCTTTCACTGTCATAAAGACTTGTCCAGCTTGTTTCAAACGTATCTTGAGAGCAGGATGATGTCAAGTTGCACGACCAAAGCTGGAATTTTTAAGTGTGCTTTTGATTTTCAGGGCTCGTTGATGGAAAGTAATAGAAAGGTTTATCCCATGAATGCTTGTATTTAAAGAGCTTTCAGCCATGATGCCTGTGTTTTGACGTTCTCTGTCCCATCTCCCTTTTTATGCTGAGACATATTATCTAAAGAATCAAGTATTCCACAAAATATTAGTTGCAAAGTAAAATGCCTTAGCTAAACATCTTCATGCAGGATTGGTGAGAAATAAAATGCATTGCTATACCGAATGTAGGGAGCAGAGAGCTCTATGTGGAAAGACGCAGTGTTGTTTCTTGGGATTTTTACATGAGTTAGGCTCAATTTGGATTACACTCAGTTTAGAAGAGGTGTGCTTCCCCAAATGTCATTGGGTCCATGGCAGGGTTGCTTAATTCAAATCAGACTCTTAAATGGTCTTTGTTAATCAGAGTAAAGGCTGATCAGTTTGATTCCTGATTTGTATTTATGCTGCTTTATGTATCTAAAAAGTGTAAAATACTTGCATTTACAGTTATTAAGTCATGAGTTTGTATCTGGGATTTATGCCACTGTTGGTGGACATTTAAATTCAAGTTAAAATTGTCATTTATGTGGTGTTAAAAATTCTAAGTTAAGTGAGCTGAAGAAGGAAGGTGAATTGTTTAAAAACACATTTGATTTAAAAATTGCTTCTTTTAAGAAAGGAAGTACTAGCTATGGTGAATCAGCATCTTCAGAATCACAAAAAAAATGAGTTCCCTAAGGGAGAAGTGTCCTCAGTTTTATTCAAAAATCCTTAAGGATCTTTGGTTTTCAGTTTCTATAACTTTGGAGAACCCTAATGAGCTATAGTAATTAACATAAGTGTTTCAATCTGACATTTTATTTATTTATTTATTTAAATGAAACAATGAGTGTGTGAGCGATGAAGTGTATTGACTTATTTTTAACTTTTAATTTTACTTGGATAATTTTAGCTTTCCTTTTCCCAGTGGTGAGTTTTAACCAAGGTTGAGTTACCTGCACTCAGGTGTATGCAGGTTGTCAGCTGCTAACACAGTAGGTTCCTGCAGTAGTCACCTTTTGCAAATAATGTTTGATACATGAGCTCTCCCTGTGACATAGAATTGAGTTAACTCTACAATGGAAAACCAGTATCAGTGCACTGATAATCTTGAAAAATAACTAAAAAGTTCTGTATGAGTGTGAGTGTGTGCATGTGTGTCTGTGCACCTTTTCTTCTTTGAACTTAAATATACTTGCTTTTACCCTGCTCTTAATCTTTTAAATTAAACAAAAAATTATGCATGAAACGTCCAGTGTACATAAACCTATATACTCATGTTATGTATAATCAAAGAACTTCTCTGAAGATTTTTGCTGCTTTGTAATACTCAGTCTCTTGTGCTTAAGCTGAATCTTTTAAATATTCTCTTGTTCATCTGAGCAACTATTGCAACACTTTGATTCTGTGGTCATAGATAGGGTTTATATAATCCTGTTATTGCAGCCTCCAGACATCACTCCAGATCTACTGGTGCCCTCTACGCTCCTGATGCTTATGGGGCCACAGGTGAAGGATGAGTACACTTGGCTGTCATCTCTGCAGTCATCCTGGATTTTTTTTTCCCCACCCACTTGGTTATTCTCATAGTTCAGTTTTAGAAAGCATTATTTATATTAATTTGAGTTTTGTGGTTTTAATAACCCAGATAGATGTGTTTATGTTGCTAGATTTCGTCTCCACCCTCACCTGCCAATGTTAATCCTTTTTTTCCTTAACAACAATCATTTTATTTTTACTTGCAGAAGACCTTTTTTTAGTTTTTCATTTTTTTAGTATTTGTAGAGCATTCTTTATGCATGTAGTTTTCAGCAGTCTCAGTAGCCTTCCTACTGTATTTGCTTTTCTTTTAGATAAAAACAAAAACCCAAAATGAAGAAGACATTAATTAAAAACCAAAAAAAAAAAAACCAAAAAAAGAGGTTATTTCAGTTAAAACCATTGTTTTGTAGGGTTTTTTTCCCCCATGTGATATTGGAATAAAATGTACTGGTTTGTTCTTACTTTTCACTGTACCACTATAGACTTGAGAATGAAAATAACCAGTATTTTAGTCACTATATAATTTACTAAAAATATTAAGCAAATGTTTCTCTTCTGCTTGGGTTTTTCTTAAATGAGTATGATATTAATGTCCCAGGTTGCTCTTCTAACTGAGTTCTTTATATCTGTTTTTGTTGTTGTAGCAGGTACTGGCTTTGGGATTAGTCAGTCGAGTAGATTGTCAGCATCAGTTAGTGCTATGCGAGTACTGAACACAGGTTCTGACGTGGAAGAGGCAGTAGCAGATGCTTTGGTAAGAATCTCACACTTGCTTTTTGTAGATTACAGTCTCTTAAAATGTTTGATACCTGTATGTTTAAGTATGCCAAAGAGCTGTTTTTTGTTATTTTATTGGCTTCTTGGTAGGGGAAAAAAAAAGAGAAACTGAGTTGCTGGAGCTGCAAGTATTGGAATTTTCATTCCCTACCATAAGCGTGTGTTGCATGTGAAGTTTTTCTGTCTGACAGCATATGAGTTTGACGCTGAAGAGTGAAACCGATGGCTGGGCAGGTGTCGTGGTTTCTCCCCAGCCCACAACCAAGCTCCACACAGCCACTCACTGCCCCACCAGTGAGATCAGGGAGAGAATCAAAAGGGTAAAACGCTGGGAAACTCATGGGTTGAGATAAAGACAGTTTAATGGGGAAAGCAAAAGCCACATACACAAGCAAAGCAAGACAAGGAGTTAATTCTCTGCTACCCATGGGCAGGCAGGTGTTCAGCCTCTCCAGGAGAGCAGGGACCATCACATGTCACAGTGACTTGGGAGGACAAACGACATCAC